>JBBHAA010001392.1:600000-842592 GCA_037953035.1 Aquarana catesbeiana | reverse complement strand
ACCATGATGGAACCCACACTAGAAGCGGCCTCTCACCTGGAAATGGACTTGCCAAGTATGAAGGGGGTAGATCCAATAAGTACGCTTTTTAAAAAAGTATGGGGTGAGGTTCGGAAAATCTTAAAGATAACAGGCGTGCTTTCATTTACGCCGATCTGGCACAATAGTAGATACTCTGAGATCCAGGGACTACAGGGGTTCACACAATGGCAAGAAAAGGGGATTCAGTTCTTCCCACAACTATATGAGGGAGAGGTGTTGAAGACATACGAACAATTATGTAGGGAATTCCATTTGAACCCGAGGGGCTTTTTCCAGTACCTCCAATTGCGCCATGCGATACAGGCACAACAAATAACGCACTCCCAGACAATACCGGCAGCTTCACTTTTGAACGAGATTTTTTTGGCAGATACAAGGAAAGGGTTAATATCCAAAATATATAAGGAGTTGCTGAAGTCAACCCAGGCTCATACACTGTTAAAGTGCCGAAATAAATGGGTAGAGGACATAGGAGAAATAGATGAAAAACAATGGGAAATGGCGCTCGAGGCTATTCCAGTGGTGTCACTCTCCGCAACCCAAAGACTGTCACAATTATTCATTCTTCATAGGGCCTATAGGACATCAGTACAGCTTTATAAATGGGGTCGAGGAGACTCCCCACTGTGCCCCAAGTGTAAGGTACACAGAGGGGACTTTATTCATTTAATTTGGAGGTGCCCAAAGCTGCATAGGTACTGGGATGAGGTTTCCCAACATATTTCCAGGGTGGCGCGGGTTCACATCCCCCTTAATCCGACCGTATACCTGCTCGGAGCTATAAGTGGAAAGATGTACCCGGGAGGAAAGTACTTCATGTTATCTAGACTGATGTATCTCGCCAGGAAACTTATTGCAAAGTACTGGATGGCTCCAACTGTCCCTACAGTTAAGCAATGGATTGCCTACGTTAACTCGTTTCTCCCTAGAGAACGACTGGCGTACGCCCGTAGAAGCGATCGGAGTAAATTTAACAAGATATGGCACCCATGGCTGGGGGATGCGGACCTGGCCCCACATCAATTGATAGTAGAAAGGCTTCAGATGTAGTGATCAGGGGGGGTGACGTAGCGAGGAAGAACGAGACTGAGATACCCGAGGGGAAGGAAAGCGAGAGTAAGTACACAGGGGGGGGAGAAGAAGGAGGAATAGGAAGTTGGCTTGTAAAATTAATGACAACAAAATCAGATAAATAAGAACATTGGACAGGAGGGAAACCTGCGGTAGTTGTACAGGTGGTGCAAGAACTATCAAAGGCAATATGAAAGGTCTGCTGTGACGGAGGGGAGGTGGGGTGGGGAGGGGTGGAGGGGAGGGTTGGAACAAAGTGAAGGGAAGGGGAGGAATGAACTAGCAATAGAGATATGATTTTGTATGGAGGAAGGGCGGGAACACGAGAATAGGACTACATAAACCACACACTTTATACCATGTTTTGCTGTACAATATAATGTGAATGATTGAAACTATGCTTCTCCTTTCTTGCCAGACATAGCCCCTGTGTGGGTTGACCTGGCTTTTGCCTTGTATTGTTATAATTTTATTGGCATGTGTGCAATAAAAAATGATTGAGATAGAAAAAAAAAAAAAAAAAAAAAAAAAAAAAAAAAAAAAAAGGACCTATATCTTTTTGCCCGAAACCTTACATACGGGTTTATCTTTGACCAAGACAGGAAAAGGCTCAATCTTGAGAAAGAACTAGCAGAGAGGACCAAGCATTTTACTATGGCAGAATTTAGGGCTCTACGTGACTTGATGCTCCTTTATGAAGAGTGAGCAGTCGTTTCACCAGACCCCGGTGTAAGCACTGATCAACCTGAGTCGATTTCGTGTACTCATGCTCCCGACTTGTCCCAATTGGAATCAATTGGGACTGTAAACAAATTAAAACTCAAATACCGATCTTTCCCAGATCTTATGACATGTCCCTCGGTGTGGGCCTTCCTATATGAATCCATCAAATCCCTCAAAAAACAACACTGGCCAGAACTACCTCCCAATTTAACTAAAAAACAAAGCAGGGCTGTCAGTAAACGCCAAAAAAAACCTCGGACCTGGTAATCAAGCAATCAGACAAAGGAAGCAACTTGGTGTTCATGACGCACCAGCAGTACCAAACTATGTGTCTGAATATATTAAACAATATTACCTGGCATTCTCCTATCAGCCACACTCTTGTACAAACCTTCATTGCCGAGTTCCGTAGTTGAATTGTTGGGGCATTTTGGGAGGGCCTCATTGATGAGGAACACTCAGATTCATTAATACTCAGATGCCACAAATGTCAACTTTTTATACCCTGTCCAAAACTCACAAAAATCTTAAGTCACCACCTGGCCGACCCATAGTTTCTGGCATAGGGTCATTAACTGAGAATGCCAGTAAATTTGTTGATACTTTTCTCATGCCACACGTTCTAAGTTTGCCTTCTTACATCAAGGATACCACAGACCTGCTTAACATATCAAGGGGGTCCAAATCCCTCCGGATGCCCTCCTCGTGGCCATTCATGTCGAGGCACTCTACTCGAGCATCCCCCACGAGCAGGGCGTCCGGATGGCTGGTACCTTCCTTATGGAACAAGACCGCAATTCCTGGCCTCTAAACAACTTTATTTTGAAACTCTTGAATTTCATACTTACAAAAAACTATTTTGTATATATGGACCAGCTATATCTACAAACCCTAGGCGTGGCCATGGGCACATCCTGTACCACTTCCTACGCAAATCTATACCTTGGAGGGTGGGTAAGGTTGATTTTCGGAGATGAATCTCTACAACCGTTTCTGAACCTGTGCTTTGTTGGCACAGGTTCATAGATGACCTGTTGGTCATCTGGACGGGCACTGAACAACTTCTCAAAGAATTTGTTGAACAATTAAATATTAAACATTTCAATCATCATTTTACTTTTACCTACGATGATTGTAGCATTTCCTTCTTGGACTTGAAAATCATCAAAAATCCCTCTGGTAAATTAATTACTGACCTTTACCGCAAGCCTATAGCGGGCAACACGCTTCTTCATGCTTCTAGTTCCCACCCCCGTCCTCTGGTACGCAGTATTCCATATGCACAGTACTTGAGACTGAGACAGAACTGCACAGAGGACGGGAACTTCCGCTTGC
Source organism: Aquarana catesbeiana (assembly GCA_037953035.1). Lineage (NCBI taxonomy): Eukaryota > Metazoa > Chordata > Amphibia > Anura > Ranidae > Aquarana > Aquarana catesbeiana. Next base: position 839,421 of record JBBHAA010001392.1, on the reverse strand, counting down.
AAGCGGATGCCCTACATAAGCGTTTGTTGGCCCGTGGATATAGTCGCACCAATTTGAGGAAGGCCTTCAACAGTGCTTGTGCTCGTACTCGACAATCCCTCTTGTATGGCCCCCCTCGCACTAACTGACCCTCAACAGTCAAAATTGTTACAAAATTCTCGATTCCTCATAATTATCTTCATAACCTATTGTCACAACACTGGCATTTACTCACTGAGCACCACGTTTTGACCAAATATGTGAGGCCCACTCCTGAGCTAGTCTTTAGAAGAGCCATTTCCCTTAAGGATAAATTTACCAGCAGCCATTATAGGGCTCATCCACATCAGTTGGAGGGTCCTCGTGGCACTTTTAAATGTGGCGATTGCCCACAATGCCCGTGGATACAAGAAGGACACAATTTCACCCTCCCCAATGGAGAAATATTCCTCCCCCAACAACATGCCAACTGTGGCACTAGAGGGGTCGTATACCTGATGGTCTGTGCCTGCAAGGCCTTTTATGTGGGCAAGACCATCAGGGAATTACGACAGAGATTGGGAGACCACCTTTACGCATCAACCAATGGCAAGCTCACCACAGTGGGCTGTCACATAGGAATTCATCACAGGTTCAATTCCGAGTGTGCAAGATTCTTTGTCCTGTAAGTTATTCCAGAAGATCCTAGAGGAGGTGATTGGGATTGCAAAATCCTAAGACGTGAGTCGATCTGGATTACACAACTCAACGCTCTCACACCCCCTGGTCTCAATGAGGCGCATTCATATAAATACTTTCTATTAACAACTTTTTCAATGTCGTTCCCATACACATTCCTTCTTTACTCTCGCTGTTATTTCCTCTCTGGAGGGGTTTTTCGATTGTCTTGTCTTTTGATTGTCCCATTTTTTGATTGTCTTGTTTTGGTCCCTGTACATATATGCCCCCTCTTCACCAACCCACCATCTTTCTGGCCCACCCTCCCTGGCATGCACCTCGGTGGCGTACTAGAGTAGTTTAATCCTATAATAATGAATGTTTAATTTTATGTCTATGTCCTTGTCTTCCAGATTTAACCCAAATACTGTTAGACTTACTTTGGAGAGATCCTGTGCTTTGTAAGAACAGTTTTTTGCATTTTTGTATCATTGTTTGTTCAGCAATCATGCGGTTGTGTCTCACTCCTGGGGTTTGGTATTTTTACCGTTTTCCCCCTGTTTGGTACACTAGCCGCCTGATAACTTTGTCCTTTACAGCCTTATTGTTGTTCATTTCAACAGTATCACTCTCCAGTACTCTCAGCGGCTTGAGGAGTTTATTCTCCCCCTGGTGGCGGGCATGCACCTCTCCAGCAAGGGGCGGACCCTCCCTCCAGTTGGGTTTCCTCCCCTAGCTACCCTTGGGTGACGCTGACTAGCGTCGACTACTTGAGGGCCCTGCGCACGCGCATTGCGGTACTCGCGTGTGCGCAGTTAGGAGAGACCGACCCGGTGATGACGGCGCCTAACGCTATTGCGGCGCCTGCACGTACATCTGGGTTGGGGGCTTTTAAGGCAACCTCACGGCCGCCTTCATTGCGACGGCTGACACCCGGAATTTTCAAATGTACATACTCAGGAAGGTAAACTCTCCTCACTACTTGCGGACCTGGTTTATGCCCTCCCTGACCATGTGGTGTTTGGTCCACTATCACTGCTCCCTATCTATGGGTGTGTGCTATTTGACCCAACACCCCTGGCTGGTTATTGGGAAGCCTGTCAGCTACCTTGCTGTTTGGATTAATTCAAGTATTTCAATTTCTGTTTAGATCCCTTTTACCAATTTCTCCAGTTCCTGAGCAACTTCGGCCCAATCCCGGGTGCCTTACATATTCCATCCTAATATTGGGTGAGTTTTTTTCATTACTCTTGCTCACGTACTATGTGTCTGGTGTTTCCCAAGGGTTTAGGTCCATCCCTTTTTTCCCCACACCATCCCTCCTTCTCCTCCCTTTTATCTCCCCTCTTCTTCTCTTTTTTCCTCTCTCTCCCTCTTTTCTCCCCTCTGTCCCTCTTCTCTTTCCTTCTCCCACTTTCCCTTCCCTATCCCCCCTTTTTTCCCTCTCCTTCCCCCCCTTCCCCTCTCCCTCCCCTTTCCTCCCCCTCTTTCCCTCCCCCTTTTCTCTCCCCTCTTTTTCCCCCCTACTGTCTCCCTTTACTTTTTCCACTTGATCCTTGCCCGCCTTCTCCTTTCCTCTCACTCCCCCTCACTTCCCCTTTTTTTCCCCCTCTCTCTTTCCCCTATTTCCTTCCTCCCCATCGCCTCTCCCCTTCCCCCACCCCCACATCCCTCCCTCCTCTTCCTCCTTTTCTTACCACCTTCATTCACACTTCCTTGTTTTCTCTCCAGTGCACCAGCTCAATGTGGAAACCCATGTAGTATCAATGAAATTGATTCAACTTTTGTCTATTTTTAGTCCGTCCCAATAGCCCCCCATGTCCGCCCCCAGGGGGATCACCCGCCTCGGGTGTCTCAATTTATGCCATCTGTTGCCCGTATAGGCCTTTATTGGTGAGTTTTGCTGCATCTTGCTAATACTTTAATACAAATATGCTTTTGGCAATATATTTTTACTTTAGATTTTTGTGTTACTGTAATTTTGTTATTATATGTTTTTTAGATGTTTTGGTTTGACGCCTCCTGAGGAAGCGGCATTGGCCACAAAACTGTTGAGGTCAACGTCTATACCCACATCACTGTGCCTCTACATATCCGTGGGGGTTCCAATTGTCAATTTTAATGCTATTGTTCTATGTATTTCTGCAACAATCACCTTGTTTTTTTTGTTGTAACTGATATTTTTGTATTTTGTATAATAAATTCTATTTTTATCAAATGTCCTACTGTATATTTGGGTACCGTGATAGTCCTAACTTTCCCTGGTGATTGAGGGCAATTTTGGAGCATTTTAGCTTTCACATGATTGGATGATAAAATCAGCAGAGCTTCCCCTCATTTCAGATTTTCCCCTCAGATTTACAGCGACTGCACGTCCAAGTGCACTTGCAGTGCAAAGTGGATTTGCCTTAAGTCTGGATTCACACATGTGCGGTGCGAATTGAAGCTCAGTTTTCACTGGGAAGATAAAAATCAGTTGTTCAGAGGTTCATCTGCATTTTAGCTACGGATCAGTGAGCAGGGAGAGGGGGAGGGAGGGGGGGGGTTTAGTGAGGAGAAGGAGAAAATCCATGTTCAGAATGCAATGCATCTGTGAATCAGATGCGTTCCTTTAGAAGATAATGGGCTTGTATTTCACACCGCAGTGCCCAGAAAACGCACATGTTTTTTGTGCAATGCGCAGTGCGAATGCAACACAAACCAGATGCATTCATATGAATGTATTTTAAAATGTCCTGCAAATTGGATGCGGTGTAAACCGCATCTAATTCGCATAGGTGTGAACGGGGGCTTAGTAAATCAACCCCTATGTCCCCAACCCAAGCATTTACTATTATTGTCATACATTTATATATAGCTCTGAAATATTCTGTAGTGCTGTACAAAGAACACTAAACCATTCTCGAAATTTTCTACCACACAGGCTTATGCTCTATGGTCACCAACACAATGAAACACTATTATTATATATATACATGTATATGGCTCTGACATTTTTTGCAGTGCTGTAGAAAGAACACTGAGCCGGTCTCATCAGTCTCTGTAGAAGCTTACACTCTAATGCCCCCCACAGTGACACACTACTATTATTATTATTATTATTATTATACATTTATGTTATAGCTCTAACATATTCCATAGTGCAGTACAGAGGAAACTGAGCCGTTGACATCAGTCTTGATGTGAATGCCACACTTTTTTTACATATTTATTTGTAAAAAATGCTGAAAAACATTTATTATTTTTCTTCCACTTCACAATTATGTGCCACTTTGTGTTGGTCTATCACATAAAATCCCAATAAAATACATTTACGCTTTTGGTTATAACATGACAAAATGTGGAAAATGTCAAGGGGTATGAACACTTTTTCAAGGCACTGTAATTATAAAATCAAAAATCTAAAGTGCAGAGTCAAAGAGATGACATGCTTCCCAGATAGTATTATGTTTTTCCATAGTAAGTCTAGCCGTAAGCAGTTCTATTATTTCCACATTCTTAATTCTCGCATATAAATCGTCTTAAAGCGGGGTTCCACCCAAATTTTGAACAATATCTGTATGTATTCTCTTCCTTGCCTAGATGCTGACATGCCGTTTAAAAAAATTTAAATCGCCGTAATTACCTTTTATTTTTCTATTCTTCTTTGCACTTCCTGGTTCTCCTCCCGTGGGAGTAGGCGTGTTTCTAGCCTCTCCCAGACTCCGCACAGTCTCCTGGGAGCTAGTCTCAGGCTTCCCAGGATGCCACTGAGCATGTGCGGGAACGAGCCGTGAATGCTGGGACCACAGCATTCACCGCATCCAGGAAATAAATGCTTGTGGGCTTCAAATGCCCACAATGAAGATGGAAACCGCCTGCAGTGAATAATATAAGTTATTCTTTCCGACAAAATCTGACACAGGCGGACATATTACACACAATATGTGAGTATGTAATGCTGAGAGGAAAAGTTTGTGAATGAACTCAAAAAAAAAAAAACGATAGATAGGTGGACCCCCGCTTTAAGACAGAGGTTCTCTCTTCTTCCAGTTAAGGGCAATGAGGCACCTTGCTTCCGAAATAACATGCATTAACAGTTTTTATGAAGTTTAGAAAGTTTTGAGGATGATAATACCAGTAGAAATAATTTGGATGTAAACAGAAGCTCGGAATTGAACGGTGTTTGTAGAAGATTATGAATCATCTTCCAGTACGGTTCAATTCAGGGGCATGACCAAAATATACACTATAAAGTGGCGCTCATATCTGAATAAATTGTGTGGAGAAGATCCAGGGTGAAATACCAAATGAAAAGAATTTTATAAGTGTTCTCTTTATACAGAGTGAAAAAAGAACTCTGTACCGCCTGGGGCCAAACAATCTGCCCAAGATCCTCTCCCACTTTAACATTTAAGCATGCTTACCCAAACTTGATACTGGGCTGGTATTGAGAATTTTGTAAATGTCTGATCTAAGACCTTCTTCAGAAGGCCACCCTGTGCTAATCTTTCAAATACTGTGGGGCTGGAAAATCTTAAAGTATCAGTAATAGTTAAAAAGGATGTAAACCCAATGTCACCCTTTCTAAACTACTGCCATAGGGGTGTCAGGTCACCTTGAGGCTAGGTGACAGATGCACTCTGTAGGAGTCAGAAGTGCACCACTAGGTAGTGGACCCTAGGACTGACTGCTGCGGATTGAACCCTGGGAGGTTCAGGAAGCAGGTCTACTGGATCACTGACACAGATCCCACTGGGAGCTAGAGCATAGATTCCACAGGGCGTGGAGTCTAAGAGCCAGCAGGTGTTCACCAGAGCCTTTAGTGGTAAGGATGGACTGCGCTGCAGTCTGGCTCCAGGTCGCGGCCCCCAGGGTCTCACAGCTCACGCTTACAGTAGACTACAGGAGAAGAGGAAGGAGACAGCAGGCTGGAACAACAAGGCAAGTAAGGGACAAGCCATGGTCGGGGCCACAAGCAGACAAGGACAACAGAGTTCACGCCAAGGTTCAGGGTCACAGGCAAACAGGGATGGTCGGGGACACGCCAAAGGTCAGGGTCACGAGCAGACAGGAATAGTAAAGAACAGGCCAAAGTCGGTAACTGGAATCAGACGTAGGAAACACAGCAAGTACACACGAAAGCTAACACACAATGGTTGATCAGCACTGCTGGCTTGCAGTGCACAGGTTAATATAGGGTTCCCTGATTGGGCCTGGGGTGGGGCCATGCTTAGAGGAGAGGTTATAAAACCAGTCAGGTGAGAGGCAGCTGGTCTTTAGAGATGAACACATGGAGACATGTAGGCTGACAGATAAACTCTATTGCATAACCATGACAGGAGCCCCCCTCTTATGAGGCCTCCCCCTCCCCCTCCCCCGCCTGGGCCCTGGCTTAAAGGGAAACTCCAGATGAAACCTCCTCAACAGACGAGGTGCAAAGATCTCAGATGCAATGATCCAAGACCTCTCCTCAGGACCAAACCCTTCCCAACGTACGAGGTACTGAAGAATGCCTCTACGGCACCGGGAATCGAGAACTTGACTAACCTCGTACTTAAGATTATCCTCAGAGATCGAAACCGAGGTAGGGAGAGGACGAGAGGACTTATTGAGGGCTAAAGGCTTCTTAGGAATAGGTAAAAGCATAAGAAGACCATCAGGAGTCTGAGCAGGGTCCTCCAGACCCTTAAAGATGAGCTGGACATCCAACACAGGATCATCAGACTGGACAGAAGTCAGTGGATCCCTGAGGCCAGGTTGGTTAGAAAGTGATGTGTCACAGAAGTCAAGGTTTATAGCTTCACTGGGCATAGGCTGAGCTGGTGCAGAGGCCGACTGGACAGCATTGCCAGGTGCAGCGACCACCAGAATCGCATTACAGGGCGTAGCGACTGTGGAACTGGTAGACGAGTCAGCCTGGGTGTGCGTCCAAGGGGGTCCAGGAACAGGCAAAGGTAAATGACCATGCAAAATGGAGTGAATGATCGGCTCAAGTTTACAGGTGGGCTCCTCATCCAGAGTGCCACATGACCCAGAGAGTGCCTCAGCCCGACTATTGCAGGAGACATTCCAGAAATCGCTATATGCAGCGGGAAGAGCAGAAGATACTGGGATGGTGGCAACAGGAAGTTTCTCTTTTGGGGTAACCTTGAGTAGGCAGGAAGAGGAACAGGAGGAACCCCAAGCCAGGATCCGTCCAGCAGTCCAGTCAATGTGTGGAGAATGGAACCATAACCAAGGAAGACCTAATATGATATGAGATGAAGCTTTAGGCAAGACAAGGAAGGATATCCACTCCTGGTGGAGTGTCCCTACGGACATCTTAACAGGAAGGGTCTGGAAGCGGATAGGACCCCCTGGGAGAACAGTGCCATCAATCGCCAAGACCACCAATGGTGTTGAAAGGGGCAAAAGGGTAAGTCTCATGGAAGATGCAGCTTCCCAATCCATGAAATTGCCAGCGGCTCCGGAATCCGAGATTCAGAACATCCAGTGAAAAGACAGGAAAGTAACCACATGACTTCAGCATGCCAAATCATGCTGAGGTGTGGAACAGCCAATCCTTGCAGAGCTGCTGAAGAAAGGAGTGGGAGGGAATTAAAAATACTGCATAAAATATAAAATTGATGCGCTCTAAAAATTTATCAACCAGTGTACAAAAAAGATAAATAAATATCCAAAAATAGCTCAAATGAACAAAAACGTATATAGATAAATATGTACCTGTTAAATGAAGGTGTATAAAATCAAGTGCTAATACACATACACATCACCCCTAAAAAAATAATATATGTGCTGGTGTGTAAAATTCAATAATAAATAAATATTGCCGATCTGGTAAAGAAACAATCATAAAATAAATAATTCCAGCGGAGATAAGTTAGTCCAATAATATATGAAACTGGCCCAGTAGTTCTTTCCTTAATCAGATAGATTGATTCACTGTGTTAAATCGCTATACATGATTTTTGGCTTTTCTTGTATCCCACTTCAGCCATACTACTGCTGGTAACTTGGTTCTCAGGAGAATGATTTTATGAAAGGCAAGAAAAAAGGTATATCATTGCGCAGTGAACTATATGAAAGTACACAAGCAAACAGCTTTCCGAGATACACTCACATGCGCCTGGTAAGGTAAAGGCATTCAGGTATGCAGATTGCAGTCAGGCGCTGTGGACGAGGCTTCCCATAGAGAAACCGCTGCTATTCAGCTCGATGTGTCATGCAGCACTGAACGTCCTAGGCTCCTCCCACGCGTTGCGTCACTGACACGTGACTTTCTCAAGGCTAAACACAAGAAGCCACGGTCTCTGTATTTAAGTCCTATGGCATTCTGGTTACCATGGAGACAGCGCTGTGTTCATTTGATCATCATACTGCTTACTGCTTGTTTTGGCATGTAAATATTGTGATTTAAAACAATGTTTATTTATTACATAGTGCTTAAAAAGAAGAACTATATACTTATAATCACAAGTTAAAAGGATCAACAGATACGCATAACAAAAATAAAAGAAAGGAAAATAAAAGCATTAACTATATAGTTACAAGCTCCCTCCAGTGATATATATCGGTATTGCACACTTATGCCGCGTACACACGGTCGGACTTTTCGTCTACAAAAGTCCGACAGCCTGTCCGACAGACTTCCGGCGGACTTTCGGCGGACTTGCAGCAGACTTTCTAACGAACGGACTTGCCTACACACGACCACACAAAAGTCCGACGGATTCGTACGTGATGACGTACACCGGACTAAAATAAGGAAGTTCATAGCCAGTAGCCAATAGCTGCCCTAGCATGGGTTTTTGTCCGTCGGACTAGCACACAGACGAGAGGATTTCGGGGTCCGTCGTAGTTACGACGTAAAGATTTGAAGCATGTTTCAAATCTAAAGTCCGTCGGATTTGAGGCTGAAAAAGTCTGCTGAAAGTCCGGAGAAGCCCACACACGATCGGATTACCAGCCAGCTTTAGTCCGTCGGCGTCCGTTGGACTTTTGTAGACGAAAAGTCCGACCGTGTGTACGCGGCATTAGGGTTTAAACTTAAAATAGTCTACCTCTCCTAGTCAAAGGTCTGTATTGCAATCACTAATACATCTACCTGACAACCTTAATGCCGCGTACACACGGTCGGACTTTTCGTCTACAAAAGTCCAACGGACGCCGACGGACTAAAGCTGGCTGGTAATCCGATCGTGTGTGGGCTTCTCCGGACTTTCAGCAGACTTTTTCAGCCTCAAATCCGACGGACTTTAGATTTGAAACATGCTTCAAATCTTTACGTCGTAAGTACGACGGACCCCGAAATCCGCTCATCTGTGTGCTAGTCCGACGGACAAAAACCCATGCTAGGGCAGCTATTGGCTACTGGCTATGAACTTCCTTATTTTAGTCCGGTGTACGTCATCACGTACGAATCCGTTGGACTTTTGTGTGGTCGTGTGTAGGCAAGTCCGTTCGTTAGAAAGTCTGCTGCAAGTCCGCCGAAAGTCCGCCGGAAGTCCGCCGGAAGTCTGTCGGACAGGCTGTCGGACTTTTGTAGACGAAAAGTCCGACCGTGTGTACGCGGCATAACAGATTGCCAGGGATTCCTAAAATCCATTACTATGCATTATCCTAAAAAGATTATCAATCTGATAGCACATTTTACCATCCCAGGCAAATCCATTGGTTACATATAATGTGCAACTAATTCATATATTTAACAATATGCCGAAGATATATAAACTCTAAATATAATACTCGCATATTTAATTAACTATATGCATTACACACATAGCCAGCATTATGCATCAGCATACCAACCACATGCACACTATAAATTAGCATAACTATGTACATCATTTCATTCTTAAGAGGTTAAAATTTATATATATATTTATAATAACAGTGGGGATTGATAGAATTTATTAGGCTAGTTGTTAAAACCAAAAATTAAAAATATTAAAATATAAAAATATTAAAATATGATTCTAGGATAATTATGGTATATTAATAATCTGATATGAAGCAATTAAGATCAAATTCTATGTTCAAGCCATTAGGCGCAAGAGTACCCATCTCAAATATCCATTTTGACTCGTTTTTGCTAAGTTCCCTTATCTTATTTGAGCCTCTCCAATGTGGTTTATATCTCTGAATTGCCCAAAATTTTAAATGTTTAGGGTCACTGTTGTGGTGCGTAGCAAAATGTTTGGAAACACTATGCTTAGGGAAAGCTTTTCTGATGTTCTGAATATGTTCCCTTATGCGTTTCCACATAGGCCTCTTAGTTCTGCCTATATATTGCAGTGAGCAGGAACATTGCAACACATATACTACGCCATCAGTTCTACATGATATAAAATCCTTGATAGTGTATTCTTTTCCGGTGCTGGTTGCTATAAATTTATTGCACTTTTGCCCATTTTGTTGGGTATTTTTGCAAGCATAGCACCTCTTGCAAGGGAAGAAGCCTTTCCCCTGGAAGAAGGATAATTCTGTCATTCTTTTGGGAGGTTCTGGGACATTTTTGGCTATTAGGTCCCTTAATGTTGGAACTCTCCTATAAATGAAGCAAGGTTTATCCGGTAAAATATTGCAGAGAGTTTTGTCTGATTTTAAAAGGGGCCAATATTTTTTAATAATTCTTTCCATTTTCTTATGTTGGGCACTAAAATTCATTACCAACGGTATATCATTATTGACTTTGTTGTCCTTGATTTTGTCTTGAATCAGTAGCTCTCTTGGGGTCTGACTGATCTCTTGAATTTTTTCTGATATGAATTCCTTACTGTATCCCTTATCTTCAAACTTTTTTCCCCATCCATTGTGCTTGTTTTAAGTATTCTTTGTTGTCAGAACAGTTCCTCCTTAGCCGTATAAATTGTCCCTTTGGGATATTGATAAGCCATGGTTCGTAATGACAGCTGTCAACTGGTATGTAGCTATTCCTCTCTACTTTTTTGAAAAACGTTTTGGTACTAATGGAGTTATTCTCAAGCTGTATTTCCAAATCTAAAAAGTGAACTGTTTTATCACTTATCTCATATTCAAGTTTGATGTTTTTCTGGTTAGTATTTAATTGATTAAAAAACTGAACTAAACTTGATTCATCACCTCTCCATATTACTATACAGTCATCAATGAACCTTTTGTAAAGTATCATATTGTCTGGGATGTCAGAGACAAGAAAAAATCTTGTTTCAAATCAAGGGCATCCAATATTTGTATCAAGTGTTTCGTGTCTCTCAGAAAGGCTCTGGTTTGAGGTACTAAAGGCTGCAAAAATTTATCTACGTATTCCCCCAGCCTGGCATTGATTGATTGGATACCATTTATGATGGGTCTCCCTGGCGGCTGTTCTGAATTCTTGTGTATTTTCGGCACCGTGTAAATGATGGGTACTCTGCATGTGTCGGGCAGTAAGTATTTAGACTCTTTTTTGGTTAGAATATTTTTTCCAACTCCTTTCAGGATTAAATCCGATAATTCCTGTTTATATTCCCTTGTTGGATTACCATTAAGTTTAATATATGTATTTGTGTCGCCTAATTGTCCTAGTAGCTCCCTGTTATAATATTCTTTGGATAGTACCACCATTGCTCCTCCTTTGTCCGCTGGTCTCACTACAATTTCCTTATTTTGTTCTAACTGTTTAATACCTGTTTGTATATTTCTGGGTTCAGAGATTCTTTTATATTTTAATTGTTCAAGTTCTTGTATCACCATTCTATTAAACACTTCGATGTGTTCATTATTAGGCACCGGTGGATTGAACAATGATCTATTTCTCAGGTTGCTGTGAATAATTCCTCCTGAGGCTTCTGTTTCCATATTGTGAACAATGGGAGGTTTGGATAGCATATATTTCTTAATATTGAGTTTTCTGGTGTATTTTTGTATATCAATAAACATTTGGAATTTGTCAAGATTCCTTGTGGGGGCATATTTTAAACCTTTGTCCAATGTGGTTAATTCGGTTTGCGTTAATTCTATTCCACTAAGGTTGTATATGCCTTCTCCTAATGTTCTCCTTTTCTTTTGGACTTTCCGTCCTGCTCGACATCCCCTTTTCTGTTTGGGCTTCTTTCTCTGTTGTGATGGTCTTGTTTGGGAGGTGGGTCTTCGTTTCTGCGGTGTTCTTAAAAAGACCTTGATTGCTCCTCATCATTATATTCCCTTAACGGTTCATACCTATTGTTGGTATGTATTGGACTTCTTGTTGATTCATACCTAGGCTGTTCATATTCTCCAACTTCATTTCTGTTACGGTTGGATTGGTAATCTCGAGGTGCATTCTCATTTGAGTTTGGTTGGTATTCCCTTTGCTCATTTCTCTCAGGGTACTGATGATAATCTCTTGGTTCATTCCTATATGCATTTTGGTAATAATCCCTTGGTTCACTCCAATGATTGTTAGTTTGGTGCTCTCTTGGTTCCATCCTATTGTATTGTTGATGTTGATAATAACCCTGGTCCCCACAACCAGGATTCCTTCTATTTTCTCCCTGATAATATTGTGAGGTATTTATGCGATTATTTGGTGTTTGGTATGGTTTTGGATAATTGTGTGGTGACTGGTATGGCTTGTTGTTTCTTCTGTTGCCATTATTCTTCCAGTAAGGTCTTCTGGGAGACTTGTTTTTTGTTCTATTTTTCCACCAAGGTTTTGGGGTTCTTGGTCCATCATCATCCCTATATGTTCTTCCTTGTTCCATTTCCGGTTGTCTTTCATATCTTGAACCTTCAGGTGTTCTCGGTCTTCTTTCTGGTGTTCTATACCTTAATTCTCTTATTGGAGAAATTATCCTTACCTCTCTCTCTGGAGATGAGGCAATAGATCCTGTTTTTCCTTGTTTAAAATTAACCTGCCAATTAAATACCTGTTCCAGATGATAATTATTGGTGTCTCTGAGGTACTTTCTTTTCTTCCTTTGTTTTAGTTCTATATCTTTTTGTTCTAACACTTTATTTAATTGCTTAGTTAGTGTTGTAAATGGAGCTGTATCTTTGAATGGTTCCAGTGTGCCTTTGCACTCAGCAATTTGTTGATTAATCATATATAATTTTCTTTGTTTCCTTTTTAGAGCGAAGTGAAGTAAATCCATCCCCTTATCATTAAAAAATGTATACCATTCATTTACTCCATCTTGATCCACTAAGCCATCACAGATGGGAACCTCCCATCTCAATCTCCTGGGCACCATATTGTCTTTAATATACTGTTCATGGGTGGCAAGTTCCCATCTGTGATGGCTTAGTGGATCAAGATGGAGTAAATGAATGGTATAAATTTTTTAATGATAAGGGGATGGATTTATGCCCCCACAAGAAATCTTGACAAATTCCAAATGTATGTTGATATACAAAAATACACCAGAAAACTCAATATGCTATCCAAACCTCCCATTGTTCACAATATGGAAACAGAAGCCTTAGGAAGAATTATTCACAGCAACCTGAGAAATAGATCATTGTTCAATCCACCGGTGCCTAATAATGAACACATCGAAGTGTTTAATAGAATGGTGATACAAGAACTTGAACAATTAAAATATAAAAGAATCTCTGAACCCAGAAATATACAAACAGGTATTAAACAGTTAGAACAAAATAAGGAAATTGTAGTGAGACCAGCGGACAAAGGAGGAGCAATGGTGGTACTATCCAAAGAATATTATAACAGGGAGCTACTAGGACAATTAAGCAACACAAATACATATATTAAACTTAATGGTAATCCAACAAGGGAATATAAACGGGAATTATCGGATTTAATCCTGAAAGGAGTTGGAAAAAATATTCTAACCAAAAAAGAGTCTAAATACTTACTGCCCGACACATGCAGAGTACCCATCATTTACACGGTGCCGAAAATACACAAGAATTCAGAACAGCCGCCAGGGAGACCCATCATAAATGGTATCCAATCAATCAATGCCAGGCTGGGGGAATACGTAGATAAATTTTTGCAGCCTTTAGTACCTCAAACCAGAGCCTTTCTGAGAGACACGAAACACTTGATATAAATATTGGATACCCTTGATTTGAAACAAGATGAAAAATATATTATCGCAACAGCTGATGTAGCCTCTCTATATACAGTAATTGATCACAGTGATGCAATAGAAGCAGTAAAGTGGGCTATGGATAAATTCAGCCAACTCATATCCAAACAAAAAAGAAGAGCTTGGCTTTCGGAATACAGCACAATTATTTTTGGTACAAGGAAAACTATTATAGACAACTAACCGGGATTGGAATGGCAGCCAAGTATGCCCCAAGTGTGGCCAATGTTTTTATGGCCAAGTGGGAGGATGAAGCAATTTTTTCTGACATCCCAGACAATATGATACTTTACAAAAGGTTCATTGATGACTGTATAGTAATATGGAGAGGTGATGAATCAAGTTTAGTTCAGTTTTTTAATCAATTAAATACTAACCAGAAAAACATCAAACTTGAATATGAGATAAGTGATAAAACAGTTCACTTTTTAGATTTGGAAATACAGCTTGAGAATAACTCCATTAGTACCAAAACATTTTTCAAAAAAGTAGAGAGGAATAGCTACATACCAGTTGACAGCTGTCATTACGAACCATGGCTTATCAATATCCCAAAGGGACAATTTATACGGCTAAGGAGAAACTGTTCTGACAACAAAGAATACTTAAAACAAGCACAATGGATGGGAAAAAAGTTTAAAGATAAGGGATACAGTAAGGAATTCATATCAGAAAAAAATCAAGAGATCAGTCAGACCCCAAGAGAGCTACTGATTCAAGACAAAATCAAGGACAACAAAGTCAATAATGATATACCGTTGGTAATGAATTTTAGTGCCCAACATAAGAAAATGGAAAGAATTATTAAAAAATATTGGCCCCTTTTAAAATCAGACAAAACTCTCTGCAATATTTTACCGGATAGACCTCGCTTCATTTATAGGAGAGTTCCAACATTAAAGGGACCTAATAGCCAAAAATGTCCCAGAACCTCCCAAAAGAATGACAGAATTATCCTTCTTCCAGGGGAAAGGCTTCTTCCCTTGCAAGAGGTGCTATGCTTGCAAAAATACCCAACAAAATGGGCAAAAGTGCAATAAATTTATAGCAACCAGCACCGGAAAAGGATACACTATCAAGGATTTTATATCATGTAGAACTGATGGCGTAGTATATGTGTTGCAATGTTCCTGCTCACTGCAATATATAGGCAGAACTAAGAGGCCTATGTGGAAACGCATAAGGGAACATATTCAGAACATCAAAAAAGCACCACAACAGTGACCCTAAACATTTAAAATTTTGGGCAATTCAGAGATATAAACCACATTGGAGAGGCTCAAATAAGATAAGGGAACTTATCAACAACAAGTCAAAATGGATATTTGAGATGGGTACTCTTGCGCCTAATGGCTTGAACATAGAATTTGATCTTAATTGCTTCATATCAGATTATTAATATACCATAATTATCCTAGAATCATATTTTAATATTTTTATATTTTTATATTTTAATATTTTTAATTTTTGTTTTTAACAACTAGCCTAATAAATTCTATCAATCCCCACTGTTATTATAAATATATATAAATTTTAACCTCTTAAGAATGAAATGATGTACATAGTTATGCTAATTTATAGTGTGCATGTGGTTGGTATGCTGATGCATAATGCTGGCTATGTGTGTAATGCATATAGTTAATTAAATATGTGAGTATTATATTTAGAGTTTATATATCTTCGGCATATTGTTAAATATATGAATTAGTTGCACATTATATGTAACCAATGGATTTGCCTGGGATGGTAAAATGTGCTAGAAGATTGATAATCTTTTTAGGATAATGCATAGTGATGGATTTTAGGAATCCCTGGCAATCTGTTAAGGTTGTCAGGTAGATGTATTAGTGATTGCAATACAGACCTTTGACTAGGAGAGGTAGACTATTTTAAGTTTAAACCCTAAGTGTGCAATACCGATATATATCACTGGAGGGAGCTTGTAACTATATAGTTAATGCTTTTATTTTCCTTTCTTTTATTTTTTGTTATGCTTATCTGTTGATCCTTTTAACTTGTGATTATAAGTATATAGTTCTTCTTTTTAAGCACTATGTAATAAATAAACATTGTTTTAAATCACAATATTTACATGCCAAAACAAGCAGTAAGCAGTATGATGATCCAATGAACACAGCGCTGTCTCCATGGTAACCAGAATGCCATAGGACTTAAATACAGAGACCGTGGCTTCTTGTGTTTAGCCTTGAGAAAGTCACGTGTCAGTGACGCAACGCGTGGGAGGAGCCTAGGACATTCAGTGCTGCATGACACATCGAGCTGAATAGCAGCAGTTTCTCTATGGGAAGCCTCGTCCACAGCGCCTGACTGCAATCTGCATACCTGAATGCCTTTACCTTACCAGGCGCATGTGAGTGTATCTCGGAAAGCTGTTTGCTTGTGTACTTTCATATAGTTCACTGCGCAATGATATACCTTTTTGCTTGCCTTTCATAAAATCATTCTCCTGAGAACCAAGTTACCAGCAGTAGTATGGCTGAAGTGGGATACAAGAAAAGCCAAAAATCATGTATAGTGATTTAACACAGTGAATCAATCTATCTGATTAAGGAAAGAACTACTGGGCCAATTTCATATATTATTGGACTAACTTATCTCCGCTGGAATTTGTTATTTTATGATTGTTTCTTTACCAGATCGGCAATATTTATTTATTATTGAATTTTACACACCAGCACATATATTATTTTTTTAGGGGTGATGTGTATGTGTATTAGCACTTGATTTTATACACCTTCATTTAACAGGTAAATATTTATCTATATACGTTTTTATTCATTTGAGGAATTTTTGGATATTTATTTATCTTTTTTGTACACTGGTTGATCAATTTTTAGAGCGCATCAATTTTATATTTTATGTTTTCACTTTTTTGGGATTCTGATCACCTTGCATTGATAGCAGCTTAATTTTATTGATCAATTCACGGCACTTGATTTATTTTTATTTCTATATTTATTCACGTATATTGACTTGTATTTATTGAGATTTATTTATATCCATCTCAGCGCTTGGTTTTTACTCACGAAAAATACTGCATGTTTCTTAGGCTAATGCATGAGATGTAAATCACCTGTCACTCACAGCAAGGGGGAGGATTTGACAACGTTTTTCTCTGTTTGTCAAGATTTATCTCACTGAACAATAAAAGAGGATTGCTCAGAGATGGATTAACTCTGTGTGGCAAGACTGGGCTCAAATGGTAGGAAATCTTATACTCTACAGTATGATAAAAAAAATTGGGGTTTACATCCACTTTAAAGCATAGTGGACTCAATTCACTAAAGAATATCTCATGAGATAATTGAATCACGTGACACCTTTTCTCCAATTATCTCATGAGATGCTTAAAAAGTCAATTTACTATCACCTCACAAACCAAAAACATGAGGTAAATAACTCATAAAATGGCGTTAAAGTCAAATTTACGGGAGTTAAAGTAGTCATAAAGACACAAGGTTTTGAACCTTCATGCATTCTACGCACAAAGTTAAAAAACCTTCTGTGTGCAGCAGCCCCGCCAGCCTCCCCTTCTCCCCAATACTTACCTGAACCCCCTCTTGATCCGCAATGTCTACAAGAGCCTTGACTGTCCAGAGACTCGCACTCCTGATTGGCTTTTGCCAGTGAGCCAATCAGGAGATGAGGGGGGAGGGAGAGGGGCCAAGCCACAGCTCCATGTGTGAATGGACACACAGAATGGTGGCTCTGTAGCACGCCTGCTTGTGTGCCCCCCCCACAGCAAGCTGCTTGCTGTGGGGGTACAGGGCAGGAGAGAGGGCCAAGAGCGCCGGTATGGTACCCAAAAAAGACGAGGATCCAGGCTGCTCTGTGCAGAACCATTACACAGAGCAGGTAAGTATAACATGCTTGTTTAAAACAAAAACAAAAAAAACAAGACTTTAATACCTCTTTAAATAAGTAGTGGTCCATGCATTAGGTATTTAAGTAACCGTAAAAAGCTCCAGTGAAAGCGCTATAGTCTCTAAGTGACCAAGTCTTTCTGAGTTGCCCCAAATAAGATCTAAGCATAGTTTATGGGGTCAAGTGTAGAGTCTGTAATCCGCCCAAGCAAGGGTTAAAACAACACTACTGGTGGACAGGACCATGCAGCTCCATCAGCCAACGGGACACTGGAAGCTGCTGAAACATAAAAGGAAAAGCAGAGCACACCGGCTCCTAGTGCAATACAGTTTTACTGAATGACTAAACAACAATTAAAAACAGGTTACACTCACAAAGGTTGTGTAAAACAGAGCATTCCTATGGATAACCGCGGCCAGCATACAGAAAGTAATCCTCCAGACAGTGGGAGAGCAGGGGCTGTGGAAAGAAGGGATCCAGCTTGCAGCAGCAGGCAAGCTGTGCACGAACCGCTCCTTCCGCCCAGGGAGTGACAATCTTCGGTGAGGCTGGTCCCGCCTCCACAATCACATGACTCAGAGCCATGCCAGATGACAAGAGACACTCTGCTGGTTGCTATGACAAAGTGTTTTAGAGGGCGTGGCCTCCTTTTTCAGAAAAGGACATTAAGTCAGACTTACCTTTAGAACAGATCCCTCCAATGGTGCCCTGTCACCGCTGACAGGGATTCCATTTTCACCCGGTCTTCTTTGCGGTCTCCAGCCATCCGATTGGCCAAGTCGTGACAAAGTCACTCCCTTGCTGGAGTCCTGGGCATGACCCAGGGCTTTGTAGGAACGGCATGAGTACGTTTCCATGGATAGTGGTAATCAATCATCTTTTGCACCACTTGCACCGCCAAAATAAATGTGGAAGCAAATGAACAAATTGTAGTGCCCTGCCCTTTTGAAAGTGTGGGTTATTGATAAAGCCACTAATGGATAAGGGAGTTACTGTATTCCCTTGGTATCCATAAGTCTTCTGCACTGCAGGACAATAATGATATGTACTGAGACATTTAGCTCTCTGTACCATTTCAGACACAACATCAGGCATTGCTTCACTTATATGACATATGAACTAGGAGATACTGTGGTGGAACACAAGGACCTGTCTAAGAATCAGTGACCTGTAGTAATACAGCAGCATATTGGAGATATGGCCTGCTAAAGGACATGAATGTAAATAATGATTGCTGTTGTTATTGCTGAATATTTGACAATTGATTTGTGCTGAATCTTGTGTTTTGGACTTTTTTATATCAGCAGGGTAATGTTGGATTCCCTTCAGTTCTGTTTATACATGATATTCCTATAATCCTATATGAAGTCCTAATTGATGTACGTATATTTGTTTGATGTTCGTTTATAACTATAACATCAGGAATAGGGATGAGCCGAACACCCCCTGGTTCGGTTCGCACCAGAACCTGCGAACGGACCGAAAATTTGCACGAACGTTAGAACCCCATTGACGTCTATGGGACTTGAATGTTCGAAATCAAAAGCGCTCATTTTAAAGGCTAATTTGCATGGTATTGTCCTAAAAAGGTTTTGGGGACCCGGGTCCTGCCCCAGGAGACATGTATCAATGCAAAAAAAACTTTTAAAAACGGCAGTTTTTTCGGGAGTAGTGATTTTAATGATGCTTAAAATTAAAAAAAAAAAAAGTGAAATATTCCTTTAAATATCATACCTGGGGGGTGTCTATGGTATGCCTGTAAAGTGGCGTGTGTTTCCCGTGCTTAGAACAGCCCCTGCACAAAATGTAATTTTTAAAGGAAAAAAAGTCATTTAAAACTGCTTGCGGCTTTAATGTAATGTCGGGTCCTGGCAATATGGATGAAAATCAGTGAGACAAACAGCATGGGTACCCCCCAGTCCATTACCAGGCCCTTTGGGTCTTGTATACCAGGCCCTATATACTCTGAACAGCAGTATACAGGCGGTGCAAACAAGACAGGGACTGTAGGTTTGTTGTTAAGTAGAATCTGTTTGTAATTTTGAACTGGTACATTTTTAACGTGTTTAGCTCCAGCCAAAAAATCTATTTTAAGCTTTTTGGAAAACATAGGGAAGGGTTATCACCCCTGTGACATTTGTTTTGCTGTCTGTGCTCCTCTTCAGAAGATTTCACCTCATTTTTTGTCCCAATGACAAATGTTTTTTGAAAATTTGGGTTTTTTTGTGAAACAAGGATTGGTGATGAAGCATCAGTGGAAAGGAGAAACTTTTTCCCATATTCTCTTACAGGAGAGAATTTCCCTTCCTAGGGGTAGATTTCATCTCACTTCCTGTTGTCTCCTTCCGTTTGCAAGTAGGAGTCGTTTGTAAGTTGGATGTTTGAAAGTAGGGGCCTGCCCTATATACTCAGCAGAAATTTGGGCCTTAGGTGTTGTTGTGGCCACAACACTGTAAGCCCTCACAGGGCCCTGCTGTGAAATATTAGATCAAGAATTGTAATTACATGCCCCTGTTGAACAGGGGCAGAAAAATTGGGCCTTTGGTGGTGGTGGTGCTAATGCCACAACACTGTAAGTCCTCACTCGCTCTTGGTGGGTGCAGAAACGGGCCCTGCTGTGAAATATTAGATCAAGAATTGTAATTACATGCCCCTGTTGAACAGGGGCTGAAAAATTGGGCCTTAGGCACTGGTTCTGGTGCCACAACACTGCAACCCCTCACAGATACTCTAGTTGGACGCAGGAACGAGCCCTGCTGCAAAGTATTGCATCAAAAATTGTAATTACACGCCCCTATTAAGCAGGGGCTGAAAAATTGGGTCTTGGACACTGGTGGTGGTGCCCAGAACCAAAAATGTTCTTACAAGCTATCAGCGTGATCATTGAGGAGGAAGAGGATAATTACTTAGGGATAGTCACTCAGCATCAGCATAGGCAGTCTTTGAAGGGATCTGAGATTTCAAAAAAAATTATTCGGTTACATCAGCATCAGTTGCTTGGTAGCTGGTGGTGATCCAAGACTGATTCATTTTTATGAAGGTCAGTCGATCGACCGAGTCAGTGGACAGATGCACCATGTGATCGGTTACAAAGCCTCCAGCAGCACTGAATGTGCGTTCTGAAAGAACGCTGGATGCAGGACAGGCCAGTAGCTCAATTGCATACTGTGCAAGCTCTGGCCAGTGATCCATCCTCAAGACCCAGTAACCCAGAGGATTTTCGGTGGGAAAGGTGTCCAAGTCAGATCTTGCCCCTAGGTATTCCTGCACCATGTAAAACAGACGCTGGCGATGGTTGCTGGAACCGATCATACCTTAGGGCTGCGGACCAAAAAATTGTCTGAACGCATCGGTCAGACGGCCACCTTCTCCACCGCTCCTTCTTTGACTGACCGAAGCCTCAGCAACACGTTGTCCAGAAACAGGAGTTTGTAACCTCCCAGTCTCTGGGAACGCGTTGCACAGACCTTTCTGCAAGGCCTCCCGAAGATGTTTCATCCTCTGCTCCCTCTGCGATGGCAAGATAAGGTCCGCAACCTTACCCTTGTAGCGTGGATCAAGGAGGGTTGCCAGCCAGTATTGGTCCTTCTCCTTGATACCACGAATACGAGGATCCTTACGCAGGCTTTGTAGGATCAGGGAGGCCATGCAGCGTAGGTTTGCTGAGGCATTCGGTCCGGAGTCCTCTGGGTCACTAAGGACGACATGGTCCGCAGCCACCTCCTCCCAGCCACGTACAAGTCCATGTGTTTCTTGGGACTGATCCCTTAAAGACTGCTGCTGATGCTGAGTGCCACAATCCTCCTCCTCCTCCTCCTCTCTCCTATCTGGCACCCACGTTGAGTCAGTAACCTCATCATCTCCTCCCTCCTCATCACTGGAGCAAACATGGCAGTATGCTGCAGCAGGGGGAGCATGACTGCCAGATTGCTGTCCTTCTTGGGCACCCCCTCTGTCTGTGCTCACGTTACTGCCTTCATCTAGCTCAGTATCATCATCAGAGCCTTCCAAACGCTGGGCATCCCCCTGGAGCATGTACCCAACACTGTGGTCAAACAGTTCGAGGGACTCCTCAGGAGGACATGGTGGGGCTAGGGAAGGAGTCACTGATGACATTGAGCCGAGGGAAGAGGCCGCTGCTTTGCCAGACAAAGTACCTTGAGCATGGGTCAGAGAAGATGAGGAGGATGAGGACGGCTTGGTCATCCACTCGACCAAGTCTTCCGCATGTTGCAGCATCAACACGGCCTGCTGCCGAAAAAAAGGCCAAGCGTGCCCCACGGCCACGTGCTGATGAGGATGCACCACCTCCACGACCAGCACTGTTGCCTCTAGACACAGAGCCTGCTTGCCCTCTTTAATTGGCTTGTGACTGTCTGCCTCTCCTTGTTGGCCTTCCAGACATACTAATGGCCTGTAGCTGCACTAAGCTGGGATATATATATATATATATATATATATATATATATATATATATATATATGTACTGATACTGCAGCTAGCAAAATCAACTGCCTGCCTGTAGTATGAGAACACCACCAACCTTCTACAGGTAACTTTAGCTGAACACTGTGCAGAGCTCGCAAAAAACTAACTTGTAGCTTATTTAGCTGCCTGCGGTAGTGATAGGATCAGGAAAACACCACCAACCTTCTACAGGTAGCTTTAGCTGAACACTGTGCAGAGCTCTCACTACACTAACTTGTAGCTTATTTAGCTGCCTGTGGTAGTGATAGGATCAGGAAAACACCACCAACCTTCTACAGGTAGCTTTAGCTGAACACTGTGCAGAGCTCGCAACAAAATAACTTGTAGGTTTAGCTGAACACTGTGAGGAGGATGCACTACACTAACTTGTAGTTTTAGCTGAACACTGTGCAGAGGTCTCACTACACTAACTTGTAGCTTTAGCTGAACACTGTGCAGAGGTCGCTAGACACTAACTTGTAGTTTTAGCTGAACACTGTGAGCAGGATGCACTACACTAACTTGTAGCTTTAGCTGAACACTGTGCAGAGGTCGCACTACACTAACTTGTAGCTTTAGCTGAACACTGTGCAGAGGTCTCACGACACTAACTTGTAGTTTTAGCTGAACACTGTGCAGAGGTCTCACTACACTAACTTGTAGTTTTAGCTGAACACTGTGAGCAGGACGCACTACACTAACTTGTAGCTTTAGCTGAACACTGTGCAGAGGTCTCACTACACTAACTTGTAGTTTTAGCTGAACACTGTGCAGAGGTCGCACTACACTAACTTGTAGTTTTAGCTGAACACTGTGAGCAGGACGCACTACACTAACTTGTAGCTTTACCTGAACACTGTGCAGAGGTCTCACTACACTAACCTGTAGTTTTAGCTGAACACTGTGCAGAGGTCGCACTACACTAACTTGTAGTTTTAGCTGAACACTGTGAGCAGGATGCACTACACTAACTTGTAGCTTTAGCTGAACACTGTGCAGAGGTCTCACTACACTAACTTGTAGATTTAGCTGAACACTGTGAGCAGGACGCACTACACTAACTTGTAGCTTTAGCTGAACACTGTGCAGAGGTCTCACTACACTAACTTGTAGTTTTAGCTGAACACTGTGAGCAGGACGCACTACACTAACTTGTAGCTTTAGCTGAACACTGTGCAGAGGTCTCACTACACTAACTTGTAGTTTTAGCTGAACACTGTGAGCAGGACGCACTACACTAACTTGTAGCTTTAGCTGAACACTGTGCAGAGGTCTCACTACACTAACTTGTAGTTTTAGCTGAACACTGTGCAGAGGTCGCACTACACTAACTTGTAGTTTTAGCTGAACACTGTGAGCAGGACGCACTACACTAACTTGTAGCTTTACCTGAACACTGTGCAGAGGTCTCACTACACTAACCTGTAGTTTTAGCTGAACACTGTGCAGAGGTCGCACTACACTAACTTGTAGTTTTAGCTGAACACTGTGAGCAGGATGCACTACACTAACTTGTAGCTTTAGCTGAACACTGTGCAGAGGTCTCACTACACTAACTTGTAGATTTAGCTGAACACTGTGAGCAGGACGCACTACACTAACTTGTAGCTTTAGCTGAACACTGTGCAGAGGTCTCACTACACTAACTTGTAGTTTTAGCTGAACACTGTGAGCAGGACACACTACACTAACTTGTAGCTTTAGCTGAACACTGTGCAGAGGTCTCACTACACTAACTTGTAGTTTTAGGTGAACACCGTGAGCAGGACGCACTACACTAACTTGTAGCTTTAGCTGAACACTGTGCAGAGGTCGCACTACACTAACTTGTAGTTTTAGGTGAACACCGTGAGCAGGACGCACTACACTAACTTGTAGCTTTAGCTGAACACTGTGCAGAGGTCGCACTACACTAACTTGTAGTTTTAGCTGAACACTGTGAGCAGGATGCACTACACTAACGTGTAGCTTTAGCTGAACACTGTGCAGAGGTCTCACTACACTAACTTGTAGTTTTAGCGGAACACTGTGAGCAGGACGCACTACACTAACTTGTAGCTTTAGCTGAACACTGTGCAGAGGTCTCACTACACTAACTTGTAGTTTTAGCTGAACACTGTGAGCAGGACGCACTACACTAACTTGTAGCTTTAGCTGAACACTGTGCAGAGGTCGCTAGACACTAACTTGTAGTTTTAGCTGAACACTGTGCAGAGGTCGCACTACACTAACTTGTAGCTTTAGCTGAACACTGTGCAGAGGTCTCACTACACTAACTTGTAGTTTTAGCTGAACACTGTGAGCAGGACGCACTACACTAACTTGTAGCTTTAGCTGAACACTGTGCAGAGGTCTCACTACACTAACTTGTAGTTTTAGCTGAACACTGTGCAGAGGTCGCACTACACTAACTTGTAGTTTTAGCTGAACACTGTGAGCAGGACGCACTACACTAACTTGTAGCTTTACCTGAACACTGTGCAGAGGTCTCACTACACTAACCTGTAGTTTTAGCTAAACACTGTGCAGAGGTCGCACTACACTAACTTTGTAGTTTTAGCTGAACACTGTGAGCAGGATGCACTACACTAACTTGTAGCTTTAGCTGAACACTGTGCAGAGGTCTCACTACACTAACTTGTAGTTTTAGCTGAACACTGTGAGCAGGACGCACTACACTAACTTGTAGCTTTAGCTGAACACTGTGCAGAGGTCTCACTACACTAACTTGTAGTTTTAGCTGAACACTGTGAGCAGGACGCACTACACTAACTTGTAGCTTTAGCTGAACACTGTGCAGAGGTCTCACTACACTAACTTGTAGTTTTAGGTGAACACTGTGAGCAGGACGCACTACACTAACTTGTAGCTTTAGCTGAACACTGTGCAGAGGTCTCACTACACTAACTTGTAGTTTTAGGTGAACACTGTGAGCAGGATGCACTACACTAACTTGTAGCTTTAGCTGAACACTGTGCAGTGGTCTCACTACACTAACTTGTAGTTTTAGCTGAACACTGTCAGCAGGACGCACTACACTAACTTGTAAGAATAATGTACAAGCGAATGTGAGAGATGACATCACTGAGGGAGCTAGAGAGGAGGTGGAATCCTTATGGGTAGAGCTCCAAAGGGATGAAGCTAAGGGGAAAATAATACTGAGAGTATGCTATAGGCCCCCTAACCTGAGGGAGGAAGTGGGGACGGATCTCCTATCACAAATTGGATTAGCAGCAAGGATGGAAAGTGTTATCATAATGGGGGCTTTTAATTATCGAAGACATAGACTGTGCGGAGGGAACCGCGCATTCATTTAAGGCTCGCCAGTTCCTTAATGTCTTGCAGGACAATTTTATGGGTCAGATGGTAGACGCACCAACTAGAAATAAAACATTACTGGATCTACTGATTACCAACAATACAGACCTTATCACAGATGTGGAAATACGGGGCAATTTAGGTAACAGCGATCACAGGTCAATTAGTTTCAGCATAAATCACACAAATAGGAAACATGAAGGGAACACAAAGACACTGAATTTCAAAAGAGCCAACTTCCCTAAACTACAAACCTTGCTAAAAGGCATAAATTGGGATAAAATATTAGGAACAAAGAATACAGAGGAGAGATGGGTTTGCTTTAAGAACATATTAAATAAGGGCATTAGCCAATGTATCCCATTGGGTAATAAATTTAAAAGAGCGAACAAAAATCCTGGATGGCTTAACTCCAATGTAAAAATGCATATCAAAGCAAAGGAGAAGGCCTTCAAAAAATACAAGGTTGAGGGATCATCCTCAGCATTCAGACTTTATAAAGAATGCAATAAGAAATGTAAGGGTGCAATTAGGACGGCTAAGATAGAACATGAAAGACACATAGCGGAGGAGAGCAAAAAAAATCCCAAGAAATTCTTTAAGTATGTAAACAGTAAAAAAGGGAGGACAGACCATATTGGCCCCATAAAGAATGAGGAAGGACATCTGGTTACAAAGGATGGGGAGATGGCAAAGGTATTGAATTTATTCTTCTCCTCAGTCTTCACGAGTGAATCGGGGGGCTTCAGTAACCAAAACTGCAGTGTTTATCCTCATGACACAACACAGGAAACACCTCCATGGTTAACAGAGGACGAAATTAAAATTAGACTTGAGAAACTTAACATTAATAAATCACCGGGACCAGATGGCTTGCATCCGTGGGTACTTAGGGAACTCAGTCAGGTGATTGCCAGACCATTGTTCCTAATTTTTACAGACAGTCTACTGACTGGAGTGGTACCAGCTGATTGGAGAAAAGCCAATGTAGCACCAATATTTAAAAAGGGCCCAAAATACATTGCTGGGAATTACAGACCAGTTAGCCTAACATCAATAGTATGTAAACTCTTGGAGGGGATGATAAGGGACTATATACAAGATTTTAGTAATAAGAACGATATCATTAGCAGTAATCAGCATGGATTCATGAAGAATCGTTCTTGCCAAACCAATCTATTAACCTTCTATGAGGAGGTGAGTTGCCATCTAGATAAAGGAAGGCCCGTAGACGTGGTGTATCTGGATTTTGCAAAAGCATTTGACACAGTTCCCCATAAACGTTTACTGTACAAAATAAGCTCCGTTGGCATGGACCATAGGGTGAGTACATGGATTGAAAACTGGCTACAAGGGCATGTTCAGAGGGTGGTGATAAATGGGGAGTACTCAGAATGGTCAGGGGTGGGTTGTGGGGTTCCCCAGGGTTCTGTGCTGGGACCAATCCTATTTAATTTGTTTATAAACGACCTGGAGGATGGGATAAACAGTTCAATCTCTGTATTTGCAGACGATACTAAGCTAAGCAGGGCAATAACTTCTCCGCAGGATGTGGAAATCTTGCAAAAAGACCTGAACAAATTAATGGGGTGGGCGACTACATGGCAAATGAGGTTCAATGTAGGAAAATGTAAAATAATGTATTTGGGTGGCAAAAATATGAATGCAATCTATACACTGGGGGGAGAACCTCTGGGGGAATCTAGGATGGAAAAGGACCTAGGGGTCCTAGTAGATGATAGGCTCAGCAATGGCATGCAATGCCAAACTGCTGCTAATAAAGCAAACAGAATATTGGCATGCATTAAAAGGGGGATCAACTCCAGAGATAAAACGATAATTCTCCCGCTCTACAAGACTCTGGTCCGGCCGCACCTGGAGTATGCTGTCCAGTTCTGGGCACCAGTCCTCAGGAGGGATGTACTGGAAATGGAGCGAGTACAAAGAAGGGCAACAAAGCTAATAAAGGGTCTGGAGGATCTTAGTTATGAGGAAAGGTTGCGAGCACTGAACTTATTCAATCTGGAGAAGAGACGCTTGAGAGGGGATATGATTTCAATTTACAAATACTGTACTGGTGACCCACAATAGGGATAAAACTTTTTCGCAGAAGAGAGTTTAATAAGACTTGTGGACACTCATTACAATTAGAAGAAAAGAGGTTTAACCTTAAACTACGTAGAGGGTTCTTTACTGTAAGAGCGGCAAGGATGTGGAATTCCCTTCCACAAGCGGTGGTCTCAGCGGGGAGCATTGATAGCTTCAAGAAACTATTAGATAATAACCTGAATGACCGCAACATACAGGGATATGTAATGTAATACTGACACATAATCACACACATAGGTTGGACTTGATGGACTTCTGTCTTTTTTCAACCTCACCTACTATGTAACTATGTAGCTTTAGCTGAACACTGTGCAGAGGTCTCACTATACTAACTTGTAGCTTTAGCTGAACACTGTGAGGAGAACGCACTACCCTAACTTGTAGCTTTAGCTGAACACTGTGCACTACACTAACTTGTAGTTTTAGCTGAACACTGTGCAGAGGTCACACTAAACTAATTTGTAGCTTTAACTGAACACTGTAAGGAGGACGCACTACACTAACTGTAAATAGTCTAGCTGCCTGACTGTGGTACTAATAGGATCAAAAGAACACCAGCAATTTTCATCAGGTAGCTGTAAATACTGTAACAAGACAAGCCTGCCTGTCAGTAGGAAGATAACAGGAACGGATCTAGCTAAACTGAATACAGTGTGTATATATATATATATATATATATATATATATATATATATATATATATATGCAACACCTGGGATGCATATATATACACAATACACTATAAGTGCAGCTAACTCACTGACTGTCCTGCCTTATCTAGCTAACTCAAATCAAATGACACTGTCTCTCTCTCTCTCTATCTAAGCATGCCGGAACACACTACACAGGGCCGCCGTGCAGGCGGCCTTATATAATGTGGGGCGTGTTCTAAACCCCCTGAGCCATAATTGGCCAAAGCCACCTTGGCTTTGGCCAATTACAGCTCTCTCTACCGACTGCGCTGTGATTGGACAAGCATGCGGGTCATAGTGCATGCTTGGCCAATCATCAGCCAGCAATGCACTGCGATGCCGCAGTGAATTATGGGCTATGATGCGCCACACGAATTTGGTGCGAACGGCCCATATCATTCGTAATTCGGCGAACGAGCGAACAGCCGATGTTCGAGTCGAACATGGGTTCGACTCGAGCGCGAAGCTCATCCCTAATCAGGAATAAAAATTAAGGCCTAATCTATGAGGTCAGTACCAAACAGGGTTGTTGTCCGTAATAACCATGTTTCATCATCTTTTCCTTAACCTGCACCAAAAAATGAAGCATGGAGTCTGAATTCCCTGATTTATGTGACACCGACGGTTCCTTTATTCTAAGTGGTGACTACTAATACCAGTGATCACTGTTCTGCAATGAATTCTAAATCCCATCAATCATTTCTACATTATTATAAGACAGAAGAGCCTCTTACCTGCTGTCTCCATGTCCGATAACACAAGAAGAGTACTGGGCTTCTGTACTGTGATGTCCGGTCTAATAGGCTCTATGTATGATATCATATTCACTATACATGGTGTGACTGCACTGCCACCCCCCTGTTCCTGTGTGGTCACCCAGGCTGAGATCTAAACAGTCCAGTCTAACCATGAAGAACAATGTGAATGTCATAACATCCTGTATTTCAGAGTATGTACGTGTGTTTTATGACTGTGCATATATATTAGATTGTTAGCTCCTTCAGGGTGCAGGAATTGATGTGAACAGTGTGCAGCCATGTCGATTCACTCTAAAATCTAGTCAAGTCACCATGTTTGTTGCCACATATTTGATATAATTATGTTTTTGTTATTTGTATATAATTGTAACAGAGTACTACTTTATGTCTCCTGTATGCTGGGTGTAATTCTCAGTATCTGTTCTTATTCTGTATGTATGGACTCTGCACAGTACCACTTCTGCTGGATTTATTATGTCTACATGTAGGGTCAGGAAAAGAGGTGGGCAGGAGGGACGGCAGCCCTGGGTGCAAGGGTAGTATGTGAGGTAGGGGGCATTGTGTTGAGAGATCCTGCCTATAAGCTGGCCAGACTAGTGACAGCAGCTTTCAGAGTAACAATTATTTGTGCTGAGGTTGAGAGCATTTGTGCTAGGAAGGGGATAGTGGTAAATGATTTGTACTGGTCAGAGGAAATTTAGAGGTGGCAGTGGTGCACAATTTATTTTAGGAGGCCAAAGTGGGGGGGGGGGAGTAATTTGGGGGGTGAGGGGGGGGTTTATTTATGCTCAGAGGGGAAATTTGAGGGGTAGAGGATTTGTTTTAGGAGAGGGGATTGTAGGGGCAAAGATTTGTGCTGGGTTGGGGATTTCAACATAAAGGGGAGGGGGCAGTTGTACTGGAAAAGGGGGAGTTTTTGTTTCGGTAGGATTTTGCCTTGCAAAGGGAATGTATGCTTGGGGATAAGCATACAAATTGGTGCCCAATTTTTATATTTTTTTTTGGGGGGGTATTTTTGCTGACACATAATGTTCATACATTTTTGGGGGGGCGGACATTTGACAGTAGCCACAGGAGTAGGACAGCTGAACACTGGGACCTTTTGCTTCACAACCAAAGGGGCCCACGGTCCCAGCCTGTAAAGGTACCAGCGGGAGCTGCCTTTCAAGCTACTGCTGCCTTGCGTACCCAACCACGGCTGGTACAGACACTTGTGTTATCTTGCTATATAGTGAACTTTACCATGGACTGTCACCCGTGGCCACCATGGCGGGTGACTGTGTGCATGGATTACAAATATGTCCAGCGATCTGCTAATGCTGGATCAAGTGACTTTAGGCTTTAAAATCCTGCTACCTACAGTAAAGTGTGCATGGAGATATCTGCTGTTACCCATGGTGAGGGGGGTAAGCTAGCGGGTGTCTGCAGGAATAACTGTCCTAAACCTGCTACCTACAGTAAGATATGTGCCAGATATGTTGCTGTTACTAGAAGCAACCACCAATGTCAGCTGCCACCAGTTGCTCGGGCACAATCGGTGTCGGGTGGCATGTCTGGACAAGTTCAGCAAGTATCAGTGTGCCTGCAAACTTCATTACAGCTAACAAGGGGTTACAGCAGCACGAACAGGAAAAGGCCTGCTTATCAGAGCTGCGGGCTTCAGCCAGTCTGGAAGCTTGTGGGTGGAGCCATGCCCCAGAGGAGACCCAGCATGCTCTGCTAGCAGCGAGGGAGAGGAGCAAGATGCCAGAGGGTGCCCGCATACCCAGCTTTGACTTGGTTGCCTGATCTGCTGGAGAAGACATTAGTCGACACCAGTGTCCGGTTGGAGCATTGCGGGGGATTCGCCCTGTGAAGAACAGCGACATCGGGGAAGGAGGATGAAGATCTGCCATTGCATGCAGCCCGGTCAGGGACCTTGTAACTGTGAGTACTGCCCAGCAGGAACCAGACACTGTCTCTGAAATGCTGGCTGTGCCTATGTGCTCTGCTGACCCCACTTGGAAGGAGCCAGTGCAGGAGGGAGATGTTCCCTCAGGTGAGCCAGTGGGGATAGCCAGTGACAGGGCAGTGAACTAGGGGTCGCCCAACTGCAGGCAGAATTCGGGCCCTTGGATGGTGAGTTAGTGGATTGGTCATCGTACAGTAAAAGAAAATGGAGGAGAGATGGGTTTGCTTTACGAGCATATTAAATAAGGGCATTAGCCAGTGCTAACCAAAACCTGGATGGCTTAACTCCAGTGTATAAATAAAAAAGCACAGGAGAAGGCCTTCAAAAAATACAAGGCTGAGGGATCATCATCATTCAGACTTTACAAAGAATACAACAAGTAATGTAAGGGTGCAATTAGGGCGGCTAAGATGGAACACGAAAGACACATAGCGAAGGAGTGCAAAAAATATCCCAACTAATTCTTTAAGTATATAAACAGAAAAAAAGGGGGGACCGAACATATTGGCCCCATAACGAATGAGGAAGGACATCTGGTTACAAAGGATGGAAAGATGTCAAAGGTATTGAATTTATTCTTCTCCTCAGTCTTCACGAGGGAATCGGGGGGCTTTGTTGTGGAAAGTTTATTATGTATGCTTTGTAGATTTTCATCTGTCTCCCTGTGTCTGGTTTAACCAAGGAGCGCTCTAGCAGAGCGCACTTGGGTTGAATCAGGACCAGTGGTAAAACCATCAGTATGAAAACCTTCTCATGGGCTTGGAGACATGTTCTGTGTGCGTGTGGGCGTTTGCCGGTTTGTAAGTATCAAGCGCAATGCGCTGGGCTTCTTGCCTTCAAATGTCTATGCACATTAGAGAAGCTAAGTCCACATAACAAGAGAAACATATTATATCCCTGTTGTGGCTACGCTATCCCTTTTGGATACATATCTGCTTTAATAAGAGGACATTTATATCTGCCTTGTTAATGTACTCATACCGTATATTGACAACAGCAGTAGCAATGTCCCCACAGATCTTCTCAAGCCTGTAAGAATAAGTAGAATGATCTCACTAGATACTGGTTACACTGAGCAGTATTGAGTGGGCTCCATGCTGACCAAGATGGTGGATGCCCTTCCCTTTAGTGTAGTCATTTCCTGTGTAGTCCTTTCCTGTGATGTCATTTTGCATGGAAGAAATGATTGGCTGTTGGGGCCATGACTTTCTGTTTGCCATTGCCTTTTGTTGCAGATGAATAAAGGTGCCTGTGCTCCTGAGGGCAGGCAGTCGAGCGATGGAACTAAGACAGTGACTATGTCTGTTTACTTGGGGAAATGCGTGAGACACGTGTTGTTTAAAGATACATTATACTAAAGGGCTGAAAGGGCGCTTAATAGCGCAAGAGTATAGTGGAATTTCCACGACAGTTAAGATGGCGGTCCTTTTAAGGAGTGAACAGAACCTCCTACACAATCAGATTAGTAGGATGGGAGAGCAGGTCCCTGTCCAGGACATCAAACTGTTTGAAATACTTTGTTTTACTGAGGAAAAGGGGTACATTTTCTCTGTCCGATGCTTTAGGTAGGTTCTGCTTTGCAAAAGAATGGCGGGATTTTAATTGTATGTTTGTCAGTAATAATAGGTCTATTGTTTGGGATACTCTATAGGACCCATTTAATACAACCTAAAATGTTTCTGTAAGTAACTGTATGTTGTGTAATAAGTATATGACAAATAGGAATGTATGAATTGTGATTATTACCTTTGTATGGGACCAAGACACATGTCCCCATAAGTGTAATAATATTTTTTAGTAAAGGTTTTGTTTTGAAGTTGCCTTTGAAAATGGCTGCCGCATATTCAAGTGGCCATGTGGCTGAGAGGGGGAAGGGCGACCATACATTGCTGGAAGCTCTTACAACGGGAGCTGTTTCTTGGATGGGCTACGCCCTGTGGGTGGTCTCAGGTTTCTGGGCAATAGCATGGGGGAGCTCTATTGTTTTGAGATGAAAATATCATGCATGCAACTATTTCTGTTTGTATTTCTCAATGTCTTGTTACTGTGGAAGCTGATATGATCTTTCTTTGGGAACAACAGTGTATGTTTTAGCTGTGTTATTTTGTGTTTTATGTAACTTTGGCGGTTAGGGATGTCATTAGTTGATGTAGCCTAAAGTGTGTGTCTACGGTTAAGGATGACATGTTCTCAATTGTGTAGTCAGTTTTTGTGGAGAAAGTTTTGGTTTTAATCTCGGTTTGTGCTGGTTTTGACAGGATCAGCAACTGCATTTCATGTATTAATATCACCATGTGGTTCGATCGTCATCGGCCATTTTGCTATCTACCATGTGGTTTGATTGTTGTCTGCCATTTTCTTGTAGTCACCATGGGGCTCAGCTTTTATCTGCCATTTTCTTGTAGTCACCATGTGGTCCGATTGTTGTCGGCCATTTTCTTGTAGTCACCATGTGGCCGTGTTTTTATTTCGTTTGTTGCAACTGCCATTTCGTGTCTGCTGTGTTTTGGTTCTGGTGAAATTGCTCTGCTTTTGGGCCAGGTTTCAGCATTTAGTAAGTGTGAGCAATCTTTTTGCAGGAGTTTCAGTTTTTGGCATTAGTTGCGTTGTTGTTGTGTGGTATTTCGGTCTCAAAACTTGTGGTCTGACTGCCCAGGGGATATGTGAGTCGAGGGGGATTCCCTCCCATTTGCAATATGGGGGTTTATTCCACCCTTTCCTATATGATGATAGCCATAGATTTTTTAAATGTCTTTACAGCCATAATATGATGTTCAGGGAAGATGAAAAATGGTGTGTGATACTGCGCCACAGAGTATACAAAACAGGAGACTAAAGTGAAAAAAGTAAAGAAGATTTTTGATGGTCAGAAGAAAATAAAGAAGGAATTTGCAGCCTCTATATATTACTACCACCTAGGTGGAGCAGAGAAATGTTAATGGGAAGGGTTGTAGATGTGGCGCTAATCCTCTTTTGAATAATCAATTTATGATACTTGAATTAATAAAAATAGAATCAATTATTTGTAAAATATTCAAAAAAATGTTGAAAAAAGTGTTTGAAACCTGCACTTACTGCAGAGTCCCATGTAGAAATCCCTTTAAGGTGAAAGAAAAAGTCATCATTTAAATAAAGTGATAAGTGCTTATGTGCTGCACCCTCTGCCTTATGCAGAGTTGAAATGAAAAAGGGGTGTGCTGAAAGTGTTATATATTCTGCCTAATGCAGTTTAACCTTGATTTGGAAATAAAGAAAAATTGATTGCATACTAATGTATTATACCCTCTGTAGTATGCAGGGTGACAGATGGAAAAAATGATAAATTGTTTGGTGTTAATGATCTGGTGATATGTATGGGGGTGTGAATCTTCCGTTACCATACAATACTAGTGAATAGGCATATAATCATAAAACAGAGATAACAAAATACAATACAATATATATATATATATATATATATATATATATATATATATCTATATCCCACTGTGTGAAACAGGGGTGGATGTGCAAAAACAAGTTCAAACAGTATATATTTAGTACATTAGTCCAATAATGAATCAATTAAGTGACTTGTGCTCGCAAACAGTGTCCAGTGCCTTATCAGAATAATGCTGTTTATCCTTTTAAGTGACAGTGGTGCTGGTGATCTTATCCATGCTGGTAGACTAATTGCACTCACCAGATAGCCTTACCCCCCCAGGGGTACTGCGCGTTCACAGTATAAGCCACTGTGTAGCCCTCTGGACCCAGCTGGGCAATTTATATATCACTATTGGCTTTCCACTGAGTTGTCACATAAAAAAGAGAGGAGTGCCCATAGCGTAATACTGCTTTTAAATCATTTATTTGTAGGTAAAATGTAAAGATATACTCACAATGTTGTTAAAATTTACATGCACAGAATAAAAATGGAGCAGGCGCCAGGTGAACAAACAATTGCAGCCCTAACCAGAAGTGACGCAAAGATGTACTATAACTCTGCCCTACATGTTTCTTAGTAGCGAGGTTCCATGTACAAGATGGAAATAAAATAATGAAGATAAAAATAAAAAGAGAAAAGGAGTGGGTATTTGACCCCTGGACCAGAAATTAGTATACATGGATGTTATAAAACTTAAATTAAAACTTGATCAATAATTAATAATTAATTTGTATCCCCAATATCCCCCCCTAATAAGGAGATATGCCTCAAAAATTAGTCAGGAAGCAATTCAAATCCAGATCTATGTTTAGCCCTGCTGGTTGGAGGGTATCTAAATGGAAAATCTATTTAGTTTAATTTTGTCAAACTTTAATTCTTTTATTCTCCCCTTGCCAGTGGCCTTTGATTTTATCTATAGCATAGAAAATCATACATGTTGGATCCCTTCTGTGGTAGTCTTTGAAATGTCTCGAGAAGTGATGCAAAGACGTACTATAACTCCGCCCTACGTGTTTCATCACTCAAGACGTCATCTAGAGCGTCCATCTTGCTACACCTCAGATCCTTTTATAGGGTGCAGTGCGCTTGTGCAAAAAATTACGGCATCCATTTTTGATAAGATTTTGCAGGCCGAAGTCTGTTCTTCAGCGGCCATTTTTGGTGTCATTTTAAAATCATTTTAAAAGAAGTCCATCCTAGTGCGCTTGCGTGAAAAATTACGGCGGCCATTTTTAGTGAGATTTTTCAGACCGAAGCTACTTCAGCGACCATTTTTGGTATCATTTGAAAATCGTTTTTTTTTTAAAACCGAAGTCCATCCTTTAACCAGTTGCCGACCGCCGCACGACGATGTACGTCGACAGAGCGGCACGGGCAGACAAAAGGGCTTACCTGTACGTCCTTGCCTGCCCGCGGGTGGGGGGTCCGATCGGACCCCCCCCCGGTGCCTGCGGCGGTCGGCAAATCTCCCACAGCGATCGGTGGTGAGGGGGAGGCCATCCATTCGTGGCCCCCCCCTCGCGATCGCTCCCAGCCAATGGGATCATTTCCCTGCCTCTGTATTGTACACAGAGGCAGAGGAAATGATGTCATCTCTCCTCGGCTCGGTATTTTCCGTTCCGGGCCGAGGAGAGAAGACTATAATGTGAGAGCACCAACACACACACACACAGTAGAACATGCCAGGCACACATTACACCCCGATCCCCCCCCGATCGCCCCCCGATCCCCCCCAATCACCCCCCCCTGTCACAAACTGACACCAAGCAGGTTTTTTTTTTTTTTTTCTGATTACTGCTAGGTGTCAGTTTGTGACAGTTACAGTGTTAGGGTAGTGAGTGTTAGGCCCCCTTTAGGTCTAGGATACCCCCCTAACCCCCCTAATAAAGTTTTAACCCCTTGATCACCCCCTGTCACCAGTGTCGCTAAGCGATCATTTTTCTGATCGCTGTATTAGTGTCGCTGGTGACGCTAGTTAGGGATGTAAATATTTAGGTTCGCCGTCAGCGTTTTATAGCGACAGGGACCCCCATATACTACCTAATAAATGTTTTAACCCCTTGATTGCCCCCTAGTTAACCCTTTCACCACTGATCACCGTATAACAGTTACGGGTGACGCTGGTTAGTTTGTTTATTTTTTATAGTGTCAGGGCACCCGCCGTTTATTACCGAATAAAGGTTTAGCCCCCTGATCGCCCGGCGGTGATATGCGTCGCCCCAGGCAGCGTCAGATTAGTGCCAGTACCGCTAACACCCACGCACGCAGCATACGCCTCCCTTAGTGGTATAGTATCTGTATGGATCAATATCTGATCTGAAGTGCAGTATCGATCGATCACTGTCACTTACAAAACATTAAACGCATAACTGCAGCGTTCGCAGAGTCAGGCCTGATCCCTGCGATCGCTAACAGTTTTCTTGGTAGCGTTTTGGTGAACTGGCAAGCACCGGCCCCAGGCAGTGTCAATTTAGCGCCAGTACCGCTAACACCCACGCACGCAGCATACGCCTCCCTTAGTGGTATAGTATCTGAACGGATCAATATCTGATCCGATCAGATCTATACTAGCGTCCCCAGCAATTTAGGGTTCCCAAAAATGCAGTGTTAGCGGGATCAGCCCAGATACCTGCTAGCACCTGCATTTTGCCCCTCCGCCCGGCCCAGCCCAGCCCACCCAAGTGCAGTATCGATCGATCACTGTCACTTACAAAACACTAAACGCATAACTGCAGCGTTCGCAGAGTCAGGCCTGATCCCTGCGATCGCTAACAGTTTTTTTGGTAGCGTTTTGGTGAACTGGCAAGCGCCAGCGGCCTAGTACACCCCGGTCGTAGTCAAACCAGCACTGCAGTAACACTTGGTGACGTGGCGAGTCCCATAAGTGCAGTTCAAGCTGGTGAGGTGGCAAGCACAAGTAGTGTCCCGCTGCCACCAAAAAGACAAACACAGGCCCGTCATGCCCATAGTGCCCTTCCTGCTGCATTCGCCAATCCTAATTGGGAACCCACCACTTCTGCAGCGCCCGTACTTCCCCCATTCACATCCCCAACCAAATGCAGTCGGCTGCATGAGAGGCATTTTCTTTATGTCCTCCCGAGTACCCCTACCCAACGAACCCCCCCAAAAAAGATGTCGTGTCTGCAGCAAGCGCGGATATAGGCGTGACACCCGCTATTATTGTCCCTCCTGTCCTGACAATCCTGGTCTTTGCATTGGTGAATGTTTTGAACGTTACCATGCAGTAGTTGGGTATTAGCGTAGGGTACAGCATTCCACAGACTAGGCACACTTTCACAGGGTCTCCCAAGATGCCATCGCATTTTGAGAGACCCGAACCTGGAACCGGTTACAGTTATAAAAGTTACAGTTACAAAAAAAGTGTAAAAAAAAAAAAAAACACAAACAAAAATATAAAATAAAAAATAATAGTTGTCGTTTTATTGTTCTCTCTCTCTCTATTCTCTCTCTCTATTGTTCTGCTCTTTTTTACTGTATTCTATTCTGCAATGTTTTATTGTTATTATGTTTTATCATGTTTGTTTTTCAGGTATGCAATTTTTTATACTTTACCGTTTACTGTGCTTTATTGTTAACCATTTTTTTGTCTTTAGGTACACCATTCACGACTTTGAGTGGTTATACCAGAATGATGCTTGCAGGTTTAGGTATCATCTTGGTATCATTCTTTTCAGCCAGCGGTCGGCTTTCATGTAAAAGCAATCCTAGCAGCTAATTAGCCTCTAGACTGCTTTTACAAGCAGTGGGAGAGAATGACCCCCCCCCCCCGACCGTCTTCCGTGTTTTTCTCTGGCTCTCCTGTCTCAACAGGGAACCTGAGAATGCAGCCGGTGATTCAGCCAGCTGACCATAGAGCTGATTAGAGACCAGAGTGGCTCCAAACATCTCTATGGCCTAAGAAACCGGAAGCTACGAGCATTTTATGACTTAGATTTCGCTGGATGTAAATAGCGCCATTGGGAAATTGGGAAAGCATTTTATCACACCGATTTTGGTGTGGTCAGATGCTTTGAGGGCAGAGGAGAAATCTAGGGTCTAATAGACCCCAATTTTTTCAAAAAAGAGTACCTGTCACTACCTATTGCTATCATAGGGGATATTTACATTCCCTGAGATAACAATAAAAATGATTAAAAAAAAAAAAAAATGAAAGGAACAGTTTAAAAATAAGATAAAAAAGCAAAAAAATAATAAAGAAAAAAAAAAAGCACCCCTGTCCCCCCTGCTCTCGCGCTAAGGCGAACACAAGCGTCGGTCTGGCGTCAAATGTAAACAGCAATTGCACCATGCATGTGAGGTATCACCGCTAGGGATGAGCCGAACACCCCCCTGTTCGGTTCGCACCAGAACATGCGAACAGGAAAAAAGTTCGTTCGAACATGCGAACACCGTTAAAGTCTATGGGACACGAACATGAATAATCAAAAGTGCTAATTTTAAAGGCTTATATGCAAGTTATTGTCATAAAAAGTGTTTGGGGACCTGGGTCCTGCCCCAGGGGACATGGATCAATGCAAAAAAAAGTTTTAAAAACGGCCGTTTTTTCAGGAGCAGTGATTTTAATAATGCTTAAAGTCAAACAATAAAAGTGTAATATCCCTTTAAATTTCGTACCTGGGGGGTGTCTATAGTGTGCCTGTAAAGGGGCGCATGTTTCCTGTGTTTAGAACAGTCTGACAGCAAAATGACATTTTGAAGGAAAAAACTCATTTAAAACTACCCGCGGCTATTGCATTGCCGACAATACACATAGAAGTTCATTGATAAAAACGGCATGGGAATTCCCCAAAGGGGAACCCCGAACCAAAATTAAAAAAAAATATGACGTGGGAGTCCTCCTAAATTCCATACCAGGCCCTTCAGGTCTGGTATGGATATTAAGGGGAACCCCGGCCAAAATTAAAAAAAAAAAAATGACGTGGGGTTCCCCCTAAATTCCATACCAGACCCTTCAGGTCTGGTATGGATTTTAAGGGGAACCCCGCGCCAAAAAAAAAAAAAAAAACGGCGTGGGGTCCCCCCAAAAATCCATACCAGACCCTTATCTGAGCATGCAACCTGGCAGGCCGCAGGAAAAGAGGGGGGGACGAGAGTGCGGCCCCCCCTCCCTCCTGAACCGTACCAGGCCACATGCCCTCAACATTGGGAGGGTGCTTTGGGGTAGCCCCCCAAAACACCTTGTCCCCATGTTGATGAGGACAAGGGCCTCATCCCCACAACCCTGGCCGGTGGTTGTGGGGGTCTGCGGGCGGGGGGCTTATCGGAATCTGGAAGCCCCCTTTAACAAGGTGACCCCCAGATCCCGGCCCCCCCCCTGTGTGAAATGGTAAGGGGGTACATAAGTACCCCTACCATTTCACGAAAAAAGTGTCAAAAATGTTAAAAATGACAAGAGACAGTTTTTGACAATTCCTTTATTTAAATGCTTCTTCTTTCTTCTATCTTCCTTCATCTTCTGGTTCTTCTGGTTCTTCTGGCTCTTCTGGTTCTTCCTCCGGCGTTCTCGTCCAGCATCTCCTCCGCGGCGT
This sequence comes from Aquarana catesbeiana, assembly GCA_037953035.1. NCBI lineage: Eukaryota > Metazoa > Chordata > Amphibia > Anura > Ranidae > Aquarana > Aquarana catesbeiana. The sequence continues at coordinate 799,598 of JBBHAA010001392.1, read as the reverse complement.
CTTCTATCTTCTTCTCCTCGGGCCGCTCCGCACCCATGGCATAGGGGGGAGGCTCCCGCTCTTCTCTTCTTCTTTTCTTCTCTTCTGTTCTTCTTCATTTTCTTCTCCGGGCCGCTCCGCAATCCATGCTGGCATGGAGGGAGGCTCCCGCTGTGTGACGGCGCTCCTCGTCTGACAGTTCTTAAATAACCGGGTGGGCGGGGCCACCCGGTGAACCCCGCCCCCCTCTGACGCACGGTGACTTGACGGGACTTCCCTGTGACGTCACGGGGAATGCCACAGGGAAGTCCCGTCAAGTCACCGTGCGTCAGAGGGGGGCGGGGTCACCGGGTGGCCCCGCCCCCCGTTATTTAAGAACTGTCAGACAAGGAGCGCCGTCACACAGCGGGAGCCTCCCTCCATGCCAGCATGGATTGCGGAGCGGCCCGGAGAAGAAAATGAAGAAGAACAGAAGAGAAGAAAAGAAGAAGAGAAGAGCGGGAGCCTCCCCCCTATGCCATGGGTGCGGAGCGGCCCGAGGAGAAGAAGATAGAAGACGCCGCGGAGGAGATGCTGGACGAGAACGCCGGAGGAAGAACCAGAAGAGCCAGAAGAACCAGAAGAACCAGAAGATGAAGGAAGATAGAAGAAAGAAGAAGCATTTAAATAAAGGAATTGTCAAAAACTGTCTCTTGTCATTTTTAACATTTTTGACACTTTTTTCGTGAAATGGTAGGGGTACTTATGTACCCCCTTACCATTTCACACAGGGGGGGGGCCGGGATCTGGGGGTCACCTTGTTAAAGGGGGCTTCCAGATTCCGATAAGCCCCCCGCCCGCAGACCCCCACAACCACCGGCCAGGGTTGTGGGGATGAGGCCCTTGTCCTCATCAACATGGGGATAAGGTGTTTTGGGGGGCTACCCCAAAGCACCCTCCCAATGTTGAGGGCATGTGGCCTGGTACGGTTCAGGAGGGAGGGGGGCCGCACTCTCGTCCCCCCCTCTTTTCCTGCGGCCTGCCAGGTTGCGTGCTCGGATAAGGGTCTGGTATGGATTTTTGGGGGCACCCCACGCCGTTTTTTTTTTTTTTTTGGCGCGGGGTTCCCCTTAAAATCCATACCAGACCTGAAGGGTCTGGTATGGAATTTAGGGGGAACCCCACGTCATTTTTTTTTTTTAATTTTGGCCGGGGTTCCCCTTAATATCCATACCAGACCTGAAGGGCCTGGTATGGAATTTAGGGGGACTCCCACGTCATTTTTTTTTTTTAATTTTGGTTCGGGGTTCCCCTTTGGGGAATTCCCATGCCGTTTTTATCAATGAACTTCTATGTGTATTGTCGGCAATGCAATAGCCGCGGGTAGTTTTAAATGAGTTTTTTCCTTCAAAATGTCATTTTGCTGTCAGACTGTTCTAAACACAGGAAACATGCGCCCCTTTACAGACACACTATAGACACCCCCCAGGTACGAAATTTAAAGGGATATTACACTTTTATTGATTGACTTTAAGCATTATTAAAATCACTGCTCCTAAAAAAACGGCCGTTTTTAAAACTTTTTTTTGCATTGATCCATGTCCCCTGGGGCAGGACCCAGGTCCCCAAACACTTTTTATGACAATAACTTGCATATTAGCCTTTAAAATTAGCACTTTTGATTTCTCCCATAGACTTTTAAAGGGTGTTCCGCGGCATTCGAATTTGCCGCGAACACCCCAAATTGTTCGCTGTTGGGTGAACTTGCGAACAGCCAATGTTCGAGTCGAACATGAGTTCGACTCGAACTCGAAGCTCATCCCTAATCACCGCGATGGTCAGATCGAGGGCAGTAATTTTAGCAGTAGACCTCCTCTGTAAATCTAAAGTGGTAACCTGTAAAGGCTTTTAAAGGCTTTTAAAAATGTATTTATTTTGTTGCCACTGCACGTTTGTGCGCAATTGTAAAGCATGTCATGTTTGCTATCCATGTACTCGTCCTAAGATCATCTTTTTTACTTCATCAAACATTTGGGCAATATAGTGTGTTTTAGTGCATTAAAATGTAAAAAAGTGCGTTTTTTCCCCAAAAAATGCGTTTGAAAAATCGCTGCGCAAATACTGTGTGAAAAAAAAATGAAACACCCACCATTTTAATCTGTAGGGCATTTGCTTTAAAAAAATATATAATGTTTGGGGGTTCAAAGTAATTTTCTTGCAAAAAAAAATAATTTTTTCATGTAATCAAAAAGTGTCAGAAAGGGCTTTGTCTTCAAGTGGTTAGAAGAGTTGTCGATGTGTGACATAAGCTTCTAAATGTTGTGCATAAAATGCCAGGACAGTTCAAAACCCCCTCAAATGACCCCATTTTGGAAAGTAGACACCCCAAGCTATTTGCTGAGAGGCATGTCGAGTCCATGGAATATTTTATATTGTGACACAAGTTGCGGGCAAGAGACAATTTTTTTTTTTTTTTTGCACAAAGTTGTCACTAAATGATATATTGCTCAAACATGCCATGGGAATATGTGAAATTACACCCTAAAATACATTCTGTTGCTTCTCCTGAGTACAGGGATACCACATGTGTGGGACTTTTTGGGAGCCTAACCGCGTACGGGACCCCGAAAACCAAGCACCGCCTTCAGGCTTTCTAAGGGCGTAAATTTTTGATTTCACTCTTCACTGCCTATCACAGTCTCGGAGGCCATGGAATGCCCAGGTGGCACAAAACCCCCCCAAATGACCCCATTTTGGAAAGTAGACACCCAAAACTATTTGCTGAGCGGTATAGTGAGTATTTTGCAGACCTCACTTTTTGTCACAAAGTTTTGAAATTTAAAAAAGAAAAAAAAAAATTTTTTTTTTGTCTTTCTTCATTTTCAAAAACAAATGAGAGCTGCAAAATACTCACCATGCCTCTCAGCAAACAGCTTGGGGTGTCTACTTTCCAAAATGGGGTCATTTGGGGGGGTTTGTGCCACCTGGGCATTCCATGTCCTCCGAAACTGTGATAGGCAGTGAAGAGTGAAATCAAAAATGTACACCCTTAGAAATCCTGAAGGCGGTGATTGGTTTTCGGGGCCCCGTACGTGGCTAGGCTCCTAAAAAGTCCCACACATGTGGTATCTCCATACTCAGGAGAAGCAGCAGAATGTATTTTGGGGTGTAATTCCACATATGCCCATGGCCTGTGTGAGCAATATATCATTTAGTGACAACTTTGTGCAAAAAAAAAAAAAAAAAATTGTCACTTTCCCGCAAATTGTGTCAAAATATAAAATATTCCATGGACTCAACATGCCTCTCAGCAAATAGCTTGGGGTGTCTACTTTCCAAAATGGGGTCATTTGGGGGGGGTTTGTGCCATCTGGGCATTTTATGGCCTTCAAAACTGTGATAGGTAGTGAGGAGTAAAATCAAAAATGTACGCCCTTAGAAATCCTGAAGGCAGTGATTGGTTTTCATGGCCCCGTACGCGGCTAGGCTCCCAAAAAGTCCCACACATGTGGTACCCCCATACTCAGGAGAAGCAGCTAAATGTATTTTGGGGTGCAATTCCACATATGCCCATGGCCTGTGTGAGCAATATATCATTTAGTGACAACTTTTTGTAATTTTTTTTTTTTTTGTCATTATTCAATCACTTGGGACAAAAAAATGAATATTCAATGGGCTCAACATGCCTCTCAGCAATTTCCTTGGGGTGTCTACTTTCCAAAATGGGGTCATTTGTGGGGGTTTTGTACTGCCCTGCCATTTTAGCACCTCAAGAAACGACATAGGCAGTCATAAATTAAAGGCTGTGTAAATTCCAGAAAATGTACCCTAGTTTGTAGGCGCTATAACTTTTGCGCAAACCAATAAATATACACTTATTGACATTTTTTTTACCAAAGACATGTGGCCGAATACATTTTGGCCTAAATGTATGACTAAAATTGAGTTTATTGGATTTTTTTTAGAACAAAAATTAGAAAATATAATTTTTTTTCAAAATTTTCGGTCTTTTTCCGTGTATAGCGCAAAAAATAAAAACGGCAGAGGTGATCAAATACCATCAAAAGAAAGCTCTATTTGTGGGAAGAAAAGGACACAAATTTCGTTTGGGTACAGTATTGCATGACCGCGCAATTAGCAGTTAAAGCGACGCAGTGCCAAATTGTAAAAAGTGCTCTGGTCAGGAAGGGGGTAAATCCTTCCGGGGCTGAAGTGGTTAAGAACAATTAGCAACCTGGAATGGATTCGTAAATGGGCCCTTAATTGCTGTCTTCCTATATAAAAGTAGAAGAACACGTGACAAAACCCTATAATTTAAACCTGATATTGCATTCATTATTAGGGACAATACGAAATTGATTTTGGCCAAACCGTAATGCTAACGGGGTCACTACACACTATGAAACCAAATACTTTATACCTTCTAAAGACAAGATAAAAAATTAGCAATAGGTACTGTATGTGCACTAAAACTCATTATTTAAACAAATCCATACATGAATTATTTAATAATTTTGGATCTAAGAAGCATAAACATGTCATCATGGAGAAGAGATATATAAATGAAAATCTATATTAGTATTAAAAATGTTCAATGAGAGTGATAATATTATAGATTTAAACATAAATAAAATAGAATTAGTGAGGATGGTATGATGAGGTGAAACCTTTTGTAGTCACTACCACAGTGATTACTAATGAAATAAGAAATACCTTATAAATGCAACTACACATATGTACTGTATGCTTAGTAAAGAAAAAAGTATAAAAAATAAGAAATTTAAAAATTAAAAAAATCTAAAAAGATCATGTAAACACAATTCCCTAAGAAATGGTAGGGGCAACTCCGTGTCTTCCCCAGATAAGGGGAACACAGGAGGGGATGTGTGTAATTATATACACACATCTTTCGCTAGGTAAGATGTTAACCCCCTGATTGATAACAGGATATTAATGAGAAACAGGAAAGGAAGGGGGGTCCTGACCTCTTAGTAGCGGGGTTCCATGTACAAGATGGAAATAAAATAATGAAGATAAAAATAAAAAGAAAAAAGGAGTGGGTATTTGACCCCTGGACCAGAAATTAGTATACAATGGGGACGGAAAGTATTCAGACCCCCTTAAATTTTTCACTCTTTGTTATATTGCAGCCATTTGCTAAAATCATTTAAGTTCATTTTTGTTCCTCATTAATGTACACACAGCACCCCACATTGACAGAAGGAACACAGAATTGTTGACATTTTTGCAGATTTACTAAAAAGGAAAAACTGAAATATCACATGGTCCTAAGTATTCAGACCCTTTGTTCAGTATTTAGTAGAAGCACTCTTTTGATCTAATACAGCCATGAGTCTTTTTGGGAAAGATGCAACAAGTTTTTCACACCTGGATTTGGGGATCTTCTGCCATTCCTCCTCGCAGATCCTCTCCAGTTCTGTCAGGTTGGATGGTAAACGTTGGTGGACGGCCATTTTTAGGTCTCTCCAGAGATGCTCAATTGGGTTTAAGTCAGGGCTCTGGCTGGGCCATTCAAGAACAGTCACAGAGTTGTTGTAAAGCCACTCCTTCGTTATTTTAGCTGTGTGCTTAGGGTCATTGTCTTGTTGGGAGGTAAACCTTCGGTCCAGTCTGAGGTCCTGAGCACTCTGTAGAAGGTTTTCGTCCAGGATATCCCTGTACTTGGCCGCATTCATCTTTCCCTCAATTGCAACCAGTCGTCCTCTCCCTGCAGCTGAAAAACACCCCCACAGAATGATGCTGCCACCATCATGCTTCACTGTTGGGACTGTATTGGACAGGTGATGAGCAGTGCCTGGTTTTCTCCACACATACCGCTTAGAATTAAGGCCAAAAAGTTCTATCTTGGTCTCATCAGACCAGAGAATCTTATTTCTCACAATTTTGGAGTCCTTCAGGTGTTTTTTTTAGCAAACTCCATGCAGGCTTTCATGTGTCTTGCCCTGAGGAGAGGCTTCCGTCGGGCCACTCTGCCATAGAGCCCCGACTGGTGGAGGGCTGCAGTGATGGTTGACTTTCTATAACTTTCTTCCATCTCCCGAATGCATCTCTGGAGCTCAGCCACAGTGACCAAGGCTCTTCTCCCCCGATGGCTCCGTTTGGCCGGACGGCCAGCTCTAGGAAGGGTTCTGGTCTTCCCAAACGTCTTCCATTTAAGGATTATGGAGGCCACTGTGCTCTTAGGAACCTTAAGTGCAGCAGAAATTTTTTTGTAACCTTGGCCAGATCTGTGACTTGCCACAATTCTGTCTCTGAGCTCTTCAGGCAGTTCCTTTGACCTCATGATTCTCATTTGCTCTGACATGCACTGTGAGCTGTAAGGTCTTATATAGACAGGTGTGTGGCTTTCCTAAGCAAGTCCAATCAGTATAATCAAACACAGCTGGACTCAAATGAAAGTGTAGAACCATCTCAAGGATGATCAGAAGAAATGGACAGCACCTGAGTTAAAAATATGAGTGTCACAGCAAAGGGTCTGAATACTTAGGACCATGTGATATTTCAGTTTTTCTTTTTTTAATAAATCTGCAAAAATGTCAACAATTCTGTGTTTTTCTGTCAATATGGGGTGCTGTGTGTACATTAATGAAAAAAAAAAAGAACTTAAACGATTTTAGCAAATGGCTGCAATATAACAAAGAGTGAAAAATTTAAGGGGGTCTGAATACTTTCCATCCCCACTGTACATGGATGTTATAAAACTTAAATTAAAACTTGATCAATAATTAATAATTAATTTGTATCCCCAATATCCCCCCCCCCCCCCCCAATAAAGAGATATGCCTCAAAAATTAGTCAGGAAGCAATTCAAATCCAGATCTATGTTTAGCCCTGCTGGTTGGAGGGTATCTAAATGGAAAATCCATTTAGGTTAATTTTGTGAAACTTTAATTCCTTTATTCTCCCCTCGCCAGTGGCCTTTGATTTTATATGTAGCTTAGAAAATCATACATGTTGGATCCTTTTTGTGGTAGTCACTGAAATGTCTTGAGACACTGTGCTTATTAAAACTGTTTTCTATATTAGTATTGTGTTCCCTGATTCTGACACATAGCTACCTTGTGGTTCTTCCCACATATTGTTTGTGGCATGGGCATTCTATAACATAGTCACATAGGTGCTATTGCAGGTTATTAGTACATTTATTTTGTATTCATTTCCATTCACTGTTGAAGTGAAATTATTTTTTTTCTTGTTGGTTTTTTTGCTGACTCTACATAGTAAACATTCCCCACATTTAAAGAAACATTTCAAGTTTTTGGATATTTTAATTAGTTTGGGTGGGTCTAGAGCATTGTGTACCAGTCTATTTCTTAGAGATGGTGCTTCTTTATGTATAAAAGTAGGCCTGGTTGGTAATATAGATCTTAAAACTTTATCAGACTGTAGGATTGGCCATTGCTTTTTAATTACCTTCTCTAGGGCCCTATGCTGTCTATTAAATCCCATAAGGAAGGTCATATCAATGTGTTTGTTCTTTTTCTTCTTTTTTTCTGGCTTACCTTCTATCGTCAGATTTCTATCCATCTTTTTTCTTTTTCTTTCAGTGCTAGCAGTTCTTTTTCTTTGTATCCCTTTGCCTTAAACCTGTTGATTATTGTGTTTGATTGTTCTTGAAAGTCTTCTTGAATGTTGCAATTTCTATATAGACGCATTAATTGTCCTTTTGGTATATTACCAATCCACTGAGGGTGGTGGCAACTATTAATTGGGATATACCCGTTTCTGTCTGTGGTTTTGAAGAATGTACGTGTGTTTAAAAGTCCATTATTCTTATATACCTGTAGGTCAAGGTAATCAATGCTTTGTCTCTTCCAATTACCTGTAAAAGTAATCCCATAGATGTTTTGGTTTATCTCATTGAAGAAGTTCTGTAGTTCCTCTTCGGTACCCTTCCATATTATGACAATATCGTCTATATACCTGTAGTGCTAGTAGATTTATGATCTACCCACTGATAGGTAAATTTAGTAACTTGTTCGTTAGGGAAGTTAGGTTTGCCTCTGTTCCAGCTTGGCTGACGTTGCATGTGTTTCCATACTGAGCCGGTGGGTGTCGCTGTTACCACTGGTTAGTGTTGGAAGGGCAACGTGTCTAAGCGTATGGGTGCTCCTCTGTCCCGGAGACAACTCGGTGGAGGTGGTCCTCCAATTTGCACTCTGGGAGAGGGTATTTATGGGACAGACACCATATTTTGGGGTTCGTTTTACAGCCACCTGCTGGCCCTCCTGGGCGACAGGTATGCGTTAGTGCTACCTCGTGGTCCTCCGTTCCGGAGGCCCGAGTCGCTGTGGCGCGTGGGTGGGCCCAGAAGCATGCCTGGGACCTACCACAGCAGCTGAGGAATGGTCCTGAGCTGTCTATCCAGAGTGAAGAAGCTGGACAACCGAGATGATCCCAGGGGAGGACCCGTCATGGAAGGATCACGCAGAGTGCTGGTCTGGAGAGGGGCCTGGTGACTCGGTTGGAGGATGTATCCTAAAGTAGTTCCACAGCATAGTACTGCCGGGTTGGCTTAGAGGTCCAAGTACTGTGTCTGACATTTACCACAAAATTTAACATATCCTGTGGCAGAGGATTGTACGAATTTATTTCAAGCAAGTCTGTGGCAGATTCTTTTGTTCGTGCTACATACTGGCTGCTAGGCAAGTGAGAGAGGCCTATCCAGGCGAGCAGAGATTGTGTCCCACAAGGGGATTGCATCGGATTACAATATTCCACTTTAAAGGACGTTCTCAAGAATCTTAAAGAAAGGTATTTGAGCTTCCCTGTAGCTTCCCTCCTGCCTCTTTCCTGCTACTTCCTTCGTTATTTGGTTCAATAAAGCATTGAAAACGTACTCAAGTATTGGTGCTTTCATCATCCAGAGGTAAACTCAACGGAACCCTAGACCCGGTGCCGGTGAAACAGGGGTGTCAAGAGTGAAGGTAACAAACACGTTTAAATCAGCAGCTCCACCGTGAGTTAGTGCTACATGTGGGGGCGTCTTCCAGGATTTGTTGACCGTCAATCCTCGCAACCCAGAGAGGTGTTTCACCGGGAGTTTACGGTGAGAGCTGGACTTTGTTAAAATTTTTCAGAAAGAGAAGAGGTTAAAAGTTACAGGACTTTGTTTCTGAGTGTGTAGGCGGCAGGCGCCAGTAAAATCCCGATAGCTATGTGATCAGAAGAACAAGTGGGAAGAGCCTACCCTACTTGATACAGCGTGGGACGTGTGTATGTGATTGGCACCAGAGAAGAAGAGAGGCCTCGTGATCGTGCTGAGGGGATCGGAGTGTGGCCATGTCTTTTTCAGCGATGCAGCCAATTATGGGACCGAGAATGTTCTCTGTGAGCACTGCTTTGAATACTGTGCTGACCAGAACCCTGCTTACAGACACGGGAGTTCGTCTGAAGCCGCAGGGGAGGTTTGTTCTGTATACCTCAGGAGATATTGAGGGACTGGGCATGATTTGCCATAAATGTGAAGGACTGGCCGTACATCTCCGTCCATTTGGTCGATGTCCGCAATGTGGAGAGTACTTGTTTGTGGTGGAGCAACCTACCATGTCGCCCCGTGCTTATCGGATGGATTGGGCAACAGGTATCGCCACAGTAGAAGCTGCTATTTCTATGGAGAGAGAGCCGCAGGCCGTCACTTTGCCTGCTGTTGCCGAGAATGTTCTGGAGAGAGACAATGCTGTTGCTGTCTCATCAGCGGACATTTCTTTGAGTTCTGAGTCCACCACGCCTGTCTCTGTTGTGCCTGTACAGAGGAAGGTGGGATATGTGAAGGCTTCCCGCGGCCGTGGCCGAGGCCTACCCCCGAGGTTACCCGAACCAGATCCAGTAAAGTCCACGACAGGAACAAGTAAGCTGCTGGTGGGGAATGTATCTGGGACTGTAAAAAAATATCTACCAGCGGAAGAGTTGGGAGATTCGGAAATAGAATCCATGTCAGATCTTTCCGGTGATGATGACTTGTTTGAGACTATATCACAAGAACTGTTATGGTCACAAGGTTAAGACATCGCCTCTGCTATGACTTTCCCTGAATGGACAGCCCTAAGTTCTGGGAAAACGTCACCCTGTGTGGAGCCACACAGCACTGTAAATAAGACTCTGTCGAAAGTTGCTAGTTCACTGCAGACACCGGCTGGGTCTATGGTGAGCAAATCTTTGGATTCCTGTGTGCCTCCTGGCATGGGAAAGAACAGATCCTTGCCTAAACTTGCACGTTTGCAGAGAATGTTAAACAAGCGTGTAGCTACGGAGTATGGCTTGGAGTTCCCTTATGTGCCCTAGGACATAATGCAAGTGATTGAAACTAATCGGGAACTTTGGTACAGTGAAGCTGTTTGGGACTATTTGTCTGTGCCTAATGCCGCGTACACACGAGCGGACTTTACAGCAGACTTTGCCCGGCGGACTTTTCGACGGACTTTACGACAGACTTTCTGAATGAACGGATTTGCCTACACACAATCAACCAAAGTCCGTCGAATTCGTACGTGATGACGTACGACCGGACTAAAATAAGGAAGTTCATAGCCAGTAGCCATTAGCTGTCCTAGCATGGCTTTTTGTTCGTCGAACTAGCATACAGACGAGCGGACTTTTCAACCGGACTCGAGTCCGTCGGATAGATTTGAATCATGTTTCAAATCTAAGTCCGTCCAACGTTTGAGAAAACAAAGTCCGCTGGAGCCCACACACGATCGAATTGTCCGACGAAATCCTGTCCGCCGGGAAAAGTCTGCCGTAAAGTCCGCTCGTGTGTACGCGGCATAAGCCTTTCCGAGAGACTGGATGTTCTGTTAAAATGGATGAACGTTTTAGTGGATGTTTTATGCACTAGAACTTCGGTCAGCACATCTATGCTGACAAAGTGGTCATCTGCAGGCCCGGAAAAGATAACGTTGTGTATTTCATTACCACAGTGGATAAACTGGGAAAGACACTGACATTGCCAGATCCCCGGTTTTATTGGTAACTATGGACAATAGAACTTTGAAGTTAGTTAGTTAGTTAGTGTCAGTATAAAGAGATCTTCGTGGTCAAAATATAATGTTCACCTTGACATCTTCAGATTCAAAGACTCTTTGCTAGCCGGATTCCTTTCATGGAAAAAAAAAATGTATACAGGGATGGACTCCTAAAGATTCTTTTTGATAATAGATTATGGGAAGAGAGTCTCATTTTTAAATGAGGCTTTGCTCCTGAAGTTGTGCAGTATATATGTGTGTGTTTAACATGTTTTCTTTTCAGGAATCATTTGATCTCCTATCAAGCTGTGAGGCTTTTCAGCTAGATAGATAGTGAGGTTATGTACAGTCATAGGATGGTTCTGTTTATGGACGTGAACATATTGTTTTATAGATGTTAATCTTATAATGTCTTTTCACTGTCTTTCTTTCTTTTCTATCTATCCAAGTTTTAAAAGCTCAAATACCTACTCCCAGGCTTGGGAGTTATTATCATTATGTTTGGACAGACGTTGGGGACAACGTCTATTGTAGTGGGGGGAGTATGTAGCGCTGGTATATTTATGATCTACCATCTGATAGGTAAATTTAGTAACTTGTTCGTTAGGGAAGTTAGGTTTGCCTCTGTTCCAGCTTGGCTGACGTTGCGTGTGTTTCCATACTGAGCCGGTGGGTGTCGCTGTTGGGACCCAATAATCCGGACTGTGTGTATGCATAACTGAGTGGAATCCCTGGATCCTACCCATACAATGTATATCTGAGTTATATATTTTTTATGCTTGTTAATTTAAGTCACTGTTTCACAATGTATGTCCCTCCATTAGGAACCGTTCTAACCTGTATACACTGCCCACCAGCGTCTCTTCCTTTATAATGGTGACCAATTTACTATATATGTACTTATTCCTTTTACAGTATGCACAATATTTGTGCTTCATTTTTATTTTGCATTTCCTCCACCTTGTGATCTGTTATCCGCCCGGCACACAAAGCCGCCTGAGCGATTCTGGCTCATGGCGGCGCTGTGTGAGGTACAGTGTTGCTGACACTGTCCTCCATCTTGCGACCCCGGCGGACATGTGCAGTCCGTCGGGGAAGCTAGACGTGCCGGCGGGTGTAGTGGGCGTGGCCACGCCTCACCGCGTCTGCGAGCGCATGCGCTGTGGGGACCTGGCGGCGCTCGCTCCACCCGGGGGGGGCAGTCTTAGCGCGTCCGTCCCTCCTCCACCATCCACAATCAGCTGTTGGCTATTCTCATCAACAGCTGATTGGTGGGGAGGGCTTGAAATACTCTGGCAATGCTCACACCGAGCGTCATCTGCTTTGGGCAGGACGCTGTCAGTGTGAGCCGTTGCTACATACTGTAAGTAACTTTAATACCAGACTGAACCCATGCACACTCATCTACTTAGATTTGTATCACTGAAACTACAAGCCACAAATCTTATACCACATCTGTGCTCTTTATGTCTCTTCCTCCTTCCCTTTTCTTTCCCCTTTTCCCCCCTCTCCTTCCCCCCCCTTCCCCCCTCCCTCCCCCCCCCCTTCCCCCTTTCTCCCCCCCCCTCCGTGTTCCTTCCCCCCCTCCCCCTTTCTTCTCTGCTATTTTTCTTTCCTCTTTCTCCCCTCTTTTCCCCCTTCCCCCCCCCCCGGCCTTTTCTTTTCTTTCCCCCCTTTTGCTTTTTTTTTTTTTTCTCCCTTTCCTTTCCCTCCCCCCCCTTCTTTCCACTTCCTCCTGCCTTGATTTCCCCCCCCGTCCTCTCACCCACCCCCCCTCCCTCCTTCCTTCGTTTCCCCTTCCCTCTTTTTCCCCCTCTTTCCCCCCCTCCCCCCCCTCCTTCCTTTCCCTTATTCTTTTTTCCCCCTCTTTCCTTTCTCCCCCCCCCTTTTTCTCCTCCTCCCTTCCCCCCCCCCCTTCCCCTCCTTGATCAAATTTAACACTGCTAACCAGGGACAAAGTTGTTGAACCCCTGTTTTCTCTTATATAAAACCCTCAAACACATACCTTTTAGATACACCTTAAACTGTCAAGATAAATGACAGAAGTACAAAAATGAGACTTTTATATGTCCCTTCTCCTTCATGTTGATTTTCTAGCTATCTGAGTTCCACCTGGTCTACACCTATCATCAGTTGGTGGTCTTTCTCGAACTCTGTACCGTAGGCCTATCAGGTAGGATACATCTAAAAACTTCTTACCTACCACTGAATTTACTCACATTCCTGGTCACTATACATTTATTTATACATTTTCGCAACCTACAGGACCCGCATTTGGCCCCAGTGTGATTCCAGATCCAAACATTTGTATGCCCTCGATTAATGGGCCTTTCTTCCTATCATAAGGAAGTAAAACCACCTCATACATCCTTACCCAGTTATTTCCACCTCGATAGAGGCCATATGAATACTTTGGATATACTAAACAAAGTTTTGCACACCACGATTGGGAGACACGCTTGATGGGCAGTATGTGTCAGCACCGTTGTTTTTAAACCTTTCTGGAATGCGCAGCCAATATTTATATATACCAATGTAAGTGTAAACGAAATGAATATAATATTGCACCTATATGTTTATGGCTTGATATACACATGTATTTATTATGTCTATGTTGTATATACTATTTCCTATATATAGAAATCTTTGTTAAAGCTTACAACCACCCCTGAAGAAGGAGGCTAAAACAACTCCGAAACGCATCGGGTGCAAGCGTATTGGTATCAATAGCTATAAATATGTGTAATCGCATTCCTTTTTTATTTATGTCATTTGTTTGATGTCTTTATGAGAGCTTTTTGTAATTAATAAATTGTTGTCTATTTAACATACTTTCCTACACATTCTTTCATATGTGCCTTTAAAGTCCACTAGGGGAATTATCTCTGTTTAAACTGTTACCACTGGTTAGTGTTGGAAGGGCAACGTGTCTAAGCGTATGGGTGCTCCTCTGTCCCGGAGACAACTCGGTGGAGGTGGTCCTCCGATTTGCACTCTGGGAGAGGGTATTTATGGGACAGACACCATATTTTGGGGTTCGTTTTACAGCCACCTGCTGGCCCTCCTGGGCGACAGGTATGCGTTAGTGCTACCTCGTGGTCCTCCGTTCCGGAGGCCCGAGACGCTGCGGCGCGTGGGTGGGCCCAGAAGCATGCCTGGGACCTACCACAGCAGCTGAGGAATGGTCCTGAGCTGTCTATCCAGAGTGAAGAAGCTGGACAACCGAGATGATCCCAGGGGAGGACCCATCATGGAAGGATCACGCAGAGTGCTGGTCTGGAGAGGGGCCTGGTGACTCGGTTGGAGGACGTATCCTAAAGTAGTTCCACATCATAGTACTGCCGGGTTGGCTTAGAGGTCCAAGTACTGTGTCTGACATTTACCACAAAATTTAACATATCCTGTGGCAGAGGATTGTACGGATTCATTTCAAGCAAGTCTGTGGCAGAGACTTTTGTTCGTGCTACGTACTGGCTGCTAGGCAAGTGAGAGAGGCCTATCCAGACGAGCAGAGATTGTGTCCCACAAGGGGATTGCATCGGATTACAATATTCCACTTTAAAGGACGTTCTCAAGAATCTTAAAGAAAGGTATTTGAGCTTCCCTGTAGCTTCCCTCCTGCCTCTTTCCTGCTACTTCCTTCATTATTTGGTTCAATAAAGCATTGAAAACGTACTCAAGTGTTGGTGCTTTCATCGTCCAGAGGTAAACTCAACGGAACCCTAGACCCGGTGCCGGTGAAACAGGGGGGGTGTCGAGAGTGAAGGTAACAAGCCCGTTTAAACCAGCAGCTCCACCGTGAGTTAGTTCTACATACCTATGATAGAATTTAAGGTTTTCTCTATGTACACTGTATATTTGTTCCTCTTCCCACCCGTTTAGAAACAGGTTTGCCACACTAAGGGTGTATTTTGCCCCATAGCTACCCCTTTTGTTTGGGTGTAGTAATCCCCTTTGTGTCAGAAGTAATTGTGGCTCATGGCTAGCTTTAGACCTTCGGTAATATATTTGATCTGTTCATTTTTTAGATCCATTTGTTTATACAATGCCCATTCCACACTGCTTAATCCATCTTCTTGTTTGATGTTAGTATATCATGAATTCACATCTGTTGTTACCAGAATATCCTCTTCTTGTATTTCAAAATCTCTGATTTCAGCAATCAGTTGTCTACTATCTTTCAGATAGGATTTGCCCTCTGCTACCAGAAGCTGTAAATAACCATCAATATATGCTCCTAGTCAAGAAAATAATGAGTCTATCCCACTTATTATTGGTCTACCAGGGTGATTCAATTGGTCCTTGTGAATTTTTGGGACGTAATAGATGACTGGAGTTTTTCTGCTGCCTTTGGGGTGAGGAATTTTGCTTCTTTTTTTGTCAGAATTCCTTTCTCTTCTCCTCTTTTTATTAAAGATTTTAATGTCTTCTCATACTCAACCTTTGGATTTCCTTTGAGTTTTTTGTAGGTGTCTTGAGTTTTCAGCAGCTTATTCATCTCAATTTTGTAATCTTTTTTATTGAGTATGACTAGGCCTCCACCTTTATCCGCCGGACGAATAATTATTTTCTTCTTTTCTATTTCTTTATTGGTCTTCCATATATTGTTACTTTTTGACTCCTTTACCTTTAATTTCCTTATATCCTCTTCTACCATTTTTTTAAAAAACAGTAAACTTTCATTGTGTTGCATTTTAGGGTTAAAAATGGAGTTATTTCTCAAACTGGAATGTTTAAATTGAGTGGTCTCCTTTACGTTTGGGTTCTGTTCCTTTGAGGCAAAAAACTTCCTGATGTTCATTTTTCGTACAAACTTTTGTAGGTCTATATAGGCCTCAAATTTATCCAAATCTTTATCTGGGGTATATTTCAACCCCAGATCAAGTACTTTTAGTTTTTCCTCATTAAAAATTGCTTTGCTTCAATTAAAAATACCTCCTCCTAGTATTCTCACCTTCTTTTCCTTGACCCCTCCTCTCTTGCCTCTGGTCCGTTTTCTCTTGCCCATCTTTGGGGTCTGTAAGCATGTTCTCTCCTCTCTTCCCATTGATTCACTTCTGGTTCTCCACTGTTCCTTCTCCCTTCTGCATGTCTGGTTCCTCTTGGGTTCCATCCATGTTGTCCCCCATTTTATCGGGGGTCTCCTTGGTGTTGATTCCTGTCTGGATACCAAAAGGGTCTCCACCTGCGTTTTTTATGTGACAACTCAGTGGAAAGCCAATAGTGATTTATTAATTGCCCAGCTGGGTCAAGAGGGCTACACAGTGGCTTATACTGCAAATGCGCAATACCCCTGGGGGGTAAGGCTATCTGGTGAGTGCAATTATACTACCAGCACGGATAAGATCACCGGCACCACTGTCACTTAAAAGGATAAACAGCATTATTCTGATAAGGCACTGGACACTGTTTGTGAGTACAAGTCACTTCATTGATTCATTATTGGATTAATGGACTAAATATATACTGTTTCAACTTGTTTTCGCACATCCACCCCTGTTTCACACAGTGGGATATAGATATTTATATTTTTTGTATTTTATTTTGTTATCTCTGTTTTATGATTACATGCCTATTCACTAGGCACTGTAACAGAGGGTCAAACACACACGCCACCCGCATACACAAGGAATAATTAAGTATTGTATGGTAACGGAAGATTCACACCCCCATACATATCACCACATCATTAACACTAAACAATTTATCATTTTTTCCATCTGTCACCCTGCATACTACAGAGCATGTAACACATTAGTACGCAATCAATTTTTCTTTATTTCCAAATCAGGGTTAAACTGCATTAGGGAGAATATATAACACTTTCAGCACACCCCTTTTTCATTTCAACTCTGCATAAGGAAGAGGGTGCAACACATAAGCACTTATCACTTTATTTAAATGATGAATTTTTCTTTCACTTTAAAGAGATTTCTACACGGGACTCTGCAGTAAGTGCAGGTTTCGAACACTTTTTTCAACATTTTTTTGAATATTTTACAAATAATTGATTCTATTTTTAATTATTCAAGTATCATAAATTGATTATTCAAAAGAGGAATAGTGCCACATCTACACCCCTTCCCATTAAAATCAGGGAAGATGAAGCTATGTTTCCCCTCCCCCTTCCTGTCCATTGATATGTAAATAAACCAGTTAGATGGGTTTTTAGAGCTGAGCAGACAACGGGAATTTTTTTCCAGGTATGCAACAGGAAGTTCTTTACAAGATGTGATGTATCAACAGGGAGTTGGTGGGAGGATCTTGGGGTCTTTTGAAACAAACATGTGGACAAAGGGACTTGTGTTTGAAAGAGCGACATCACTTTAGTTTTTAAATTAAATTCCAGTTGTTTTGTGAAGTTTTATACTGCAATACAGTTTTGGGTAGAGAGTAAACGAGAGGCATCCACGTTATTGTTGTAACATCTAGGTACAGACAGAAGCCATATTATTGTTTTGAATAGTGGAGGATGTCATGGTGCTTTGTAGTTGTCTGACAAATGCGTTTAGAAGGCTGTTGTCACATACCTGGTCGGAGTCTGAAGTGACAAGGTCAGCCTCTTTTGTATCTCCAACCCAGATCCCGCTGAGAGTGGAGACAGAGGGACCCAAGGGATAGGAGGAACATGAAAGCCTGCAGATGTAGCCCTAGAAGCTGGAAGCAGATGATGCGACTTTGGGAATGTAGCAGGTCGCAGGAGTGGATTTCCAGACACCCAGGAGACAGCGTGGAGCCAAACAGGAGACAGAAGCAAAGTCACAGGGATAGCCAGGTTCAGCAGCAGGTGAGCAGCAGGATACCAAATCATCAGGCAGGAACAGGGTCAAATAGGTAACCGGAATCAGGAACCAGTAGTCAGAGATGTAGAAGAGTCCAGAAGCGAGGTCAAGGGAAGCCAGGGTTCAGCAATTGATATCAGGCAGGTAATAGCAGGATTAAACACTGTATGGGTACAAGAACAGTTGAAGAATGGTCAGCTTCTGTTACAAGTCAGTGCACCCCTTAAGTAGGCCGTCTGGCACCAAAGGGACGGCAGACGCGCACACTCCTTCACGCACGTGCACTGGCGCGTGTGTGATCCGCAAAGTCTCTCTTGCGCGCATGCGCGCGCGAGTGTGTCGGAGCGCAACAATAGTTCTCTTACATTGCCCCCTCCTTACGGGCAGCCTTCCAGATGCCCTTCAGGGGCTTCTTCTCTGGATGGCGCTGAACAAAATGCTCGTACCTTTTGTGGGGCATGTACACCAGAAGCTGGTTCCCAAGAATTGTCCTCCGGGCCATAGCCCTTCCACTTTATCAGGAACTGTGTTTGGCCTCTCCTGGTTCTACAATCTAGAACAGCTTCCATTTCAAATTCTTCAGTGCCCTCGACGAGCAATGCAGGAGGATTTTCCAGATCCCGGTTGGGAAAGGGATTGGGCACTGATATCTTCAACAGAGAGATATGGAAAACAGGGTGAATTGTTAGATTCCTGGGTAAGACTAGTTCGAAGGCAACAGGGTTGATCTTTCTCCTTACAGGGAAGGGGCCCAGGTACTTCGGACCAAGTTTCTTGGAGGGACACTTAAGTTTTAGATTTGAAGTAGATAACCAAACCTTGTCCCCGGGTTCCAGACTCAAGTTACCCCTCCTCTTCCTGTCAAAAAATTTCTTGTTGGTTGCCTGGGCTTTAGCAATGGTGTCTTGAAGCAATTTGTTATTGGAGTTGAAAAAACTCAATCTGTCTTTAACAGCAGGCACAGAAGATTCCTCGGGTATTTCAGGCAAAAATGAAGGGTGGTATCATTAGTTGGCAAAAAAGGGTGTTTGTTTAGTAGCAGAATTAAGCAATTATTGTATGCGAATTCCGTTAGTGGAAGAAGAGGTGACCAATCATCCTGTGAGAACGAGGAGAAACAACGCAAATATTGTTCTAAAGTCTGGTTGGTTCTCTCCATCTGTCCATTTGTTTGAGAATGGTAAGCAGAGGATAGACGGAGTTCGATGTTAAAGGCTTCACAAAGGGCCTTCCAAAATCTGGAAGTGAACTGTACCCCTCGATCAGAGGTGATATTGTCGGGGATACCATGAAGTCTCACAATCTCTCGGATGAACGTGGAGGCATGCAAGCGGCAGAGGGGGTTCCTTGTAAGGGTACAAAGTGTGCCATCTTGGTTAGACAATCGACCACGACAAATATGGTGGTAAAGTTCTCAGACGGAGGGAGCTCCACAATGAGGTCCATGGATATCATGCTCCATGATTTCTTAGGCACAGGAAGGCATTCCAGTAGACCGAAAGTTTTGGTTCGATCAGTCTTGCTGCGTTGACAGGTTACACAGGATTTGACATATTTACTACAGTCCCGTATTAAGTCTGGCCACCAAAAAGAACGGGAAATTAAATCAGTGCTCTTGTGGATCCCAAAATGGCCTGCCAAGGGGTGATCGTGGCAACGGTTCAGGATGGTAACCCTAAACTGTTCCGGGACAAAGATCTGTTCATTATGGCAGTAGAGCCCGTCCTTAAGCTGGCGAGATAAGTCCTGAGACGGGGGGTGATCCAACAAATCAGCTCTTATTTGGGTCATTAGGTCTGATTGGAGAAGGAGAAAGTTCTTGGCCGGTAAGATACAGTAGGTGACCGCGATATTGTGTCAATCTCGCCGCTGTTATCGGCGAGATTTGACACCTGCGAGCCCCGTCGCGAGAGACAGCGCTTAGCTGGCTCGCTTATCGGGAAAGGAAAAATGTGTTTTCCTTTCCCGATGAGCGACAAGCATTGCTGACAGGTGTTTGGTATGAATCATGAGGGGGAACTCCACACCAAATTTTAAATAAAAAACCAGCATGGGTTCCCCTCCAGGAGCATACCAGGCTCTTAGGTCTGGTATGGATTTTAAGAGGAACCCCCACACCGAAAAAACAGCGTGGGGGTCCCCCAAAATCCATACCAGACCCTTGTCTGAGCACGCAGCCCGGCCGGTCAGGAAAGGGGGTGGGGACGAGAGAGTGCCCCCCCTCCTGAACCGTACTAGGCCGCATGCCCTCAACATGGGGGTGAGCGCTTTGGGGCAGGGGGGGCCCTGCGGCCCCCCCCACCCCAAAGCACCTTGTCCCCATGTTGATGAGGACAAGGGCCTCTTCCCGACAACCCTGGCCATTGTTTGTCGGGGTCTGCGGGCGAAGGGCTTATCAGAATCTGGGAGCCCCCTTTAATAAGGGGGCCCCCAGATCGGAGAAGACCCGACCCCCCACCCTATGTGAATGAGTATGGGGTACATCGTACCTCTACCCATTCACCTGGGGGAAAAAAAAGTGTCAATCAAAAAAAACACACTAGACAGGTTTTTAAAGTAATTTATTAGGCAGCTCCGGGGGTCTTCTTCCAATTTCGGGGGTCTCTTCCGACTTCTCCGCTCTCTCCGGCCTCTTCTCCCGGTGTCCGGTTCTTCTCCAGCTCTCCGGTCTCTTCTCATGGTGTCCGGTTCTTCTCCCACTCTCCGGCCTCTTCTCCTGGTCTCTTCTCCAGGTCTCCGGTTCTTCTCCCACTCTCCGGTTCTTCTGCCGGGCTCCTTCGCTATCTTCTGCTCTTTTGCCGCTCTTTTGCTAGCTGTGGCCCGGTCTCCTCTGTTGTCTTGTTCCTTCTTCTCTTCTTCCGATGTTGACATGATGCTCTCTCCCACTGTAATGCCGTGTGTGAGTTGCGCAATGACTTATATAGGCATGGGGCGTGGTCACCGGGTGATGTCATCCAGTGACCCCGCCCCTTATGACGTCACATCCTGGGGCATGATGGGACTGTGATGTCATAAGGGGCAGGGTCACCGGTTGACATCACCCGGTGACCAAGCCCCATGCCTATATAAGGCGTTGCGCACCTCGCACATGGCATTACAGCGGGAGAGAGCATCATGTCAACATCGTAAGAAGAGAAGAAGGAACAAGACGACGGAGAAGACCGGGCCACCGCTAGCAAAAGAGCGCCAAAAGAGCAGAAGATAGCGGAGGAGCCCGGCAGAAGAACCGGAGAGCGGGAGAAGAACCGGAGACCTGGTGAAGAGGCCGGAGAGCGGGAGAAGAACCGGATCCTGGGAGAAGAGGCTGGAGAGAGCAGAGAAGTCTGAAGAGACCCCCGAAGTCGGAAGAAGACCCCCCGGAGCTGCCTAATAAATTACTTTAAAAACCTGTCTAGTGTGTTTTTTTTTATTGACACTTTTTTCCCCCAGGTGAATGGGTAGGGGTATGATGTACCCCGTACTCATTCACATAGGGTGGGGGGCCGGGATCTGGGTTCCCCCTTATTAAAGGGGGCTCCCGGATTCCGATAAGCCCTCCACCCACAGACCCCGACAACCAACGGCCAGGGTTGTCGGGAAGAGGCCCTTGTCCTCATCAACATGGGGACAAGGTGCTTCGGGGTGGGGGGCCGCGGGGCGCCCCCCTGCCCCAAAGTGCCCACCCCCCATGTTGAGGGCATGCGGCCTGGTACGGTTCAGGAGGGGGGGTGCTCGCTCGTCCCCACCCCCTTTCCTGACCGGCCGGGCTGCGTGCTCGGATAAGGGTCTGGTATGCATTTTGGGGGGACCCCCATGCCGTTTTTTCAGCGTAGGGGGTTCCTCTTAAAATTCATACCAGATCTAAGGGCCTGGTACACTCCTGGAGGGGAATTCTTTCTCACGCTCACTGCAATAGGAAAATGTTTTTCCTATTGCAGCCAGCACGAGATGTACAGTACCCTGTCTCTGAGAACCAGCATGATGGGATCGTGTTGGAAACACATTCTCGCGGGAAGGTACTGTAGTGTCTGGTTCCGATGGTTGAACAGGATCATGGAACATGCGTGACAGCGCATCTGGTTTACCATTCTTTGACCCAGGCCGGAAGGTAATATGAAAATTGAAGCGGGAGAAGAACAACACCCATCTTGTCTGCTGAGGTCTAAGCCTTTTAGCTGTTCTCAAGTACTCAAGGTTCTTGTGGTCAATGAAGATGAGTATGGGATGAAGAGAGCCTTCCAACAAGTAACGCCACTCCTCAAGGGCAGCTTTAATAGCTAGCAGTTCCCGGTCTCCTACGTCGTAGTTCCTCTCAGATGGATTCAATTTCTTGGAGAAGAAGGCAACAGGATGGAGTAAAGATTTAGGACCCTGCCGTTGTGATAATATGGCTCCTACTGCGTTTTCAGAGGCATCCACCTCCAGAACGTAGGCCAAGGACAGATCAGGATGCTTCAGGATGGGAGCCGAGGTGAACAAGGCTTTCAACTGCTCAAAAGATGCTTGTACTTCTGGACCCCACCGGAAGGGAACATGCTGTTTAGTTAAAAGTGTAATAGAAGAGATAATGCCAGAAAAGTTCCTAATACATTTTCTATAGAAATTAGCAAACCCCACAAACCTCTGTACTGCCTTTCAGTCTGTAGGAGTTGGCCATTCTAAGACAGCGGTGACTTTTTGGGGATCCATGAAGATGCCATCAGCGGAGATGACAAGCCCCAGAAACTGTATTGTCTCTCTTTCGAAGTTGCATTTCTCGGCCTTGGCATAGAGGTGATGTTCCCGAAGTCTACTCAAAACCTTCATCACATGGATGCGATGTATTTCAATCGAGTCAGAGAAAATAAGAATGTCATTGAGATAAACTATGATAAACAGGTCAAGGAAGTCCCGAAAAACATCATTAACCAGGTGCTGGAAGGTGGCTGGGGCATTGCAGATGCTGAAGGGCATGACTAAGTATTCAAAATGCCCAAAGCGTGTCCTAAAGGCTGTCTTCCATTCATCTCCCTCCCTGATCCGAACCAGATTGTAGGCACCTCTCAGGTCGTGTTTAGAAAATACTCGTGTTCCTCGCAGTCTCCAGAACAATTCAGGGATTAATGGAAGTGGTTACCGGTTTTTGACAGTTATTTTGTTAAGATCAGGATAGTCTATACAGGGTCTCAGGGAGTGATCCTTTTTCTCCACAAAGAATATACCGGCCCCTGCTGGTGAGGAAGAGGGCCGAATAAACCCTTTTTCCAGGCTTTCATTAATGTATTTGCGCAAGGCCTCGAGTTCGGGTTCCGAGAGAGGGTAGATCCGGCCTAAAGGAATCTCTGCCCCTGGTAAAAGATCAATGGGACAATCATAAGTCCGGTGGGAGGAAGAGTATCTGAATTCTTTTTATTAAACACGCCCAGGAATCTGCGGTATGCAACGGGTACTAACTTCATAGTTTCAGGGTCAGGGTGGAAGCCAAGGAGAGAAGCGGAATTAACAGTTTTTCCTGGGTAGCATGGTCTCTGACAATACTTGGAAGGGAAGGAGACATTTCCAGTGAGCCAATCAATATGAGGGTTATGGACCTTTAGCCAAGGTAATCCCAGGATAACAGGGAACAAGGGGGAAGATATGACATCCAAACGGAGGAGTTCCTGATGTTCCGAGGAAATCTGGCAGAGAATGGGTACAGTCTCTTGTGTAACTGGCCCTGACTTGGGACCAGAGCCGTCCGCAAGATGCACAGTAAAACCCTGCCTCTTGGTGTATACAGGAAGTTGATGCAGAGTCCACAAAACAACTGCAGGCTCCAGAGTCTATAATTGCGGTTACAAGAATAGTCCTTCCCGGTAACTGGAGCTGGAGCGGAAGAGGGAGATGAAGCAGATACCTCCCAGGAAGATGCATCATGTGAGGCAGGGCAGAGGCGGGCTTGGCAGGTCTTAAAGGACAAGTCTGAATGTAATGGCCTGCCACTCCGCAGTAAAAGCACAGTTTATTATGTTGTCTCCGGAGATGTTCAGAAGAGGACTGAGGTGGCCTTGGAAGGCTTCTACAGGGAGTTTCGTGGTGCTCCTTACTCTTGCGAGGCACCCTTGGTATTCTGGTAGTAACTGCAGAAACAGAAGCAATAGTTCTTGGGGGTGCAAGTGGTTTGGTGTTAGCCTTCTCCAATTGCCTTTCACGTAGCCGTCGGTCGATTTGGACGACAAGATGGATATGGTCTACCAGCCATGAGGGTACCCCTACACGGGCAAGTTCGTCCTTTAGTGTGTCAGAGAGTCCAAGACGAAATTGGTGGTGGAGCGCAGGTTTATTCCACTGGGTATCCATACTCCAAACACGGAAGTCCGTTACATAGTCCTCTATGGGTCTAAAGCCCTGTTGAAGTTTTCCAAGGATGGATTCAGCAGTCTGCTGGAAGAAAGAATCAACATAAAGTTGGGACATGGCTAAGAAGGAGTCAGAGGTTATCAGAGCCGGATTATGTTGTTCTCTAAGATGATGAGCCCAGGAAAGTGGTTCCTTCTGTAGGAGCATAATGATAAATTCCACTTTAATGTTCTCAGATGAGAAAGTTCGAGGGAGCAAAGAAAAAAAAATTTCACTAGCATTTTGGAAGGTACAAAACTGTTTGCGATCCCCCGAAAACCGCTCAGGCAAAGGCACTCTAGGTTCAGGAGGAAGGATAGTTTTACTGAGCAGGCAAAAGTCTGTTTGCACAAAGGAACTCACAAGAGCAGGAGGGGTTGAGGCAGGTGGCACATCAAGCAAGTTCAGTAGTAATCGACCCTCCATCCGGCCATGGTCCACTTGAAGTCTCCATACAGTATGGGCTAATGCAGAAACTGATCGGCAGATGTCCATAAAAGGTGAGGCCTCCCTTTCAGACTCCATTGCTGGCTGACCGATACTGTCACGTACCTGGTCAGAGTCTGAAGTGACGAGGTCAGCCTCTCTTGTATCTCCAACCCGGGTCCCGCTGAGAGTGGAGACAGAGACCCAAGGGATAGGGGGAACATGAGTGCCTGCAGATGTAGCCCTGGAAGCTGGAAGCAGATGATGCGACTTTGGGAATGTAGCAGGTCGCAGCAGGTCACAGGAGTGGATTTCCAGATACCTGGGAGACAGCATGGAGCCAAACAGGAGACAGAAGGGAAGTCACAGGGATAGCCAGGTTCAGCAGCAGGCGAGCAGCAGGGTACCAAATCATCAGGCAGGAGCAGGGTCAAATAGGTAGCCGGAATCAGGAACCAGTAGTCAGAGATGTAGGAGAGTCCAGAAGCAAGGTCAAGGGAAGCCAGGGTTCAGCAACAGATATCAGGCAGGTAATAGCAGGATTCAACAGGGTACGGGTACAAGAACAGCTGAAGATCGGTCAGCATCTGTTACAAGTCAGTGCGCCCCTTAAATAGGCCGTCTGGCGCCAAAGGGATGCACAGACGTGCTCCTACGGACGCGTACAATCCTTTGCGCACGCGCATTGGCGCGTGTGTGATCCGCAAAGTCTCTCGTGCACGCATGCGCGCGTGAGTGCGCCCGGAGCACAACAATAGTTCTCTTACAGCTGTATATCGTGAGACCGGCCTGGCCGTGTATAATAGTTGGAATTCCGATGCGCGTTCGTATTAGCATAAAACGTGAGGAGTAGTTCTCTAGCAGCCCCAGTCAGGCCGTGTATAATAATCGGATTTCGGGGGGTCGGCTATAGTGATAAAGGAGCAAACAATAACCATCCTGAAAGTAAAGCGCAGGGTTCTCTGGACGCAGAGTTCGCCAAAAAAGCAATTTGAATCGTATGGGCAATGGGCCGTCCATGCTGGGGTGGGAACCAGACACCCCAGTCAGACAGCTGCATAGGACATGAAATCTGGGTAAGGGGCTAAGGCCATTAGATTGGCATATATCAGGGGTCTCAAACTGGTGGCCCTCCAGCTGTTGCAAAACTACAAGTCCCATCATGCCTCTGCGTGTGGGAGTCGTGCTTGTCACTGTCAGCGTTGCAATGCGTCATGGGACTTGTAGTTTTGCAACATCTGGAGGGCCGCCAGTTTGAGACCCCTGGCATATATGGTCAGAGGGTACAGTAAGGTGTACTCCTTTGGAAGGTACTTTTGATGTCTGAAGGTACGAGAACCCAGAATAAAAATACCTTGGAAGTAGCTCAGCTGTGGCTTCAGAAATCTGTAATGATGGGTGAGTTGATGGATGTGTAGTACACAGATGTCTGTTTTTGAACTTTGTGTGGCTGGCCCATGCAAGCTTCGGAGCTGCTCTCGTGTTTTTCCCATTGTATTTTTTTTCTATTGCTATTGTTTTGGGAACTATGAACTATCTCTCTCACATTGGTATCTAAATGTTTGTTTCATGTTTTAGCGGCTGTTGTATTTTTGTAGGAACGTGAAAGTAAGGGTTACAGAGGGTTTCATTGTTGTCGGTTGTTGTTGGTTTTGAGGGATGTCAGTGACAATTTACCAATGTACACAAATGTTGTATTGTTTACCATTCTTTGCAGGTTAAATATGAAGAATAAGAGTAATAACTTTTGTTTATAAGTATCTTTTCAGGTCCAAGGAGTTTTTGAAAGTGTATGTAAATAGAAAGCAGGTGTATGTAGATAGCTGTACACATGCATAAATACACACGCCTAAGAAGGTAAAAGTATAGTATAGGCTATTTCACTATTTCATTGTTATTTTTCTGCACCATTCTAAACCCTGCGTGTTATTCTCCAGTTTGTAATGAGGAAGAAAATGGGGGGATAATGTCGAGAATCACAATTTTCAACCCAATAATACTAACCACTCTAATTCTAGCCAAGTTTGTGACCTAGTAGGATGACATGTTGCACGACTGTCTTTCTTTGATGGAATTTGAATCAGCAAGCAGCGGTCTTGTGAAGGAGGCTCCCATCCCAGATACTAAGAACCATTTTGTCAATGGTTCCAGGTATTACACCCCAGATGGTAAGCCACACACAGGTTATGCAGTAACCACAGTCATTGAGTTAGGTTTGTTTGGAGGTCAACTAAAAATGGGATTTTACTTTACTCAGCAGCTGTCGACATTCTCAGCTGATGGGTTGGGTGCAGTCACTGTAACATGAACTTCAAAAGGTCCACCAAAGGGTTCCTGAGTCCCTCCTGGACCCTGACACAATGAACGATTTACATTCTTTCCAACCAGGTAACTAAGTCGTTGTAAAGAAGCTTGATGGACGAGACAACTGGATCCATGCCAGCCACTGCAAGAAGCTGCTTAACTACACCGAAAGATGAGGAGTATCTTTGTTTATTTATATTTTTTAGTTAAGTATATTTTGGAAAGGGTAACGATAAAAAGCACCCCAACTTATTGTTTAAAGTGTATTCTCCAACTAGCTAAGAAAGCAAACAGGACCAATTGTTGGGTCTACTTTGATTCTCCACCGAGCTTTAGTACCCCAGTGATGACTGCGGTACATGATATATAGGATGTTCATATTGGTATGAGGAGTTTTGACAAACTAGTAAAATACCTCCAAACAGACACTTGTCAATAGAATTTAACGATATATTTCTAGAGAGTAAAAAGTATTAGTTTTAACAATAGCTCTGGTTCTTGCCAGTTTTGGTATTGGGACAATTAGGTAGCCCACAAGTGTGCTTCAACTTTAGTTTGGTATTTATGCGGGTCTACAGTTTATAAGGTAACTTCCCCAAATGCAAGAGGTTCATGCATCCTGGTGAAACTCGTCCCAGCATCTTATGTCACGGGCAATCGTGAGGATCTGATGGCGCAAGAGAAGGTAAGAACGGCAGGGATAGCTAGAAGGGAATTGTTCACCAACCCCGACCAGGTCTGGGCATGGTTTCCTGCTTGTACATGGTGGGGGCTTGAGCTTATGAAAAGATTGAACAATTTCCCATCCAGTGTGGATGGGATGTTTAATGTAACTGTTGAAGCAACAAGGAAGTTCCCACAGGAATAACGGCAGATCAAGACCCTTCTATTAAAAGATGGCCCATGATTATCTATTGGCATCTGAGGGGGGTTTCTGTGAATTCATAGGTAAAGATTGTTGTAACTGGTTCGGGGATACTAGTGACAAAGTTCAAGCCCCTATGGATAAGGTTTAGATTCCTGCAAGGCAAATCCAGAGCTATAGCTAGTGAAGGTTGAAGTCCTTTTAAGGGTCTGGGAATCTTTTGGGACTTTATTTTTTATTTTTCAGCAGATCATGGTTGAAGGAAGTAGGGGCATATATACTCATGTTGTTTTTGTTTCTATTCCTTCTATATGTCGTGATGAGGCGCTACTGTTGTCTGAATGGACGAGTGAACAGAGACCAAGCAGATGACCACATCTTCCTCTCTGAGATGAGATGCCCCAAAGTCCAACCCAGGTACAAGACACAGAGGATCCCAGACCAACCGGCATTTATGTCCTCCTCTAAGTCATCCCTCCTGAAGAACAAAGTCTACAAGTCAAGCTGTGTTTTCCTTTTTATGGACTTTAGGACTGATTAAGAAGAAGATCAAGATTCACCGGGGGACACATGGGAGCATATGACAAAGAGGAGGAACTGTTGTGGAAATTTTTTTATGTGTGTTTTATAGATGGTCACCTGTCTCCCTGTGTCTGGTTTAACCAAGGAGCGCTCTAGCAGAGCGCACTTGGGTTGATTCGGGACCAGCGGTAAAACCGTCAGTATGAAAACCTTCTCATGGGCTTGGAGACATGTTCTCTGTGTGTGTGGGCATTTTCCGATTTGTAAGTATCAAGCGCAATGCGTTGGGCTTCTTGCCTTCAAATGTTTATGCACGTTAGAGAAGCTAAGTCCGCATAACGAGAGAAACATATTATATCTATGTTGTGGCTACGCTATCCCTTTTGGATACATATCTGCTTTAATAAGAGGACATTGATATCTGCCTTATTAATGTACTCGTACTGTATATTGACAAAAGCAGTAGCAATGTTCCAGCAGATCTTCTAAAGCCTGTAAGAACAAGTAAAATGATCTCAGTAGATACTGGTTACTCTGAGCAATATTAAGTGGGCTCCATGCTGACCAAGATGGTGGATGCACTCCCCTTTAGTGTAGTCATTTCCTGTGTAGTAATTTCCTGCATAGTCATCTCCTGTGTAGTCATTTCCTGTGATGCCATTTTGCATGGAAGAAGCGATTGGCTGTTGGGGCCATGACTTCCTGTTTGTCATTGCCTTTTGTTGCCTATGAATAAAGGTGCTTGTGCTCCTGAGGGCAGGTAGTCGAGCAAGAGACGTTGACTATGTCTGTTTACTTGGGGAAATGCGGGAGACACGGGTTGTTTAACGATGCATTATACAAAAGGCTGAAAGGGCGCTTAATAGTGCAAGAGTATAGTGGAATTTCCACGACAGCTTCAGTAACCAAAACTGCAGCGTTTGTCCTCATGACACATTACAGGGAGCACCCTCATGGCTAACAGAGGACAGAATTAGACTTGGCAAAGTTAACATTATTTAAATCACTGGGACCAGAAGGCTTGCGCTCGAGGGTACTTAGGGAACTCAGTCAAGTAATTGCCAGACCATTGTTTCTAATTTTTACTGACAGTCTACTGACTGGAATGGTACCAGCTGATTGGAGAAAAGCCAATGTAGCACCAATATTTAAAAAAAAGGGCCAAAATACATTCCTGGGAATTACAGACCAGTTAGCCTTACATCACTAGTATGCAAGGTCTTAGAGGGGATGATAAGGGATGGGCTATACACAATATTTTAGTAATGAAAACGGTATCCTTAGCAGTAATCAGCATGGATTCATGAAGAATCATTCTTGCCAAACCAATCTATTAACCTTCTATGAGATGGTGATCTGCCACCTAAATAAAGCAAGGCCCGTGGACGTGGTGTCTGGATTTTGCAAAAGCATTTGACACAGTTCCCCATTAACATTTATTGTACAAAGTAAGGTCCGTTGGCATGGACCATAGGGTGAGTACATGGATTGAAGTCTGTCTACAAGGGCGAGTTGAGAGGGTGGTGATAAATGGGGAATACTAGGAATGGTCATGGGTGGAAAGTGGGGTCCCCCCAGGGTTCTGTGCTGGGACCAATCCTGTTTAATTTGTTCATAAACGACCTGGAAGATGGGGTAAACAGTTCAATCCCTGTATTTGTGGACGACACTAAGCTAAGCAGGGCAATAACTTCTCTTCTTCTAAGGATGTGGAAACCTTGTAAGATGATCTGAACAAATTAATGCGGAGGGCAACTACATGGCAAATGAGGTTTAATGTAGAAAAATGTAAAATAATGCATTTGGGTGGCAAAAATATGAATGCAATCTATTCACTAGGGGGTGAACCTCTGGGGGAATCTAGTGTAGCAATAACTCTTGGTGGAGCTGCTGATTTAAGCGGGCTTGTTACCTTCACTCTCCTTCCCTCTGTTTCACCGGCACCGGGTCTAGGGTTCCATTGAGTTTACCTCCGGACAATATAAGCACCAACACTTGAGCACGTTTTCAATGCTTTATTAAAACAATAAACTAAGGAAGTAGCAGGAAAGAGGCAGAAGGGAAACTGCAGGGAAGCTCAAATACCTTTCTGTAGGATTCTTGACAAATGTCCTTTAGAGTTGAATATTGCGGTAGAATGCGCTCCCCTTGTGGGACACACTCTTTGCTCGCCTGGATAGGCCTCTCTCACTTGCCTAGCAGCCGGTATGTAGCACAAACAAAAGTCTCTGCCACAGACTTGTTTGAGATGAACCTGTACGATCCTCTGCCACAGGATGTATTAGTTTTGCGGTGAATGTCAGATACAGTGCTTGAACCTTTAAGCCAAATCCGGCAACACTATGCTGTAAAGTTACTTTAGGATACGTCTCCAACCGAGCCACCAGGCCCCTCTCCAGACCAGCAATCTGCATGATCCTTCCATGACGGGTCCTCCCCTGGGATCTCCCCGATTGTCCAGCTTCTTCACTCTGGATAGACAGCTCAGGACCATTCCTCGGCTGCTGTGGTAGGCCCCAGACAAGATTCTGGGCCCACCCACGCGCCGCAGCGGCGCGGGCCTCCGGAACGGAGGACCACGATGTAGCACTCTAATGCATACCTGTCGGCCAGGAGGGCCAGCAGGTGGCTGTAAAACGACCCTAAAACATGGCGTCTGTGTCATAAATACCCTCTCCTAGAATCCAACTCGGAGGACCACCTCCACCGAGTTGTCTCCAGGACAGAAGAGCACCCATACGCTTCGACACGTTGCCTTTCCAACACTAGCCAATAGTAATAACGACACCCACCGGCTCAGTATGGAAACACACGCAACGTCAGCCAAGCTGGAACAGAGGCAAATCTAACTTCTTTTAACGAGCAATTTACTAAATTTACACTAGGATGGAAAAGGACCTGGGGGACCTAGTAGATGATAGGCTCAGCAATGGCATGCAATCCCAAGCTGCTGCTAACAAAGCAAACAGAATATTGCATGCATTAAAAAGGGATTAACTCCAGGGATAAAGCGACAATTCTCCCACTCTACAAGACTCTGGTCTGGCTGCACCTAGAGTATGCTGTCCAGTTCTGGGCACCAGTCCTCAGGAAGGATGTACTGGAAATGGAGCGAGTACAAAGAAGGGCAATAAAGCTAATAAAGGGTCTGGAGGATATTAGCTATGAAGAAAGGCTGTGAGCACAGAACTTATTCTCTCTGGAGAAGAGACGCTTGAGAGGGGATATGATTTCAATTTACAAATACCGTACTGGTGACCCCACAATAGGGATAAAACTTTTTCGCGGAAAGGAGTTTAATAAGACACGTGGCCACTCATTAAAATTAAAAGAAAACAGGTTTACCCTAAACTGCTTAGAGGGTTCTTTACTGTAATGCCCTGTACACACGGTCAGACTTTCGGATGGAATATGTGCGATCGGAGGTTGTTGTCGGAAATTCTGACTGTGTGTAGGCTCCATCGGACTTTTTCCATTGGAATTTCTGACACACAAAGTTTGAGAGCAGGCTATAAAATTTTCCGACAACAAAATCTGTTTGCGTAAATTCCGACCGTGTGTGGACAATTCTGACGCACAAAGTGCCATGCATGCTCAGAATAAATTAAGAGACGAAAGCTATTGGCTACTGCCTCGTTTATAGTCCAGACGTATGTTTTTTAAGTCACAGCGTTCAGAACGATCGGATTTTCCAACAACTTTGTGCGACCGTGTGTATGCAAAACAAGTTTGAGCCAACATCCGTCGGAAAAAATCAATGGATTTTGTTGTCGGAATGTCCGATCAATGTCCGATCGTGTGTACAGGGCATTAGAGCCGCAAAGTCATGGAATTTCCCTTACACAGGCGGTGGTTACAGCGGGGGGCATCGATAGTTTCAAATAACTATTAGATAAGCACCTAAATGACCGCAACATACAGGGATATACAATGCAATACTGACATATAATCACACACATAGGTTGGACTTGATGGACTTGTGTCTTTTTTCAACCTCACCTACTATGTAACTATGTAACTATGTACAAGTAGCTTGGAGGAAGAATGGGAATAGGGATACTCTCAGGAAAAATAAGAAGTCCAGTCTGAGGTGTTAATAGTGCCACAAAGACCCCAGTCAGCATCAGAAAACCTTCATTGACAGACCCCTCACTACCCATCTTAGAGCATCTGAATTCAAGCATTGGGTCAAGAGATCCCCCAATGCTTGCATTCCTCCAGGAAAAAGGACACTGGAGATGGAGTGTTAAGCTGTCAGTGGCCCTTGAGGGAGCTCCTAGTCTGGGGGGGTGACCTGGAGCCTGGGCTCAGAAGGGACCTTCTTCGCGACACACAGAAGTGTCCTGACCAGAGGCATGAGAGCAAAGTGGAGGACAACAGGAGAACACTGCTGGGCAAATCTCCAGGAAGGAAGACAGACAGGAGGGCTAGTGATTGTACAGTCAGAGTACCGAGAGGCATGCCTGAGAGGACTGAATTGAGCAGTCTGGGAGGACTGTGGAGTCTTAGCTAGGAGGGCTAGCGAAAGGGGAAGCTGCAGCCAAGTGGGCTGGCAGTGCCTGAAGAGGTGGTGCTGGAATCAGTAGCCACAGGAATAGGACATATGAGCACTGGGACCTGGTGCTACACAACTAGGGATGAGCTTCGAGTTCGAGTCGAACTCATGTTCATCGGCTGTTCGCCAGTTCGCCGAACAGCGAACAATTTGGGGTGTTCGCGGCAAATTCGAAAGCCGCGGAAAACCCTTTAAAAGTCTATGAGAGAAATCAAAAGTGCTAATTTTAAAGGCTGTTATGCATGGTATTGTCAGAAAAGGGTTTGGGGACCTGGGTCCTGCCCCAGGGGACATGGATCAATGCAAAAAAAAGTTTTAAAAACTGACGTTTTTTCGGGAACAGTGATTTTAATAATGCTTAAAGTGAAACAATAAAAGTGTAATATTCCTTTAAATTTCATACCTGGGGGGTGTCTATAGTATGCCTGTAAAGGGGCGCATGTTTCCCATGTTTAGAACAGTCTGACAGCAAAATGACATTTCAAAGAAAAAAAAGTCATTTAAAACTACTCGCGGCCATTAATGAATTGCCGGTCCGACAATACACATTAAAGTTCATTGAAAAAAACGGCATGGGAATTCCCCACAGGGAACCAAAATTTTAAAAAAAATGACGTGGGGGTCCCCCTAAATTCCTTCAGGTCTGGTATGGATATTAAGGGGAACCCCAGCCAAAATTTTTTTTTAAAAATGGCGTGGGGTCCCCCCAAAAATCCATACAGACTATTATCCAAGCATGCAACCTGGCAGGCCTCAGGAAAAGAGAGGGGACGAGAGAGCGTCCCCCCTCCTGAACCGTACCAGGCCACATGCCCTCAACATTGGGAGGGTGCTTTGGGGTTGCCCCCCAAAACACCTTGTCCCTATGTTGATGGGGACAAGGGCCTCATCCCCACAACCCTTGCCCGGTGGTTGTGGGGGTCTGCGGGCGGGGGGCTTATCGGAATCTGGAAGCCCCCTTTAACAAGGGGAACCCCAGATCCCGGCCCTCCCCCCTGTGTGAAATGGCAAGGGGGTACAAAAGTACCCCTACCATTTCACAAAAAAACTGTCAAAAATGTTAAAAATGACAAGAGACAGTTTTTGACAATTCCTTTATTTAAATGCTTCTTCTATCTTCTTTCTTCAGGGGGGAGGGCCGGGATCTGGGGGTCCCCTTGGTAAAGGGGGCTTCCAGATTCCGATAAGCCCCCCGCCCGCAGACCCCCACAACCACTGGGCAAGGGTTGTGGGGTTGAGGCCCTTGTCCCCATCAACATGGGGACAAGGTGTTTTGGGGGCTACCCCAAAGCATCCTCCCAATGTTGAGGGCATGTGGCCTGGTACAGTTCAGGAGGGGGGGCGCTCTCTCGTCCCCCCTCTTTTCCTACGGCCTGCCAGGTTGCATGCTCGGATAAGGGTCTGATATGGATTTTTGGGGGGACCCCATGCCATTTTTTTAAAAAAATTTTGGCGCAGGGTTCCCCTTAAAATCCATACCAGACCTGAAGGGTCTGGTATAGATTTTGAGGGGGACCCCACACCATTTTTTTTTTTTGGCCAGGGTTCCCCTTAATATCCATACCAGACCTAAAGGGCCTGGTATGGAATTTAGGGGGACCCCTACGTCATTTTGTTTTAAAATTTTGGTTCGGGGTTCCCCTGTGGGTAATTCCTATGCCGTTTTTATCAATGAACTTCTATGTGTATTGTCGGACCGGCAATTCATTAATAGCCGCAAATAGTTTTAAATGACTTTTTTTCCTTTGAAATTTCATTTTGCTGTCAGACTGTTCTAAACACGGGAAACATGCGCCCCTTTACAGGCATACTATATACACCCCCCAGGTACGAAAGTTAAAGGAATATTACACTTTTATTGTTTCACTTTAAGCATTATTAAAATCACTGCTCCCGAAAAAACGTCCCTTTTTAAAACTTTTTTTGCATTGATCCATGTCTCTTGGGGCAGGACCCAGGTCCCCAAACACTTTTTATGACAATACCATGCATATAAGCCTTTAAAATTAGCACTTTTAATTATTCATGTTCTTGTTCAATAGACTTTAACGGTGTTCTGGTGCGAACCGAACGGGGGGGTGTTCGGCTTATCCCTATACACAACCAAAGGGGCCCGCGGTCCCTGCCTGTAAAGGGCTTTTGCTGCCAGTCTAACAAAGCCTTTGTTAGACCATCTAAACAGCGACAGCTGGTCCTGGGAGTTGTTGTTCTACAAGCAAGATTGTGCTGGAGGTAGAAGAAGTGTACATATATACAGGCTGAAGAATTCTACTGTTCTGATCAAATGGGCATCCCATAATACCCTCAACCCGATCCAAATTCAATTCCCCTAATAAAATACAAAAACAACGCTGCAAGGACTGATTCTTGTCTCCAGCGTGTGGTGGAAAATTCTGTGTGCCTGGCTATGCAGGGTCGGAGATACCTACATTCACCAGTGGCTCCTGCAGGGGTAACGCTACAAAAGGACTAAGCTATCCAGCCCTGTAAAGAAGAAATCGCTATTCATACCTTTTCTGAAGTTGCTTCGGTCCCACGTTGAGCTGTCAGTGGAGGCTTCTCTGTGTAGGCGATTGCAGAGGAAGCAACCGACAACGGAAGCCCCATAGTAACTCTACAGGTGACGTCACTTTCCTGGCATTTTCCAGCCATTGTCGGCTGTCTCTTTTGCAGAGGATCCACCACTGGAGACTGGATTTGAGCGGCTTCAGAAAATGTATGTGTATATGTATGTATAAACGTGTATTTTTTTATACACATTTTTCACTTAAAAGTGACTGGTGCCCCGATGTACACATTTTTCACTATTGACTGAGGACTACACCGTGAGGTGAAATGCCAGCCCTCCCTGTCTCTGGGGGTACTCTACCTGCCTCCAGAGGCACCTCATATTGTTATCCTTCAATTTCCATAATGCCATACCTTCCATGTTTTATATAACTTTTCAGCTTAGATATTTATACATATTTCTTGATTTTCAAGACATTTTTGTAGAGCTACTGCCTCTTTCCTGAAGTTGCCATAAACTGCACCGTGCACCACATTCTGCAGGTATGCAGGCATATCTATGTGTATAATGAGTGTACAGTAAGTACCAGAAAAAAGGGAAAGAAATGGCACCAAAAATCTGATTTTGACATACAGTGCCTTGAAAGA
The DNA here is from genome assembly GCA_037953035.1 of Aquarana catesbeiana. Lineage (NCBI taxonomy): Eukaryota > Metazoa > Chordata > Amphibia > Anura > Ranidae > Aquarana > Aquarana catesbeiana. Next base: position 763,709 of record JBBHAA010001392.1, on the reverse strand, counting down.
GTATTAATACCCCTCAAAATGTTCCACATTTTGTCATGTTACAACCAAAAACGTAAATGTATTTTATTGGGATTTTATGTGATAGACCATCACAAAGTGGCACATAGTTGCATAGTTACATAGTTACATAGTAGGTGAGATTGAAAAAAAAGACGCAAGTCCATCAAGTCCAACCTATGTGTGTGATTATATGTCAGTATTACATTGTATATCCCTGTATGTTGTGGTCATTCAAGTGCTTATCTAATACAGTAGGTGACCGCGATATTGTGTCAATCTCGCCGCAGTTATCTGCGAGATTTGACACCTGCGAGTCCCGTCGCGGGAGCCAGCACCGAGATGGCTCACTCATCGGGAAAGGAAAACTTTTTTTTCCTTTTGCGATGAGCGACAGGCAGTGCTGACAGCTGTCTGGTATGAATGCAGAGGGGGAATGCCGCACCAAATTTTAAATTAAAAAAACGACGTAGGTTCCCCCCCAGGGGCATACCAGGCCCTTAGGTCTGGTATGGATTGTAAGGGGGACCCCCTCTGCCGAAAAATCGGTGTGGGGGTCCCCCAAAATCCATATCAGACCCTTATCGGAGCACGCAGCCCGGCCGGTCAGGAAAGGTGGTGGGGATGAGCGAGCGGTGCCTTGGGGGAGGGGGGGGGCCCGCCCCAAAGCACCTTGCCCCCATGTTGATGAGGACAAGGGCCTCTTCCCGACAACCCTGGCCGTTGGTTGTCGGGGTCTGCGGGCGGAGGGCTTATCGGAATCCGGGAGCCCCTTTTAATAAGGGGGCCCCAGATTCCAGCCCCCCCACCCTATGTGAATGAGTATGGGGTACATCGTACCCCTACCCATTCACCTAAGGAAAAAAGTATCAATAAAAAAAAACACAGTACACAGGTTTTAAGAGTAATTTATTAGGCAGCTCCGGTGTCTTCTTCCGACTTCGGGGGGTCTTCTTCCGACTTCTCCCGGTGTTCTGCCTCTTCTAGCCCCTCCGCTATCTTCTTCCAGCTCTTTTGCTAGCGAGGGACCCAGTCTGCTGCGCTGTCTTGTCCCGTCTTCTCTTCTTCTTCTCTCGGTGTTCGGCCTCTTCTCCCGGGCCCCTCCGCTATCTTCTTCCAGCTCTTTTGCTAGCGAGGGACCCGGTCTGCTGTTGTTAGGTTCCTGGTAGGTGAGCCTGACTGTAGGAGAAGACCTCTCATACAACGCTGGTTCAGGAGCCACTGGAGTGGGAACAGTGGTCTCCTGAGCGCAGTGGGGTAGGAGTGCCTGTTGGAGTGAAGTCTCTGATGTAGAGGTAGAGATCCCTCCTGGGATAGCTGGTCTGCAGGTGAGAGGAGACTGGAACAGAAGCAGGCTGACACACTGGATGGTGGAACTTGCAGGTGAGAGGAGACTGGAACAGCAGCAGACTGATACACTGGAAGTGAGGAAGTCACTAGGCTGAAGCTGATGGTGCAACAGCAAACAGGTAGGCAGGCACAATCAGAGTCAAACAGTCCGGGTTGGCAGGTAACTGGCACACAGGTGATTACAGCAGGCAAGGCAGAGTCGGTGAGCAGGCAGAGGTCGGCAACGGTAGCAGATTCAGACAGCAGAGGAGTCAGGCAGGCCGGGTCGGGATTGGAGCAGGTCGGATGGTCAAACAAGCCGGGTCAATCAGGTAACAAGCAATCAGGATTCAGGTTTCAGGCAGAGTCACAGAGCTGAGACGAAGCAGCACTGTTCCCATGAAACAGGGGAACTTTTATGTGCTGGTTGGCGCCAAACCGGCGCTAACGCGGACGCGCGCGCGCCCGTGCTCGTGCACGCACCCTCGCCGTGCACCCGCGCGTGCCCGAGCGCCGCGCCGACGCACGGCAACAGTGGCAGCTTGACGCTGTGTCTGAACAGGGGCGCGCCGGCTCCTAGACGCATGCAAGCGCCCTGATCTGGTGCTGGTGGATCCCTGACATTGCCCCCCCCCCAAGGGGCAGCCTCCGGATGCCCAACAACCTCTTCTTCTCAGGATGAGTAGAGAAATAGGTGCGTACTAAACGCCTAGCATGCACATTACTGTCCGGTTCCCACGAGTTACTTTCTGGGCCATAACCTTTCCATTTGATTAAGAATTGGTTTTGCCCTTGCCTTCTTCTACAATCAAGGATAGCCTCAACCTCAAATTCCTCGCTGCCATTAACTACCACAGGTTCAGGAGGTCTTGTCCCTCTATCAGGAAAGGGATCAGGTATAGCAGGTTTGAGCAGAGATACATGGAAAACTGGATGAATTTTCAATGAATCAGGTAAAGTCAGTTCGTAAGACACTTCATTGATCTTCCTTCTAACTGGAAAGGGTCCCATGAATCTGGGTGCCAACTTCTTAGAAGGACATGCTAACTTGATATTAATGGTAGAAAGCCATACCTGATCGCCAATTTGTAAGTTCAGCTCCCCCCTTCTTTTCCGGTCGAAGATCTTCTTACCATCTGCCTGGGCCTTGGACACTGTTTCCTGCAATAACCGGCTGTTGTGACTGAGGAACTCCACTGTATTCTGTACTGCTGGGACCGAAGACTCTGAAAGGAAATCAGGTAAAAAGGTTAGGTGAAAGCCGTAATTGGCGAAAAAAGGGGATTGACCGGTGGCAGAATGTTTGGCATTATTGTAAGCAAATTCTGCTAAGGGTAGTAGGGATACCCAATCGTCTTGTGTGAATGATGTGAAGCATCTGATGTATTGTTCCAGGGTCTGATTAGTCCTTTCTGTCTGACCGTTTGTTTGAGGATGATAGGCCGAGGACAAGGCCAATTCAATCTTTAGGGTTTCACACAGGGATCTCCAAAAACGTGAAGTGAATTGAACCCCTCTATCAGAAACTATGTTTACAGGTACTCCGTGAAGTCTGATGATTTCCTTGATAAATATGCGAGCAGTCTCGGTGGCAGACGGGGTTCCCTTTAAAGGTAGAAAATGAGCCATTTTGGTTAGACGATCCACCACAACAAAGATAACTGAGCATCCTTCGGAGCATGGAAGTTCCACAATAAAGTCCATAGAAATCATTTTCCATGGTCTGTCGGGTACAGGCAATGGTTTCAATAGGCCCCAAGCTCGATTCCTGGATGACTTATTCTGGATGCAGATGGGACAGGAACTAACATACTTTTCACAAAAGTCCTTCAGATTGGGCCACCAGAATGTACGCTGCACTAGTTCCAGGGTCTTGCGGACTCCGAAGTGGCCTGCCAAAGGATGGTCGTGGAGAAGTGTTAAAACCTTGACCCGGACATTTTCAGGAACAAAAATTTGGCTTCCCTTCCAGAACAAGCCATCTCTACTCACTAAAGAAATTCCCGTTGGTCTGGCTGTTTCAGAGGATGCTTCTTTAATCAGGGAAAGTAAATCTGTTTGCAGCAGTAAAAAATTGTTTGCAGGTAAGATGGTGTCAGGAGTAGATAAGTCCTTGGGGTTGTCATGCATACGTGATAATGCATCCGGTTTAATATTTTTAGAGCCTGGACGGTATGTGATATGGAAGGAGAAACGTGAGAAAAACAGAGCCCAGCGGGCTTGTCGAGGCCTCAATCGTTTGGCAGATCGCAGGTACTCTAGGTTTTTATGGTCAGTATAGATTAGTACTGGATGCATAGCCCCCTCCAACAGGTACCTCCATTCTTCTAGAGCAGTTTTAATAGCAAGAAGCTCTCGGTCACCGACGTCATAATTCTTCTCCGCAGGGGAGAGTTTACGGGAGAAGAACCCTACAGGATGCATTATCTCCTTGTTACCTTTGCGCTGTGAAAGAATCGCACCTACCGCAATCTCAGAGGCATCAACCTCTAAAATAAACGGTAAGGAGGGTTCAGGGTGGCTGAGGATAGGTGCTGAAGTAAACAGTCTTTTGAGATTCTCGAAAGCGTCTTGGGCAAGTTGGTTCCAGGAGAAACGGATATTTTGTCTGGTTAACTGTGTGATAGGTGCAATTATGGCTGAGAACCCTTTGATGAACTTTCTGTAGAAGTTTGCAAACCCCACAAACCGCTGCACACCCTTCTTGTCCAAGGGGACCGGCCAGTCCAAAACAGCGGAAACCTTTTGTGGGTCCATCTTGATGCCTGTTGCAGATATGATTAACCCCAGGAATTGGATGCTATGTTGTTCAAACTCACATTTCTCTGCTTTTGCGTATAGACTGTGTAAGCAGAGGCGACCCAACACCCTGCGGACATGTTCCTGATGCAGTTCACGGGATTCAGAAAAAATCAGTATATCATCCAAGTATGCAATTACAAATACGTCTAGAAAGTCCCTGAGGACGTCGTTAATCAGGTGTTGGAAGGTTGCAGGAGCGTTGCAGAGTCCAAAGGGCATGACCAGGTATTCATAATGCCCGAATCGGGTTCGGAATGCTGTCTTCCACTCATGTCCAGCCCGGATACGGATTAAATTATAAGCCCCTCTCAGGTCAAGTTTGGTGAAAATGACGGCAGTCCTTAATTTTTGAAAAAGTTCAGGTATTAAAGGTAAAGGGTACCGGTTCTTGACCGTGATCTTGTTTAGTTCACGATAGTCGATGCACGGCCGGAGAGACTTGTCCTTTTTGGTGACGAAGAATATTCCGGCGCCAGCTGGAGAGGTAGAATGGCGTATAAAACCTTTGGCCAGGTTCTCATCTATGTCTTTAACACTTCCTGTTCTTTCTCAGATAATGGAAAAATGCGTCCAAATGGTATTTCGGATCCTGGCAGTAATTCGATGGGGCAATCGTATGGACGATGAGGTGGAAGGGAGTCTGCCCCTTTTTTACTAAACACATCAAGGAATTCATGATATTGTTTGGGTATAACCTGGCAAAGTTTCTGGTCGGTGTCTAAACAAAGTAGGGTGGAAGAGGAATCCGAATCCTTCTTAAAACAATGTTCAAGACAGTAAGAGGATGAGAATTTCACTTCTCCAGATGTCCACTGAATGTAAGGGTTGTGGGCCTGCAGCCAAGGGATACCCAGGATGATGGGAAACATGGGAGAGGAGATGACATCAAGAACCAGCAGTTCCTTGTGTTGGGAGGAAGTAGAAGCAGGCAGAGGCAGGGTCTCCTGGGTTACTTGTCCCGATCTGATGCGGGATCCATCCGCTAGAAATACGGCAAGTCCATGGGTCTTGGCTCGTAAAGGAATGTTATGTTGGCTGGTAAAGTTTGAATCAATAAAGCAACTGCATGCTCCGGAATCAATGATGGCGTTGGTTGTTATAGTCCCTTCTTGCAGCTGTAAAGACAGAGGAATGGCAATGTGGGTAGAGTTCGCAGATAGGGCAGAGAGACTGGTAAACACGACAGACGGGCACTTACTTAACTTGACAGGACAGTTCAGTACATAGTGTCCAGACCCACCGCAGTAGAGGCACAGATTGAGTTGTCGGCGTCGGGCCCGTTCTTCAGGCGATAATGCAGGTCGCATCAGGCCCAATTGCATTGGTTCCACGGAGTCAGATGAGACATTAGCTGAATTAAGACTGGGTGAGGGTGCATAGCGGGTTGCTGGAAGTGGTGCTCTGGTTGTCATCCAAATCGGGCGGGATTGAAGAGCAGATCGCTCAGATCGACGTTCCCGGATACGTCGGTCGATTTGGATAGTCAAGTTAATCAGGGCCTCGAGAGTGTTTGGTACACCCACTCGGGCAAGTTCATCTTTTAAACCCTCAGATAGGCCCAAGCGGAACTGGTGACGCAGGGCCGCGTCATTCCACTGAGTGTCCGCACTCCAACGTCTAAAGTCCATGATATAGTCTTCCGCAGGTCTGCGGCCTTGCTGGAGTGTAAACAAAGCGGATTCAGCTGTAGCAGTCTGTTGGGGGTCTTCATATATCTGTGCCATGGCTTCAAAGAAGGAAGATAAGGACTGGGTCAATGCTGAGTCCCCCTCAAGTAGACGATGGGCCCAGGTCTGGGGTTCCCCTTGTAGGAGGGAGATCACGAATCCCACTTTAGTGGCCTCCAGTGAGAAAGTTCGGGGCTGTAATGCGAAGAAGAGCTTGCATGCGTTGCGAAAGGCCCGGAACTTGGCCCGGTCTCCAGAGAATCTATCAGGAGTGGGAACCTTTGGTTCAGGTGGGAGCATCACTACGGAAGGGCCAGGAACCGACTGTGCCGGGGTTGCAGCTGAGGAGGAGGCCACGGGGTTAGACCCTGCAAGGTGCTGGACTTGTCCCTCCAATCTGCTGTAATTGTCCTGGAGGGATTGTACGGCTTGGCTAAGAGCCGCAAGGTGGGTGCATATCTCCTTTAATGGAGAGGAATCTCCTGCAGGCTCAGTCATGGCTGCTTCGTACTGTTAGGTTCCTGGTAGGTGAGCCTGACTGTAGGAGAAGACCTCTCATACAACGCTGGTTCAGGAGCCACTGGAGTGGGAACAGTGGTCTCCTGAGCGCAGTGGGGTAGGAGTGCCTGTTGGAGTGAAGTCTCTGATGTAGAGGTAGAGATCCCTCCTGGGATAGCTGGTCTGCAGGTGAGAGGAGACTGGAACAGAAGCAGGCTGACACACTGGATGGTGGAACTTGCAGGTGAGAGGAGACTGGAACAGCAGCAGACTGATACACTGGAAGTGAGGAAGTCACTAGGCTGAAGCTGATGGTGCAACAGCAAACAGGTAGGCAGGCACAATCAGAGTCAAACAGTCCGGGTTGGCAGGTAACTGGCACACAGGTGATTACAGCAGGCAAGGCAGAGTCGGTGAGCAGGCAGAGGTCGGCAACGGTAGCAGATTCAGACAGCAGAGGAGTCAGGCAGGCCGGGTCGGGATTGGAGCAGGTCGGATGGTCAAACAAGCCGGGTCAATCAGGTAACAAGCAATCAGGATTCAGGTTTCAGGCAGAGTCACAGAGCTGAGACGAAGCAGCACTGTTCCCATGAAACAGGGGAACTTTTATGTGCTGGTTGGCGCCAAACCGGCGCTAACGCGGACGCGCGCGCGCCCGTGCTCGTGCACGCACCCGCGCCGTGCACCCGTGCGTGCCGAGCGCCGCGCCGACGCACGGCAACAGTGGCAGCTTGACGCTGTGTCTGAACAGGGGCGCGCCGGCTCCTAGACGCATGCAAGCGCCCTGATCTGGTGCTGGTGGATCCCTGACAGCTGTGCTGTCTTGTCCTGTCTTCTCTTCTTCTTCTCTTCTCTTCTTCTAGAGATGTTGACACGATGCTCTCTCCGGCTGGAATGCTGTGTGCAAGCTGCGGAGCCATTTATATAGGCGGTGACCCCACCCCCTTGTGACGTCACGGTCCCAGCATGCGCAGGGACTCTGGCGTCATAAGGGGGTGTGAAGAAGAAGAGAAGATGGGACAAGACAGCGCAGCAAACCGGGTCCCTCACTAGCCAAAGAGCTGGAAGAAGATAGCGGAGGGGCCTGGGAGAAGAGGCGGAACACCGGGAGAAGTCGGAAGAAGACCCCCCGAAGTCGGAAGAAGACCCCGGAGCTGCCTAATAAATTACTCTTAAAATCTGTGTACTGTTTTTTTTATTATTGACACTTTTTTCCCTAGGTGAATGGGTAGGGGTACGATGTACCCCATACTCATTCACATAGGGTGGGGGGCCGGGATCTGGGGGCCTCCTTATTAAAGGGGGCTCCCGGATTCTGATAAGCCCTCCGCCCGCAGACCCCGATTGTGGGGTCACCAGTACGGTATTTGTATGTTGAAATCATATCCCCTCTCAAGCGTCTCTTCTCCAGAGAGAATAAGTTCAGTGCTCGCAACCTTTCCTCATAACTAATATCCTCCAGACCCTTTATTAGCTTTGTTGCCCTTCTTTGTACTCGGTCCATTTTCAGTACATCTTTCCTGAGGACTGGTGCCCAGAACTGGACAGCATACTCTAGGTGCGGCCGGACCAGAGTCTTGTAGAGCGGGAGAATTATCGTTTTATCTCTGGAGTTGATCCCCTTTTTAATGCATGCCAATATTCTGTTTGCTTTGTTAGCAGCAGCTTGGCATTGCATGCCATTGCTGAGCCTATCATATACTAGGACCCCCAGGTCCTTTTCCATCCTAGATTCCCCCAGAGGTTCTCCCCCCAGTGTATATATTGCATTCATATTTTTGCCACCCAAATGCATTATTTTACATTTTTCTACATTGAACCTCATTTGCCATGTAGTTGTCCACCCTGTTAATTTGTTCAGATCTTTTTGCAAGGTTTACACATCCTGCGGAGAAGTTATTGCCCTGCTTAGCTTAGTATCGTCTGCAAATACAGAGATTGAACTGTTTACCCCATCCTCCAGGTTGTTTATGAACAAATTAAACAAGATTGGTCCCAGCACAGAACCCTGGGGAACCCCACTACCCACCCCTGACCATTCCAAGTACTCCCCATTTATCACCACCCTCTGAACTCGCGCTTGTAGCCAGTTTTTAATCCATGTACTCACCCTATGGTCCATGCCAACAGACCTTATTTTGTACAGTAAAGGTTTATGGGGAACTGTGTCAAATGCTTTTGCAAAATCCAGATACACCACGTCTACGGGCCTTCCTTTATCTAGCTGGCAACTCACCTGCTCATAGAAGGTTAGTAGATTGGTTTGGCAAGAACGATTCTTCATGAATCCATGCTGATTACTGCTAATGATACTGTTCTCATGACTAAAATCTTGTATATAGTCCCTTATCATCCCCTCCAAGAGTTTACATACTATTGATGTTAGGCTTACTGGTCTGTAATTCCCAGGGATGTTTTTTTGGGCATAATTGTGAAGTGGAGGGAAAGTGATAAATGGTTTTAGAAATTTTTTACAAATAAATATGTGAAAAGTGTGGGGGGCATTTGTATTCAGCCCCTCTAAGTCAATACTTTGTAGAACCACCTTTAACTGCAATTACAGCTGAGAGTCTCTATGGGGATGTCTCTACCAGCTTTGCACATCTAGAGCGGGACATTTTTGCCCATTCTACTTTGCAAAATAGCTCAAGCACTGTCAGATTGGATGGAGAGCGTCTGTGAACAGCAATTTTCAAGTCTTGTCACAGATTCTCAATTGTATTTAGGTCAGGACTTTGACTGGGCCATTCTAACACATGAATATGCTTTGATCTAATCCAGGGGTAGGCAACCAGTAGCCCTCCAGCTGTTGTGGAACTACATTTCCCATGAGGCATTGCAAGGTTGGCAGTTACAATTACTCCCAGAGGCATGATGGGACTTGTAGTTCTGCAACAGCTGGAGGACCCCAGGATGCCTTCCCCTGATCTAATCCATTCCATTATAGCTCTGGCTGTATGTTTAGGGTCATTGTCCACACGGCAGGGGAACTGATGCACGTGTCCAGCGGCAGCGATGTCTGCCGGTCACCCACGATCGCTCCACAGAGAGCCAGAACGGGGATCTGTCAATGTAAAACAAACAGATCCCTGTTCTGTCAGGTAAGTTACAGAGTGATCGTCTGTTCCTAGTGATCAGGACCAGCGATCTCTCTGTACTCCCAGTCAGTCCCATCCCCCCACAGTTAGAAACACCTCCCAGGGAACACATTTAACCCCTTGATTGCCCCCTAGTGTTAACACCTTCCCTGCCAGTGACATTTATACAGTAATCAGTGCATTTTTCTAGAACTGATCACTGTATAAATGTCAATGGTCTCAAAAAAAATTCAAAAGTGTCCGATCTTTCCGCCGCAATGTCGCAGTACTGCTAAAGATTCACCGGCATTACTAGTAAAAAAAAATTATAGCAAAAAGTAAAAACCGCAGAGGTGATCAAATACTACCAAAAGAAATCTCTATTTGTGGGGAAAAAAAGATGTCAATTTTGTTTGTGTACAGCTTCGCACGACCGCGCAAGTGTCAGTTAAAGTGACGCAGTGCTGTATCGCAAAAAAAGGCCTGTTCATTAAGAGAGAAATTCTTCCAGTCTGTAAGTGGTTAAAGGAGAAGTCCAGCCTAAGCTCGTTTGTATGTTATTCTCCTATGGATACCAGGAGTGTAATTTGTTTTGCACTCCTGTGACCCATTTTCAGCTGAAAGAGGGAGGGGTGCTGCGCTAACCAGAAAAAAACTGCTATAGATCTCCGTATGTGGTCACTTACTATGGCTAATAGCCCATAGTACATAAAATCGCATAGAAAGATAAAATCAAATAAAGTCGCATGGTGAAATAAAATCGCATAGGTTAGTGTTGATTACTAAAAACCTTGTGAAATGTAAAAATGTTGTAATGTTGTGATAATCCAAGGAAATAGTGTAAAGTAACTTCATGTGAACAATAAAATGTAAATATATCTATAAACCATACGATACATATAAAGCAAAATAATATTGTAATCAATAGTGCAAAAACATATAATAAAGTGCTAGTGCTCAGGTGACCTGAATATAGTTATTCAGACAGATTATTCCAAAGCATGAAGTAAATAAACAAATAAAAATAAAATTAAATATAAATAAATACTGCAGTGAACAGTGGCAAAAATGATAATATAATGACCCAATAATAGTGATTTAAAGTGCTAGTATACAAAGGTAATAAATTACATGCCAGTAATCCAGCAAATAAAGTGCAAAATGTCTTATAAAGGTGCACAGAAAACAGTGCTCAAAAAAACGGCAGTGAGGTGTTTGGGATGCAATACACTCTGTGTCCTCTTCGTGCAACATACACTAGTGTGGGTAATGGCCCCTTACCTAGCGGTGCTAGGTGAACCGCAAAAAGAGTCGCTAAAACGCAGGGTCCTGAGCCTCAATCGCGTCACTATGTCCACGCTTGCCGGCGTTAAGAGATCCTTATGGCAGCTGGATAAGTATAGCTATAGTCCTAGCTGGGGTCCTGGACCAGTGCGGGTCCTAGCTCATCCTCCACATTTCAGATGTATATAAAAAACGGATATACAGGACAAAGATACCAGATAGTGAAGTATGTTTTGAACAGGGGGGTCGCTTTATTCAAAAACATAGGTAAAAAGTACTCACATTGAGCAGTATACAGATGAAAGCCTTTCTTCTACGAGCAGCGACCTCGTAATGCTTCCAGCAGTATGAACAAGCCTATTCCGTCCCTACGCGTGACGTCACCGATCACGTGACTTCTTCAGGGGATGAACAAAATAGGCTCATTGTGGTCTTAAATAGTCTCTCCCATAGAGATTAATGGGCGGCAATTTTCTTGTAGCCGCGCCGGCCATTACTCAGTATCTTATGTGCGCGGCCATCTTTTTGGTTAGTGAAGGCTAAGTTGTCATATTTAATAGATAGATATCAGGTTAGCTGTGTGTTTCCATGGTGATGTGTAACTAAACATGGATACAGCCCAGTACTATGGAGGGAAACACACAGCTAACCTGATATCTATCTATTGAATATGACAACTTAGCCTTCACTAACCAAAAAGATGGCGTTATCTCGTCCGGGCCGTGGATGTAAACAAAGAGCAATCGTGGCTGCTAAGCATGAGATCGTGGATTTTTTTTCCGATCTCATGCTTTCCAGCCTGGAGGAGATATGTGGGGTCTTATTGACCAGGCATCTCTCTATAAAGATGACCTGTCACAAACTATTCCTATTACAAGGGATGTTCACATTCCTTGTGATAGGAATAAAAATAATCAAAAAAAATTTATGAGAAAGTAAAATTAAAAAAATAAAGTAAAATAAAAAATAAAATAAAAAAATAAATAAAATGCGTAAATTCCAACCATGTGTGGACAATTCCGACACACAAAGTGCCATGCATGCTCAGAATAAATTCCGAGACGGAACTGCTGGGTCTGGTAAAATTAGCGTTTGTAATGGATCACGCTGCAATGTTTTAAATTGTTTAATGCAGCGCACTCTCTTCTTCTTTATAATGCTAGAAGAATGAAGTTGTTTTGCTGCTCATATTCACACAGACTTCTCACAAACTTCATTCTTTATTATTTTTCGTGATTTCATGAATATAATAGTTTGATTAGTCACATCTCCCGAAAATATTTTTTTTTTTTTATGTTTTTAGATATTGTATTTTTTTTCTTAGTTTTTTAAATCCTGATCTCCTGTTATTTTTTTAATTATTTTTTTTTAACTCCAGAATAGTTTTGGGTGTGTTTTGTGTGTCAAGTTACCACAACACCATTATTACCTTGTATCACCGTATTTATCGGCGTATAACACGCACAGGTGTATAACACGCACATTAATTTTAAGAGGGAATTTTCATGAAGAAAAAATAAATTTTAAATAAGGAACTTTGAAGCAAAATAAGGGTCAGTGCCCATCTGCAGTCTCACCATTGCCATCAATACAGCCTGTTCAATACCCATCTGCAGCCTCACCATTGCCACCAATGCAGCCTCATCAATGCCCATCTGCAGCCTCACAAGTGCCATCAATGCAACCTCATCAGTCCACATCAATGCAGCAGCCTCACCATTGCCATCAATGCAGCAGCCTCACCATTGCCATCAGTGCAGCCTGATCGATGCCCATCTGCAGCCTAGAGGGGACAGGGAGGGAGGTGGCCCAGGAGAGGGGACTTCCTTTTACAGAGGCCGCCAAGTAAACATAAAATTCTCCTGTATGTAATCTGACAGCGCTCATCCTGCCCCCCTCCTTGTCCCCTCCGAGGCATCTAAAATTGAAGTATTGGCGTATAACACGCACGTGCTATTTGCACCCAAAATTTAGGGTGAAAAAGTGAGTGTTATACGCCAATAAATACAGTATTTAATCTCAAGGAGATTGTTTAGGTTGAGGGATCATCCTCAGCATTCAGACTTTATAAAGAATGCAATAAGAAATGTAAGGGTGCAATTAGGACGGCTAAGATAGAACATGAAAGACAAATAGCGGAGGAGAGCAAAAAAAATCCCAAGAAATTCTTTAAGTATGTAAACAGTTAAAAAAGGGAGGACAGACCATATTGGCCCCATAAAGAATGAGGAAGGACATCTGGTTACAAAGGATGGGGAGATGGCAAAGGTATTGAATTTATTCTTCTCCTCAGTCTTCACGAGTGAATCGGGGGGGCTTCAGTAACCAAAACTGCAGTTTTTATCCTCATGACACAACACAGGAAGCACCTCCATGGTTAACAGAGGACAGAATTAAAATTAGACTTGAGAAACTTAACATTAATAAATCACCGGGACCAGATGGCTTGCATCCAAGGGTACTTAGGGAACTCAGTCAGGTGATTGCCAGACCGTTGTTCCTAATTTTTACAGACAGTCTATTGACTGGAATGGTACCAGCTGATTGGAGAAAAGCCAATGTAGCACCAATATTTAAAAAGGGCCCAAAAAACATCCCTGGGAATTACAGACCAGTTAGCCTAACATCAATAGTATGTAAACTCTTGGAAGGGATGATAAGGGACTATATACAAGATTTTAGTAATAAGAACGATATCATTAGCAGTAATCAGCATGGATTCATGAAGAATCGTTCTTGCCAAACCAATCTATTAACCTTCTATGAGGAGGTGAGTTGCCATCTAGATAAAGGAAGGCCCGTAGACGTGGTGTATCTGGATTTTGCAAAAGCATTTGACACAGTTCCCCATAAACCTTTACTGTACAAAATAAGGTCTGTTGGCATGGACCATAGGGTGAGTACATGGATTGAAAACTGGCTACAAGGGCGTGTTCAGAGGGTGGTGATAAATGGGGAGTACTCAGAATGGTCAGGGGTGGTAGTGGGGTTCCCCAGGGTTCTGTGCTGGGACCAATCCTATTTAATTTGTTTATAAACGACCTGGAGGATGGGATAAACAGTTCAATCTCTGTATTTGCAGACGATACTAAGCTAAGCAGGGCAATAACTTCTCCGCAGGATGTGGAAACCTTGCAAAAAGACCTGAACAAATTAATGGGGTGGGTGACTACATGGCAAATGAGGTTCAATGTAGAAAAATGTAAAATAATGCATTTGGGTGGCAAAAATATGAATGCAATCTATATACTAGGGGGAGAACCTCTGGGGGAATCTAGGATGGAAAAGGACCTGGGGGTCCTAGTAGATGATAGGCTCAGCAATGGAATGCAATGCCAAGCTGCTGCTAATAAAGCAAACAGAATATTGGCATGCATTAAAAGGGGGATCAACTCCAGAGATAAAACGATAATTCTCCCGCTCTACAAGACTCTGGTCCGGCCGCACCTGGAGTATGCTGTCCAGTTCTGGGCACCAGTCCTCAGGAGGGATGTACTGGAAATGGAGCGAGTACAAAGAAGGGCAACAAAGCTAATAAAGGGTCTGGAGGATCTTAGTTATGAGAAAAGGTTGCGAGCGCTGAACTTATTCTCTCTGGAGAAGAGACGCTTGAGAGGGGATATGATTTCAAATTACAAATACTGTACTGGTGACCCCACAATAGGGATAAAACTTTTTTGCAGAAGAGAGTTTAATAAGACTCGTGGCCACTCATTACAATTAGAAGAAAAGAGGTTTAACCTTAAACTGCGTAGAGGGTTCTTTACTGTAAGAGCGGCAAGGATGTGGAATTCCCTTCCACAAGCGGTGGTCTCAGCGGGGAGCATTGATAGCTTCAAGAAACTATTAGATAATCACCTGAATGACCGCAACATACAGGGATATGTAATGTAATACTGACACATAATCACACACATAGGTTGGACTTGATGGACTTGTGTCTTTTTTCAACCTCACCTACTATGTAACTATGTTTGGTGTTGGTGTCCCTTGTTAATTTCACATTGTATTTTTGAAATGTACCTGCCTCCTCACAAACAAACTGTCCTTTCTGAAGGAAAACACACATAGGCGCAACGCTGGAGAAACAGCAGAAATTGGCGAAGCCTTTGGCCCCCAGGGCACACATCAACTATTTTAAGGCAAAATTGGTGGCCTGAGGAGTCCATATATAAGGGAGTACAATCTGGTCCAGAAGTCCAACAGATCATGAACAGCAGCAGATGACATACATGTCCCCAGGCTGTGGTCATACAAGAGCCTGCATCTTTTGTCAGAACAGGCTGAACCCAGGCCATCACTTTCTTGTCTTCCTTCCACGCTTCCTTCCACGCTGTGTCTGTGGTGTTGGAGTTGTGGCAGGAGGAGGAGGAGAAGAATGATTTAACTCACACAGGTGGGTATTGGGTGTGATTTCGCCCCTCACCTACTTAGTTAATGTTTTATAAAGGATGTCCTCACACATGAGGCCTTGGCCCTCCTGCATGTCCTGCAGTTTTGTGGCAGCCATGCAGGCAAAGGCCTCTGCACGAGTGGGGATGGCTCTGAGGGATGCAGAGGCCGCCTGAATCAGCCTGAGTGCTGAATCCTCCACGTTACTCCCCTTCCTGGGTCTTTTGGTTGGAAGGCAGAGGGGAGGAACCTGGGATTCTGTGAGGCTCCTACTGGGCCCGGCCACCTCCTGGCTGCCACTTACCCCCACCTCCTCCTGGCTGCCACTAACCCCTGCCTCCTCCTGGCTGCCACTAACCCCCACCTCCTCCTGGCTTCCACATTCCACAGCCTCCTCCTGGCTGAGGTCTTCCTGTGTATGAAAAAGGGACATCAATCATACACAATTTTCATCTCATGACTGTTGAAAATTGAATGTTAACAAATATCACAGACTATCATTCTGAGCCCAGCATTTTTCATTCTTGTCCCAATTATTTTTGCCCACTACTGTCTATTGATATGTAAAACACTTGATTAAATCAGCTTTTAGTGATCAATAATAAAATCTAGCAAACATAATTTATTTATTGACCAGAAATCTGTAGAACAATGCTATACCTGGCTCAAGCTGGGCTTCTTCCTGGCTTGAAGTCCCAGGTTGGACATCGGAAGCCTCAGCTGGGGTGGAAGATAGGGTGGAAGGAAGAGTGGAAGGAAGGGTTGAGAGGGATTCCCTGACTTCAGTCTGGTCTGTCAGAAATCGCAGTCTCTCATAGTACCACAGCCTGGGGACATAAACGTCATCTGCTGCAGCTCCGGATCTCTGGGAATCCTGGACCTTCTTGCGCTCCCTAAGATATGTGCTCCTCAGGCTACCAATTTTGGCTTTTAAATAGGGGATGGTTGCCGTGGGGACCACCGGCTTCACCAACTCCAGCAGTTTCTCCAGCGCTGCCTGCCTCTTTTGTTTATGATTATAATGCGGGTGTTTCACCTGCCACAGACAGGGCAGCTCCCTGTATTTGTCTATGAACAAGGGGAGTAAGTTGTGGTCATTAAAGCCATCCATTTTATCTGCAATACACAAGACAAAACCTAATGTCAGGCTAAAGTCTCCTAATCTTGTCCCAATATAGGCCTCAACCTATAAGCAGTATAGGCCCAAGTTTAAATGTTACCTTCGTTAGCACGATCGGCGCTTCGAATACTCCTTCCTCCGCTCACAGATGGTACGTACGATGCACGCGTGTTACGCTTTATATACACTGCGCATGCGTGAAACTCCGCCCACCCCTGACGTTCTTTCTAGTCTATTCCCCGCCCCTTCGCTTTCAGCGCAGTGGGGAAGAGCACATGGCGGAGACAGAGCAGGTGCGTGATAATTACAGCAACGAGGAGGAGGAGGAAAGCCTGGAGCCAGAAACATCACGATCACGGAGGAGAAGGTTGAAGGCATCAAATATGGCCTTTGTTGAGATGGTGGAGATGGTGGACATCTTGAAGAGGGCCGACTATGATGGGAAGTATGGACCTTACCCCAACCCAAATGTCAGAAAGGCCAAGATCATGGTGAAAGTTGTGAAGAGTCTGCACAGGAATTTTGGGGTATGACGATCCAAGGATCAACTGAGGAAGTGGTGGTTGGACCTCAAATTAAGGGAGCACGATCAGTATAGAAGGATCAGTAGAGTGCTGCAAAAAGTAAGTAGTTGTCCTGTGTTCCTATTCTTTCTTTTTATTACGTTCGTGCTGCTCCATGTGCTTTTCTTTATTACTGTTGTACAGTTTAAAATGGCAACTTTTATGTTCATGGACACATTATTCGTTCATAGGAAACATTGTTCGTTCGGCCACTAAAACACCATATTTTGTCCAGATGCAGTTCAATACATTTTTTCTGGTCTACTTCTCTTAAAATAAGTTTGTTGTCTAGATGGGTTTGTAACTAGAATGAAATGCAAACTAGATTCTGTGTAAGGAGAGGACACTCAGTAGCTGTTTACACATCTGGACGCTGGAGCACTAGTGTGGGACAAAAGAACACCCTTTTTATTAAGGGGCCCACACAGGTGCTCCAGTGTATACTATAGGGGTGTCTCCATCTGTGAAGCTTGCACAAAACAGGTAAGTATTCAAGCTTGACAAAGGACAAAAATATTTCTTCATCTTGGAACTCTGACAAAACAGACAATTGTACCCCACTTCCAAGCAATGTTTCATATTCCTATTTCTGCCATCAAATATCTGTGTGCTAAGTATACCTATTTTTTTTCACATAGGAGAAAAAAGACTCGGAGGACACCACTCATCAGAGGAGACCATGGACCCCCCACCTCTGGAAGAAGTGGAAATCCCCCAAACACAACCAGATGAGGAGGAGGGAGATGTTATAGAAATTGTCACCACAACAGGTTCACCAGCTTCAGGTAAGAGATGGATGCCTGCATATTTATAATACATGGTGTGTTTATTTTTTTATTTTAGGTGATCGTTATATTGTGGAAAAGGAATGTAATTTCACAAGTGAAAGTGCCCAGATCCTGGGGTGTAATAGGGATTTAGAAAACATTAAGCAAAACATGTTTATTGTTGTTTTTTTGAATAATTTTTGACATATTATCGAAAAGCCAAATTTTGAAGATGCACACACTGTGTCAACGTGTGCCATCTGCCATCACAGGAGATCAAGTACGCGTTTTGTGGGTGCAATCCCTTCCTCAATAATAAAGTAGCTGAGAAGAAGGGGTAGCACCCACAAAACACGTCCATTGATCCTGCATGGTGGCAGCTAGCACATGTTGACATTAGGCAATTTGTGTGCATCTTCAAAATTTGGCTTTTCTAGGGGTGACATTACCCCATCTGCTGAAAGCAATATCAAACACAGTTTATAAATACTCATGTCTGATATTGCCTTCACTTTCTATAAAAGTTGAATTTTGTAAGTTCAAGAGTTGTGTATTTTTTTATTGTTTAAAACATGCCCGTTTTACCTTAAAAGGCAATTTCTACTTATTATTATAATGTGACCTAAAAAATTGTTATACAACAAACATGTTGATTTGTTAAAAAACCCTTTTATAAATGCACATGTGATTGTGGTTGGATTAAAAAGATTGATAATCAACAATGTGTGGCTTCTTCTTTCAATGCTCAAAAGCATTTTTTGGAGTATAAAGTTGTTGTTTTCAGTGACAATGGGGGTTATTTACTAAAGGCAAATCCACTTTGCACTACAAGTGCAGTTTCAGTGCAGTCTCAGGTGCACTTGTAGTGCAAAGTGTATTTTCCTTTAGTAAATAACACCCAACAGTGCTTTCTAATTTTACACAATCACGCCATTTTCAGGACTCCCCAAATTCGGCCATGGTCAGCTAAAAGAAAGCCAAGCAGTAAATCAAAGCAAATATTTGTTCAGTTTAAAATATATTTTTATTTAAAAAATGTATCCTAGACGGACCTCACGGGCACTCTGGGGGGGGCAAGCCAGGACGGCCATTTTCAAGCGCCGTCAGGGTTGGTTCATTCTGAATTCAGGCCTCAGGCCCATCTGAGGCAGCATAGTTCACAGAATTTCTCCTTAAAAAATTGTGGAGAACACAGCAAGCCTGGATGATGTGATTGATATTCCGCCATGTGTATCAGTGTAAGAAATAGGCGGAACCGGCTGGCCATTATTCCAAACGTGTTCTCCACCACTCTTCTGGCCAGCCGGTAATTAAAAACCCTCTGGTCCGGGGTGAGGGTCCTCATAGGGAATGGCCGCATAAGATGGTCCCCCCAGCGCAAACGCTTCATCCGCAACGAAGACGAATCCTTCCGCATTGTCTTCTGGAGGTGGCAAGTCCAAGCTGCCATTCTGGAGACACCTGTAGAACTCTGTTTGGGCGATGACTCCACCATCTGACATCTGGCCATTCTTCCCCACGTCCATATACAGGAACTCGTAAGTAGCACCGCCAACATCACAATACTATTGAACCCCTTGTAATTATAATAGTGTGACCCCAAGTTGGGGGGTGGGACTATGTGAAAGTGTTTCCCATCAATTGCCCCGATGCAGTTGGGAAAGTCCCACCGCTGGGCAAAGTAGGAGGCCACAGTCTGCCATTCCTGTGGGTTGGAAGGAAACTGTGGAGTCAAACAAGAAAAAAAAATTAATCATTTTGCGCAAAAACACAAAGCAGATTAGACACAAACATTCTTGGCCAACATCAGTATAACATTTATTTTAGGGAGTATTTAAAGACAAAGGTATAAAGGTCCACTTATCAGATTCCTCCCCCCCCTCTCATGGGCCATTTTCAAAATTTTAGGGGGGAGATGTTTTGGACAGGTACCCCTCTCCACTTCATTGAGAGATGAATGCCTAAATAATGTGTATTACTTTGGCCAGCCCCTCCTTACTTACACTATTGGCAGCCCACTGGACAAGTAAGGAGTTTCATAATACAAAGATATAAATACACACTGTACACATTTTAGCACATTTTTTACATTCTGCTATTAACTATCAAAATAATAATAGGATACAAAAACTTGAAACAGTACCATTTGAAAGTATTCAGGCAGGCCCTTGCACTACATGCTTTGGGGAATTCATCCATAAATCTTAACACAAAAGAGGTGGGTATAGTGTGTATGGGTTTGGCAAAGTCAGCAGATAGAGGATTGGTATCAGCTGAGTTAGCAGTTGGGGGGAGGGAGGGTTCCAAATGAGTTTGGGACCCCAAAAAAAAAACATCTGGCACTCTGCCTGAGTTTAAAAGCACAAATCACATTTTTACACATTTTAGGGGGTATTTAGGGTAAAGCACTACTATGGAGCTGACAAAATACATTGTTAAGTGACTAGACAAGGTGGATATAGGCCCAGGAGAGCATGCTGGGGAGGTAAGTGAAGGCAAATATGTATGAAGGACAACATTTTTTTTTAAAAATCCAGCATGCATGAGGACAAAGGGGACATTCACAGCATATTACAATCATGGTAATTAGGGAATGAGGAAAGACATACAATATATTATCAAACATTAAATACAATAAAATGTGATGTTAAAGGATAAAAATCTTACCTTAATATAGTCCTTCTGCAGGACCTGGATGATGGCAGAACAGGTCTCTGGAATAATGATCCCCAGAGCCTGGGGGGAGATGCCTGTGGAGAATTTGAGGTCCTGCAGGCTTCTCCCCGTCGCCAAGTACCACAGGGTGGCAACTAGCCTCTGCTCCGGAGTGATGGCTTGCCTCATGCAGGTATTCTGCCTGCTGATATCAGGGGTTAGCAAAACCAACAAATGGTGAAATACGGGGTCCGTCATCCGGAGAAAGTTCTGAAATCGTCAGGATTAATCTCACGGATTCTCTCATGTGAGAGAATTGGTCACGCTGGAGCAACCAATTCTTGGTCCATGAACTCCTCCTCGCCCTGTTCATGGACTGGGCTTGTGTCAAAGTAAGAACCCCAACACCAAGCCCCCCACACAGCATGAACTCTACTATGAGTACGTACACGCAACCTGGCTAGAAAATGGTCGGCTGGTCAGAACGAAGTAACAGAACGCACTGAAGAACAGCAAGGCCTGTGAAGAGTGACCTGAAAATCAGTAACGAACAGACAAGAACACAATGAAAAATCAATGGGAACTCACTGAACGCACTGAAGACCAGATACAAACCCACAAGCACAAACTCAAAGCAGAAATACAATCTGTAAACCACGAGTCTGAAAAAGCGCAAATTGTCTCTCACCAAACTTTTACTAACACGAGATTAGCAAAAGGAGCCCAAAGGGTGGCGCGCTTGGTATTGAACTGCACTCTTATAGTCTCATCGTACGTGGTGTACGTCAGCGCGTTCTTGAGGTTCGGAAATTCCGACAACTTTGTGCGACCGTGTGTATGCAAGACAAGTTTGAGCCAACATCCGTCGGAAAAAAAAGATGGATTTTGTTGTCGGAATGTCCGATTAATGTCCGACTGTGTGTACAGGGCATTAGAGTGCGAGCAACAATTCTAGCACTAGAGCTCTTCTGTAACTCTAAACATGTAACCTGTAAAAAAATTTAAAGTGTCGCCTATGTAAATTTTTGAGTACCGAAGTTTGGCGTCATTCCATGAGTGTGCGCAATTTTAAAGCGTGACATGTTGGGTATCTATTTAATCGGCGTTGTAACGAGCCCCTGCTCACTCGGTTCCACTCTCCTGACACTCCTCTGTGGCTATTGAATCAGATTGCAGATCGCAACGTCTGATGGTTCGGTCATCCGATGCTCCGGGATTCGAACTACAGCTACGTGCCGTTCTAATCCAGTTGTGATAGCTCAGAACAAACACCAGGCAGGCTGTATGTAAGTTCAAACAGGAATCTCACTTTTATTGATGCACACAACACACTTTTATACATAGCAGTTTGAACACCCCGCCCCCAACAACCACTTTCCTATTGGTCAATTGTAAAGTACACTCTAGTCTTCACTCAGGTCTTCTTGTCCATGCAAATGAGGACTTGAAACAGGGTCAGCAGAGAGTGGTCCGATAGCTTGAATAGGAGGACTGATATGTGTAATGACACAGAGAAGCCCCAGGGGGTAATTAAAGTACATAAACAAATGGTCAAACACAGAACAATGCCTTCCTTCCAGACCATGGAGCCATCTGGAGGGGGTTAGCCTTAAGACAGGGCAGAAGACCCCCCACTGTGTAATAGAAGCAAAGGAGAAATACTTCAGTATTCCAAGGTTAATGACAATACTCCCCCTGGGAAACAGTCCAACAGCCACAGTGGGACCCCGAACGGGTCAATTCGAGGATGTTGGAAAAGTAGTCTTAAAGTTCCAGGTCCGTCTGCCGGGATAACCCATCCGCATTCCCGTTTTGAGGCCCTGGCCGATATTGTATGGTGAAATTGTACAGTTGCAAAGCCAGGCTCCACCTTAGTAATTGGTCGTTCTCTCCCGCCACCCGGTTAAACTATATCAAGGGATTATATTAATGTGGAACGTCCTCTTAAAATTTTTGTCTGCACAGCTGGAAACCATGTAGGTGGTATCGCACAGCTGTTTTACCACCTGATAGGGGCCCTGCCAGGAGACCTGTAATTTATTTTGCTTCAGGGGTTTTAGTACCAGGACTTTCTATCTGATATAAAAGGTGCGATTCCGCTTAGACGCGCCATACCAAACCTTCTGCTGACTCTGGGCCGATTGAATATTCTCATGGACTAGATCGGTAAGTTTCCGCAGGCGCTCCCTGAGTTCCAAGACATAACTAAGGATGCGGAGGCCTTCTGGATCCTCTACCCCCTCCCACTGGGCCCTCACTAAGTCTAAGGGCCCCTAACCCTTCGCCCATACAACAGATCAAATGGGGAAAACCCCGTGGACTCTTGGGGTACCTCTCTATAGGCGAACAGTAGATGGGGAAGATATTTCTCCCTATCCTTCCTACTCTCCACGAAGGCCCGAAGCAGCTGCTTCAGGGTCCCGTTAAATCTCTCACACAGCCCGTTAGTCTGAGGGTGGTAGGGGGCGCTCTGGAGGGGTTTAATCCCACAGAGACGCCAGAGCTGCTGCGTCAGCTCGGCTGTGAACTGGGTACCCTGATCGGACAATATCTCCTGGGGAGACCCTACCCTAGTGAATACCCGCAGTAAGGCATCTGCTACTGTATCAGCCTGGATATTGGATAAGGGAATGGCCTCCGGGTAGCGGGTGGCGTAATCCACCACCGAAAGAATATACTTCTTCCCAGTGGCACTGGGGAGGGCCAGTGGGCCCATAATATCTACTGCTATGCGGCTAAAGGGGCCTCTAATGATCGGCAGGGGTTGCAGCGAGGCTTTTGGGTGATCCCCTGTCTTCCCTACTTTCTGACAAGTCTCACAGGTCTGGCAGTATTCTCGCACCTCAGCATGTAACCTGGGCCAGAAGAACGCATGAGACAACCGACTCCGGGTCTTAGCTATCCCTAAATGTCCGGCCAAGGGGATGTCGTGAGCCAGCCGCAATAGCTCCCGTCTGTATTTCTGGGATACAACTAGCTCTTTGTGGGGACCCATCGCTTCCCGGTGCCCATACCCTCAGTGTAACGATAAAGAAACCCCCCTCCCACTCTATTCTGTCTTCTCCTAACCCCCCTGGATCCTTGCTCGCCCTGTCCCGATAACCAGCTAATGTTGGGTCATTCTGAGTCTCTTGCCTAATGTCGGAGGGAGAATCCCAGGACACAGGGTTGTCAAGTCGGGGTAATGTAGGAGGATTTGGTCTTACCTGGGTCCCCATAGGAGTGGAGTTGCCTTGAGATTGGCTCTGACGTCGGGTGGTCATGGCCATGGCGGCCTCTGGGGCATATGAGGAAGTCAAATGCCCCAAATCAATCCCCAAAAGTACTTCCGCGGGTAACTCACGTAGTAATCCCACTCGCACTTGTCGCTCCCCTGAGCCCCAATCCAAGAGGACTTGGGCGGTGGATAAACGTAGCACCTTGCCCCCTGCTACCCTGACTGCAACAGTCTGGCCGATCCGGGCCAACTGGGGAATCATGTGAGGCTGGATGAGGGTAATCGTAGCCCCGGAATCGCAGAGTCCCTGGGCCGTCTGACCATTAACCCATACTGCCTGACGATGGTGCTGCCGATTATCTCCGGCAGCAGCTTGGATGGGATCAGCCGCAAAAAGTTTGCCACACTCTTCCTGAACATCTCGATGGTTGGGCTCGTTCTGAAAGCAATGAGCCACTGGTCTGATGGATGAGCAGTCTCTCGGTACCTCGTGGATTGGGTAGGACAATATCGCTGCAGATGACTGGTTTGGTTACAGGTATAGCACTTAGGTCCGTTAGGAGGGTTGGATTGGGCTGGGGGTCTAGAGGCAGACCACTGAGGTACTGAAGTTGGGTTAGAGGCTGGTAAACTGGGCCGAGATAGTGGATAGTGCTCGCTTTCGCCTGACCTTCGAGAGTCCAGATATTCATCGGCCAAAGTAGCCGCTTGCTGTACAGTCTGTGGTCGCTTATCTCGCACCCAATCCCGTACTACCAGAGGGGTGTGGTTAAAGAACTGTTCTAAGAGTACTAGCTGGGTGATGTCCTCTATGGTATGAGCGTGGCTTCCCTGGAACCAGCCCTTAAGGTTCCGCTGCAGACAATGTGCCCACTCCACGTATGTTATGTTGGCTTGTTTCCGGGATTCTCTAAACTTAATCCGGCTGGCTTCGGGTGTAATGGCAAATCGGGCTAGCAGAGCTTCTTTTACCCGGTCATAATTTTTAGCGTCCTCGTCCTCCAGGGCCCGATACGCATCGGCTGCTCTGCCAGTCAAATTACTCGCCAGTAAGGCAACTCAATCTTGGGACAGTACATCATGTATCTGGCATAGTCTCTCAAAGTCCTGCAAGAACGCTTCAATTTCCTCCTCTCCTTCCTTAAATAATTTGAACGCCCGAAAGGGCAACTTACGGAAAGGCGCTGTATCTTTAGATGTTGTCTCCGATTGCCGTATTTGCACCATTCTCCGCTCATGTTGCCGCTCTAGTTCTCTCTCTTGTCGCTCATCCTGCAGCTGGATGTCTCTAATGGTATTCTGTATGGCGGTCTCTGATGGGTTAGCACCATATAATGCCAACTGCTCTCGAACTCGTTGCTGAAACAAGTCTTCAACTGACCGGGGTCCCGCATCACTATCCCTCTGATCCATCTTGGCTAGCTCACTGATCAGGGTGGCCTTGTTCTTTATCCCACCGGTCCCTCCACGGCTCTCTAATAAGTCTTTCAGCGTGGCTCTCCTGCAGGATGCATAGCTGGCCATTCACGGTGGTGGTTTGGAGTGTCCCAGTAACTGGAGAGCAAATCCCACCACTGCCAACCAATGTAACGAGCCCCTGCTCGCTCGGTTCCACTCTCCCGACACTCCTCTGTGGCTATTGAATCAGAGTGCAGATTGCAACGTCTGATGGTTCAGTCATCCGATGCTCCGGGATTCGAACTACAGCTATGTGCCGTTCTAATGCAGTTGCAATAGCTCAGAACAAACACCAGGCAGGCTGTATGTAAGTTCAAACAGGAATCTCACTTTTATTGATGCACACAACACTTTTATACACAGCAGTTTGAACACCCCGCCTCCAACAACCACTTTCCTATTGGTCAATTGTAAAGTACACTCTAGTCTTCACTCAGGTCCTCTTGTCCATGCAAATGAGGACTTGAAACAGGGTCAGCAGAGAGAGGTCCGATAGCTTGAATAGGAGGACTGATATGTGTAATGACACAGAGAAGCCCCAGGGGGTAATTAAAGTACATAAACAAATGGTCAAACACAGAACAATGCCTTCCTTCCAGACCATGGAGCCGTCTGGAGGGGGTTAGCCTTAAGACAGGGCAGAAGCAATAGAATGTGTAATAGAAGCAAAGGAGAAATACTTCAGTATTCCAAGCTTCATGACAATCCAGTATTCCAAGGTTCATGACAGGCGTAACACCATCTTTTCACATTATACAAAAAAATTGGGCTGACTTTACTGTTTTGTTATTTTTTAAATCACGAAACAGCGTTTGAAAAATTGTTGTGCAAATACTGTGCGAGATAAAAAGTTGCAACGACCACCATTTTATTCCCTAGGGCGTCTGCTAAAAAAATACTTAATGTTTGCGGTTTCTGAGTAATTTTCTAGCAAAAAAATATGATTTTTACATGTCAGAGAGGAGTGCCAGAATAGGCCTGGTATGGAAGTGGTTTAAGGGGAATTATACCAAAAAATGTATTAGTTAAACCCAGTGGTGTATTTAGGTTTTGTGCTAAACTTGCGCAGCCCCAATTTAAATATGACCCACCCCTTCCTGTCAAGGCCAAACCCCTTCCTGTTTAAGACCCGCCCTGTTATCTTTGTGGGATGCCCCCCTTCCCAGTTACTGTGTCCCCCTCCATTGTAAACAATGCACAGACCTCATAACAGCAGCGTAGCTCTTGCATTGCACTCATGTCCCTCCTCCTGGCTGTCTACACAAGAACACAGAGGAGGGGGATCCTCAGTAAGTGTGTGTGGCTGTCTGTGGGGAGAGAGGTGTTGGCTGCCACAGAAAGGCAATCGCTGTGTGTGGGACCCTGTGTGGCAGATGTCCCAGGTGGCCACGCTAGCGCTCCCCTGTCAGGCCAGTTACCAGAGCTCAGTGCCAGAACTTGTTGTGTACTGAGTTACACATCTGCTGCTGGCTGCAGGCTCTGTTTGATCTTCTCCTCCCTGCTTGCACTTCTGTCCCGCCTCCCGCCTGCTTGCAGGACTGGATCCAATGAGAGGAAGGGGAAAAGGAGCCAATGAAAACCTCAGAAAGAACTTGCTGGGCAGGAGTGTTGGATTCTGGGAGTGTAGTCTTAACCACTTCAATACAGGGCTTTTATACACCCTTCCTTCCCAGACCAAATTTTAGCTTTCAGCGCTCTCACACTTTGAATGACAATTACTCAGTCATGCTACACTGTACCCAAACCAAATTTTTATCATTTTTTTCTCACAAACATAGCTTTCTTTTGGTGGTATTTAATCACTGCTGTTTTTTTTACTTTTTGCAATATAAGCGAAAAAAGAGAGAAATTTTTGAAAAAAAAACACTTTTTTTTAGTTTTTATTGTAAAATTTTGCAAATAAGTAATTTTTCTTCATAAATTTGGGCCAAAATGTATACTGCTACATATCTTTAGTAAAAATAACCCAAATTAGTGTATATTATTTGGTCTCTGTGAAAGTTATAGAGTCTACAAGCTATGGTGCAAATCATAGAAAAATGATCACATCTGATCACACCTGATGTACTGAAGGCCTATCTCATTTCTTGAGGCCCTAACAAGCCAGGAAAGTACAAATACCCCACAAATTACCCCTTTTTGGAAAGCAGACATTCCAAGGTATTTAGCAAGAGGCATGGTGAGCTTTTTGAAGTTGTAATTTTTTCCCACAATTCTTGGAAATTTTTTTTTTTTTTTTTGCACAAAATTGTCATAATAACAAGTGATTTCTCTCACACAGCACATGCATACTTGCAATGACACCCCAAAATACATTCTGCTACTCCTCCTGAGTATAGTGATACCACATGTGTGAGACTTTTACACAGCCTGGCCACATACAGAGGTCTAAAATCCAACTAGCATCGTCAGGCATTTTACGAGCATAAATTGCACATCTCATATGATGACAACCTATCACACTTTTGAAGGCCCTGGAGCACCAGGACAATGGAAACGCCCACAAAATGACCCCATTTTGGAAAGCTAACACCCCAACGTATAATCTATGAGGCATAATTAGTCTTTTGAATGGTTCATTTTTTTCCCGAAGTTTTTGGAAGCATTTTTTTTTACACAAAGTTGTCCATTCATAAGATATTTACAACACATAGCATGTACATAGCAAAAATGACACCCCAAAATACATTCTGCTACTCCTCCTGAGTATGGCGATACCAAATGTGTGAGACTTTTACACAGCCTGGCCACATACAGAGGCCCAACATTGAAGTAGCAGCTTCAGGCATTCTAGGAGCATAAATTACACATCTCATTTCTCAACCACCTATTACAATTTTGAAGGCCCTGGAGCACCAGGACAATGGAAACGCCCACAAAATGACCCCATTTTGGAAAGCTAACACCCCAACGTATAATCTATGAGGCATAATTAGTCTTTTGAATGGTTCATTTTTTTCCCGAAGTTTTTGGAAACTGTGGAAAAAAAATGAAAACACATTTTTTTTTACACAAAGTTGTCCATTCATAAGATATTTCCAACACATAGCATGTACATAGCAAAAATGACACCCCAAAATACATTCTGCTACTCCTCCTGAGTGTGGCGATACCAAATGTGTGAGACTTTTACACAGCCTGGCCACATACAGAGGCCCAACATTGAAGTAGCAGCTTCAGGCATTCTAGGAGCATAAATTACACATCTCATTTCTCAACCACCTATTACAATTTTGAAGGCCCTGGAGCACCAGGACAATGGAAACGCCCACAAAATGACCCCATTTTGGAAAGCTAACACCCCAACGTATAATCTATTGAGGCATAATTAGTCTTTTGAATGGTTCATTTTTTTCCCAAAGTTTTTGGAAACTGTGGAAAAAAAATGAAAACGCATTTTTTTTACACAAAGTTGTCCATTCATAAGATATTTCCAACACATAGCATGTACATAGCAAAAATGACACCCCAAATTACATTCTGCTACTCCTCCTGAGTGTGGCGATACCAAATGTGTGAGACTTTTACACAGCCTGGCCACATACAGAGGCCCAACATTGAAGTAGCAGCTTCAGGCATTCTAGGAGCATAAATTACACATCTCATTTCTCAACCACCTATTACAATTTTGAAGGCCCTGGAGCACCAGGACAATGGAAACGCCCACAAAATGACCCCATTTTGGAAAGCTAACACCCCAACGTATAATCTATGAGGCATAATTAGTCTTTTGAATGGTTCATTTTTTTCCCGAAGTTTTTGGAAACTGTGGAAAAAAAATAAAAACACATTTTTTTTTACACAAAGTTGTCCATTCATAAGATATTTCCAACACATAGCATGTACATAGCAAAAATGACACCCCAAAATACATTCTGCTACTCCTCCTGAGTGTGGCGATACCAAATGTGTGAGACTTTTACACAGCCTGGCCACATACAGAGGCCCAACATTGAAGTAGCAGCTTCAGGCATTCTAGGAGCATAAATTACACATCTCATTTCTCAACCACCTATTACAATTTTGAAGGCCCTGGAGCACCAGGACAATGGAAACGCCCACAAAATGACCCCATTTTGGAAAGCTAACACCCCAACGTATAATCTATGAGGCATAATTAGTCTTTTGAATGGTTCATTTTTTTCCCAAAGTTTTTGGAAACTGTGGAAAAAAAATGAAAACGCATTTTTTTTACACAAAGTTGTCCATTCATAAGATATTTCCAACACATAGCATGTACATAGCAAAAATGACACCCCAAAATACATTCTGCTACTCCTCCTGAGTGTGGCGATACCAAATGTGTGAGACTTTTACACAGCCTGGCCACATACAGAGGCCCAACATTGAAGTAGCAGCTCCAGGCATTCTAGGAGCATAAATTACACATCTCATTTCTCAACCACCTATTACAATTTTGAAGGCCCTAGAGCACCAGGACAACGGAAACGCCCACAAAATGACCCCATTTTGGAAAGCTAACACCCCAACGTATAATCTATGAGGCATAATTAGTCTTTTGAATGGTTCATTTTTTTCCTGAAGTTTTTGGAAACTGTGGAAAAAAAATGAAAACGCATTTTTTTTTTTACACAAAGTTGTCCATTCATAAGATATTTCCAACACATAGCATGTACATAGCAAAAATGACACCCCAAAATACATTCTGCTACTCCTCCTGAGTATGGCGATACCACATGTGTGAGACTTTTACATAGTCTGGCCACATACAGAGGCCCAACATCCAAGTAGCACTGTCAGTTGTTCTAGGAGCATACATTACACACAAATTCCTGCCAACCTATCACATTGTTGAAGGCCCTTCATATTTCTAACACATAGCATGTACTCTACATACCAATTACAAACCAAAATACATTCTGCTGAGTAAAGGGTAAAGAAAAGATTACCTGCAGTTTTAGTAGTGCAGTGGTCCACAGAGAAGAGCATCGGTCCAGGCAGCAGGCAGGAACGTGGACAGCGACAGCAAAACAGGCAGCAGGCAGGAATAGTCAGTACAGGTAGAGATGTCAGCACAGCCAAAGCATTAGTCCAGATAGCAGGCAGGGATGTGGTCAGCAGCAGCAAAAGGATCAAAGGATCGTCCATGCAGCAGGCAGGAATACTGTCCATAGTTAGTACATGCAGCAGGCAGAGGTATGGTCAGCACAGCCAGAGTATTTGTCCAGGGAGCAGGCAGTACCATCAAGCTTAGGGCATTGGTCAGGAAAGAATGGGGACAGGGGTAGAGGCTTCTCCCACCCAAATCGCTTTGAAGCCTCCGGGCAACCAGACCCTGTTATGGGAACACAGAAAACCAAAAACTGGTTTTCTGAACTCCGAACACTATTCTGGAGCCCCTCACATATGTGAGACCCCTGTGTAGCAGGGTGAAAGATCAATCCAAGGGGCAGGCAAAAACATGGTCAACAGGCCGAGGTCAGTGCAGGTAAAAGGCAGAAATAGACGGTAGGCAGAGGCATAGTCGATACAGTCCAGGGTCAGTTCACGTGAAAGGCAAAAACATGGCGGAAAAACAATGCAGACGGTAGGCAGAGGCATAGTCGAGAAACAGGCCAGGGTCGGTTCACATGGAAGGCAATAATATGGTTGGTTGAGGAAGGTAAATATTCAGGACAGAAATTAAAAACGGGGAAATGGAAGTATTAGAAATATGGACTAATAATTTTCCAGAGTGTGATATCGCCTGAAGCATTCTCTGATGCAAAGGACAGGTTGGGACGGACAGTCGGTACAATGGAAGCTCGTATCTTTCCTAATTCCTCTTTTGGTGCACACCCGACATTTTTTTTGGCGTCGTCTTCCGGATCCTGTTGGTGGAATATGGTCTGGGAAATGGCGCTCATGTAGTCTGCTGACAGAATCGGAGCGAATGCTTTCTGGGGGGGATACTTGCTGATAAATCAGGGCAGTGACAATGTCTTCAATAAACTTTATGAAGGTGGTGGGTGTTTCTGTGGATTTTTGGTATATTATGAAAGAATTTAAAAGGGCCAAATGAAAAAAGTAAATTGCGACTTTTTTGTACCAGAATAAGGATTTTCTTGTTGAAAGATAGGGCTGCAACAACTGATCGTTTAAATCCACCCCCCCCCATGTATT
The DNA here is from genome assembly GCA_037953035.1 of Aquarana catesbeiana. Taxonomy (NCBI): domain Eukaryota; kingdom Metazoa; phylum Chordata; class Amphibia; order Anura; family Ranidae; genus Aquarana; species Aquarana catesbeiana. The sequence continues at coordinate 732,760 of JBBHAA010001392.1, read as the reverse complement.
TATTGTACTCAGTGATACAGGTAGGCTTGCGAACGGTACCGCGTCTTCTGTGAAGTTCCACCGAGGTGTCATCGTGGATGGTGGACATGATGTACACGTCTTTTCTATCCCTCCACTTCACAGCCAACACTTCTTCGTTCCTCAAGCTTGTCGATTCCCCCCTTGGAATGTTTGTGGTGACAAGACACTGTGGGAAGCCCTTTCGGTTTTTTCTAGTTGTACCACAGGCCAAAGTTTGTTTGAGATGTAGGTGGCGAAGAAGGGGCAAACTCGTATAATAATTATCCATAAAAATATGGTACCCCTTTTGGAGGAGTGGGAATGCCAACTCCCAAACAATTTTCCCACTTATTCCCATGTACGAGGGACACTCAGGGGGCTGGAGCTGGGAATCTTTCCCTTCGTACACGCGGAATGCGTACACATAACCGGTGGCACTTTTACAAAGCTTGTTAAGCTTCAAGCCATACCTCGCCCTCTTACTGGGTATATATTGTTTGATTCCCACCCGGCCTGTGAAATGCACCAGGGATTCATCCACAGATATATTTTTTTCAGGGACATAAACTTCGGCAAACTTCTGGGAAAAAAAATTAATTAGGGGGCGAACTTTATATAATTTGTCAAAGTTTGGGTGATTTTGGGGGGGGGCACTGTGAGTTGTCATTGAAATGCAAGAAGCACATTATGATTTCGTATCGGGACCTGGACATGGCTGCTGAAAAAATTGGCATATGGTGGATGGGTTTGGTCGACCAATACTTATGAATTTCATTTTTTTTTTGTAAGCCCCATGTTCAGGGTTAGGCCTAAAAACAATTTTAGCTCCACTACTGTTAGCGGTCTCCACTCAAAAGGGCGGGCATAGCTGGAGCTGGGGTTGGCTGCAATAAATTGTTGGGCAAACAGATTAGTTTGGTCCACGATGCCTTGAATCCAATCGTTCGGGAAAAATAAATTTAAAAAATCCATTTGTGTAAATCCTGCAGTGTTGACCTGCACACCCGACTGTGCTGTAAAAGGGGGGATCGTGGCTGACCCTGTGGTAGAAGGCAGCCACAATGGGTTTGCCAAGGAATCTGGAAGATGGGTTTGGGCCCTACTTCTTTGGCGTCCACTTGTGCTGGGTCTTTCCTCCTGGGGTCTAGCAGCGCTTGTACTGGGCCCCTCCTCCTGGGGTCTACCGCCGCTGGCACTGCTGGTAGCTGCCTGGTTTTCAGACCGTCGTCTTTTTGGACGGACTACTTCCTCCTCTAAATCTGATCCTGATGTGCTGCCTTCGGGGGGCTCATATTCCGAATCAGAACCAGAATCTGAACTGAGCGGTGAGAGCTCCCCGTTGCTCTCATCAGTCAGACTCAGGATCTGGTATGCCTCTTCTGGGGTGTACATCTTTCTGGACATAGTGGCTGACTGGATGTACTCTGGTGGCAAGTGATGAGGTGGCGGGTACTCTGGTGGCAGGTGATGAGGTGGCAGGTACTCTGGTGGCAGGTGATGAGGTGGCGGGTACTCTGGTGGCAGGTGATGAGGTGGCGGGTACTCTGGTGGCAGGTGATGAGGTGGCGGGTACTCTGGTGGCAGGTGATGAGGTGGCGGGTACTCTGGTGGCAGGTGATGAAGTGGTGGGTACTCTGGTGGCAGGTGATGAGGTGGCGGGTACTCTGGTGGCAGGTGATGAGGTGGCGGGTACTCTGGTGGCAGGTGATGAAGTGGTGGGTACTCTGGTGGCAGGTGATGAGGTGGCGGGTACTCTGGTGGCAGGTGATGGACAGGTACTCTGAGATGACAGGTACTTTGAGGTGACAGGTACTCTGAGGTGACAGGTACTCTGAGGTGACAGGTACTGAGGTGACAGGTACTCTTTATTTAGGAGGGGCGATCTGGGCACAGTAGTACATGTAATTAGTAACTCACTGTTAGCTGTTACACTGGATCGGTGTGTGAGGAGAAGAGCCCAGCAACAGCAGTTACTGTCTGACTGTGTGTGTTTGTTTACATTAGTGACCGGCTGTGATTGGACACAGCCGGTCATGTGATGCAGAGCCATGTCATTGGCTACAGTGATCGGGGCTGAGCTGTATCCAGGGGAAAAGCCTCAGCCCCGATCACCGCCCTGATCACTCCTCTTCCGCCGGAAACCGAATAGTACACGCTTCCCAATGCCGCTCTGCATCCGCCGTTACCGACGCCCCACCACCCGCCACCCGCCAACCGCCGCCGCTTCAATACCCCCATCGGGGAACGGCTGTGTCCTGAGGGACACAATAGTACCCCGATCGCCGCTCTGCGGGCCCCCGGGGGCCCGCAGTAGCGGCGGAAAGCCGAGGCCGTCATATGACGCCCACCCAGGATGGGAGATCCCATCTGTGGACGTCATTTGACTATGGCCGGGTATTGAAGCGGTTAAAGGGGTGCAGCACCACACATGTCTATGAGAACCAGCAAGTTTTGGACTTCATTTCCCACAAATCCCTGCTGCTAGAGGAAAGGATTTTTACTACTTTTCCCCAGGCAAAGACTCTCTCTTGGGAGAGAGGATGGCGTGTGGAGAGGATCTGCTGTGAGACGTGCTGCAGTTGCCTCAGGGAATGAATGCCACACTGCAAGGTCTTGCTGTTGTTGCCTAACCACCTGTACCTTTAACCAGAAGTTTTGCCCGGCAGCCATGATGTGTGGAAAGACTGGACTTCATTGAAAACCTTTTTTCCGCACTCAGTAGTCCTGATCGACCAGCCAGCGCTCTTTCTGGCTCATCAGAGAGCCGAACAAAGACCGGATCGGCTTTGTTCGGTTCTGGGCTATGGTACTTTACATCACTTCCAGTTTACCCAGATGTTTACGTTCCTTGTGGCAGCAATAAAAGTGATCAAATAAAAAAAAATAATTAAAGCAACAGTGTAAAAAAATGATAGAAAATTTTAAATTGCCCACGTCCCCCCGTGCTCGCACGCAAGGGCGATCACACACTTCCCAAACACACACAAACATCGATCATCCCACACTGCAAACATCAGATCATGGGCAGTAATTCTAGCACCAGACCTCCTGTGTAGAGCTAAAGTTGTAAAAGCTTTTAAAGCGTCGCCTGTGGACAGTAGCATTTACGTAGTTTGTCGCCGTTGCAAGGGAATGCACAATTTGAAAGTGTAACATGTTTGGTATCTATTTACTCAGAGTAACATCATCTTTTAAATTTTACTACACATTGGGGGTCATTTACTAAGATGAATGCACTACGCTGGTTCAGACCTTAATTGGTGCGCTGGATAGATCCTTAATCCAGAGAGTGAACCGGCGCACACACAGGAGTACCTGCACGCGAGAATGTTTCCAGCGCGATAGGATCGCGCTGGTTCTTGGCGAGGTACATCTCGTGCTCGCTGCAATAGGAAAAATACATCTTCCTATTAAAGCAGTGCAAGAAAAACCGGCATGGGTTCCCCCTCCAGGTGCATGCCAGGTCCTTTAGTCTGGTATGGATTGTAAGGGGAACCCCCTACGCCGAAAAAACGGCGTGGGGGGTCCCCCCCAAATCCATACCAGACCCTTATCTGAGCATGCAGCCCGGCCGGTCAGGAAAGGGGGTGGGGACGAACGAGCGCCCCCATCCTGAACCGTACCAGGCCGCATGCACTCAACATGGGGGATGGGTGCTTTGGGGAAGGGGGGCGCGCTGCGGCCCCCCCACCCAAAGCACCTTGTCCCCATGTTGATGAGGACAAGGGCCTCTTCCCGACAACCCTGGCTGTTGGTTGTCGGGGTCTGCGGGCGGGGGGCTTATCAGAATCTGGGAGCCCCTTTGATAAGGGGGTCCCCAGATCCCGGCCCCCACCCTATGTGAATGAGTATCTTCTGCTCTTTTGCCGCTCTTTTGCTAGCGGTGGCCCGGTCTTCTCCCGCTGTCCGGTTCTTCTGTCGCTGTCCGGTATCTTCTGCCGGGCTCCCCCGCTATCTTCTTCCAGCTCTTTTGCTAGCGGTGGCCCGGTCATCTTTTTCTTCTTCGTCGTCGCTGCCACCGTCTTCTCCCCTCTTCTCTTCTTCCGATGTTGACACAACGCTCTCTCCCGCTGTACTGCCGTCTGCGAGGTGTGTGGCGACTTATATAGGCATGGGGCGTGGTCACCGTGTGATGTCACCGGGTGACCCCGCCCATTATGATGGCACAGTCCCGGGGCATGCTGGGACTGTGCCGTCATAATGGGCGGGGTCACCCAGTGACATCACATGGTGACCACGCCACATGCCTATATAAGTCACCACACACCTCGCAGACGGCAGTACAGCGGGAGAGAGCGTCGTGTCAACATCGGAAGAAGAGAAGAGAAGAGGGGAGAAGAGGGGAGAAGTCGGCGGCGGTGGCAACGACGAAGAAGAACAGAACGACCGGGCCACCGCTAGCAAAAGAGCTGGAAGAAGATAGCAGGGGAGCCCGGCAGAAGATACCGGACAGCGACAGAAGAACCTGACAGCGGGAGAAGACCGGGCCACCGCTAGCAAAAGAGCGACAAAAGAGCAGAAGTTAGCGGAGGTGCCTGGCAGAAGAACCGGAGCGGAAAAGAACCGGACAGCGACAGAAGAACCGGACAGCAGCAGAAGACCGCGCCACCGCTAGCAAAAGAGCGGCAAAAGAGCAGAAGATAGCGGAGAAGCCCGGCAGAAGAGCCGGAGAGCGCGGAGAAGAACCGGAGACCGGGAGAAGATCCGGAGAGCACGGAGAAGAGGCCGGAGAGCGCGGAAGAGACCCCCAAAGTCGGAAGAAGACCCCCGGAGCTGCCTAATAAATTACTTTAAAAACCTGTCTAGAGTGTTTTTCTTGACACTTTTTTCCCCCCCAGGTAAATGGGTAGGGGTACCATGTACCCCATACTCATTCACATAGGGAGGAGGGTCGGGATCTGGGGGCCCCCTTATTAAAGGGGGTTTCCGGATTCTGATAAGCCCCCCCGCCTGCAGACTCCGACAACCAACAGCCAGAGTTGTCGGGAAGAGGCACTTGTCCTCATCAACATGGTGACAAGGTGCTTTGGGGTGGGGGGCCGCAGCGCGCCCACCTTCCCCAAAGCACCCATCCTCCATGTTGAGGGCATGCGGCCTGGTACGGTTCAGGGGGGGGCACTCGCTCGTCCCCACCCCCTTTCCTGACCGGCCGGGCTGCATGCTCAGATAAGGGTCTGGTTTGGACTTTGGGGGGGACCCCACGCCGTTTTTATTCGGCGTAGGGGGTTCCCCTTAAAATCCATACCAGACCGAAGGGCCTAGTATGCTCTTGGAGGTGAAACCCATGCCGGTTTTTTATTTAAAATTTGGCGTGGAGTTCCCCCTCAAGATTCATACCAAACAGTGCTGGGCATTGGCGGGGATCCAAGTCAGATCCCCATTCAATACGAGTCGGTACCCTGTCGGGTTGCTATGGAAATTGCAAACCGCACTGTACAAATGCAGCTGATCGCAGTGCCTGGAGTCTTGAATTTCACAGAAAAAAAAACATGCCTGTAGCTGCAGCAGGATAGCCGTCCATGTGAAAAGCGCCTTAGGCCCCTTTCACACTGGGGCGTTTTTCAGGCGCTATATCGCTAAAAATAGCACCTGAAAAACGCCCTAAAGAAGTGGCTCCATTCACTTCAGTGTGAATTGGGCTTTCACAGTGGAGCAGTGCGCTAGCAGGACAGTAAGGCCCCTTTCACACTGGGGCCCTGGGGGGCGTCTGTGGTAAAGCGGCGCTTTACTGTCGTTTTAGCGGCGTTATTCGGCTGCTATCGGGGCGGTTTTAACCCCCCATGGGGCGGTTTTAGTCCGCCTGCTAGCGGCCGAAAAAGGGGTTAAAACCACCGGCAAAATGCCGCTGGAGCGGCATTTTGCCGGCGGTATCACAGCGCTGTCCCATTGATTTCAATAGGGAGGAGCGGTGAGTTCACCGCTACAAAGAAGCTGCTGGCAGGACTTTTTGTGACGTTCTGCCAGTGCCCCGCTCCAGTGCGAAAGCCCTCACTGGAGTGAATGGAGCCGCTTCTTTAGGGCATTTTTTAGGCGCTATTTTTTGCGCTGTAGCGCCCAAAAACACCCCAGTGTGAAAGGGGCCTAACAAAAGTCCTGCTTTTGGGGCTTCGGATGATGACCGTCCGTCATGATCCGATCCCCCATAGAGGAGAGCGGCACTCTAACAGGTCCGTCCCTGCACAGTGTGCAGAGACAAACCTGTCATCTGCCTGCTCCGCAGGGATCGACAGAGCCATCCCCCGCTGAGCAGAGTGGGCTCTGTACACGGACACGTCCATGTGAAAGAGCCCTAAGGCCAACGCCCTTTGTACAAAAATCCACGGGAAAGTTTGTACAAAGTCCCATCGTGTGTATGAGGCTTAAACACCAGAAATTCAAGTTTTCATATCTTTAAAGGTCACCATACACTGGCCAATCAGTTAGATCTTCCATAAATTAGATTCAGTGCAAGAGCCTGTTTGATTTTCTACAATTAGAAGTAATTCTTACAGTGCATCTTCCTATTACCGCTTTAGCCTAATGCTCTCTTTCCACTATTTCAACCCCAAAGTTGCGTGATTTACAATGTGCTTTTTCAGCTTGTTTTCCACTATTGTGACTTGTCATGCCACTTGGGACTGAAAAGGTGCATCACAAGTTCTACCCCATGATTTACAATGAGTACCATTCATATGTGTGCGACTTCAACTTGCAGCAACTACAAAGTAGTCCCTGCACTACTTTGGCCCCACTTTGATGCGACTTGAGGTCCATAGACCTCAAAAATACACAGGCATTGCTTCAAGTTTCGGCAAAAAACTGTGGGCAACTTGCGGCAAAAAACACGCAACTTTGGGCTTGCAATAGTGGAAACCGAGCCTTAATGCCATGTCATGCATGGCAAAGTAGTGCAAGAACTTTTTTTTGGAGTTGCACCAATTAGAACGGGGGAACATTGAAATACATGTGTTTTGACTTGTCCTGCGACTTCACATGTGTTAAGTCGCACAACAACTCGCAGTAGTGGAAAAAGAGCCTAAGGACACTTGGGACTGAAAAGTTGCATCACAAATTGTTCCCCATGATTTACAATGAGTACTGTTTATATGTGTGCGACTTGCTTATGCCCATGCTCACATGCTGTATACACAGCGGGCACACATCTTCATTACAGAAATCCATATTTGGCATAGAAATGAACCACTTGCTTACTGGGCACTTAAACCCCCCTGCTGTGCAAGACCAATTTTCAGTGCTGATGCACTTTGAATGACAATTGCGTGGTCATACTTGGCCAAATGTTGTTTGTTTTTTTTTAAGTTCCCACAAATAGAGCATTATTTTGGTGGTATTTGATCACCTGTGTGTTTTTTTTCTTTTGTTCAAAAAAAAGAAAAGACAGATTTTTATAAATAATTTTGTATATTTTTGGATATCTTGATATTAAATTTTGCAAACAGGTAATTTTTCTCCTTCATTGATGTACGCTGATGAGGCAGCACTGATTGGTTACACTGATAGGCAGCACTGCTTGTGACCACTGGTGGGCATTGATAGGTGGCACTGGCAGGTGGTACTGGTGGGCACAGATGAGGCAGAATTGCCTCTTTGGGACCAATATCCCTTGTACCTAAGCTGGTGATCAGCTTTTATTTTTATCCTCATGCTGTCAGCGTGTGGAGAAAAAAGAAACAATTACCGAGCTTTAGTTTACATCATGTGATCAGCTGTCATTGGCTGACAGCTAATCGCGTGGTAAGGAGCCGGGATCGGCCTTTACTTTGATCTGTGATCACCTGAGTCTCAGTGCGCGCTGTGCGCCCTGCAGAGAGCCCGTCCTAGGACAGCCTCCCAGAAATTCAGGTCCACGCTGTGGCCGTCGTTTGGCTATAGCACAGACACCAAGTGGTTAATAGAAAAACAGATGCAGATTTCTAGGACTGGCCAAAAATAATGTTTAGAGTCAAAGGCAACTGATGACTTTCTATTAAACGTCTAAATGGGCCATTAACATGCATCACAATTGAACTTAGGAATGTGTCTTTGCAAAGTTAAACTAATTAAAATCCTTTCTTATTTTTGCTTTTGGATGGAGTGCAGAAGGATTATAAGTTTTGGGGGATGTCTACACCCCTGATAGGGTGAAGACACCTCCCAAATTTTGCAAATTTCTCATTCAAAATTATTCACTTCCTGTCACATAGCCAAACAGGAAGTGAGGGTAAAACCCTACCAATGTATGTCCTTGGGGACACACAGGTCAATCTAAACAGTTTCCCCATTTGGGAAATTGCACTCTAGCTTTTTGCCATGTACATCCCAAATTATTATGTATCTTGGGGTTTATTTACTAAAAGGTAAATCCATTTTGCACTACAAGTGCACTTAGAAGTGCAGTTTCTGGAGATCCAAGGGGGACATGCAAGGAAAAGAAAAAAACGGCATCTTTGCCTCTACATGATTGGATGATAAAATCACCAGTGCTACCCCCTGATTTTCATCAACTACACTTGTATTGAAAAAAGGATTTGCCTTTAATAAACCCCAAAATACCTAATAATTTGGGGTGTACACAACAAAGTGCTACAGTGCAATTTGCATAATGGGGGCACTAGTTAGATTGACCTGTGTGTCCCCAAGGAAAAATATTGTTAGGGTTTTACTCTCACTTCCTGTTTGGCTATGTGACAGGAAGCAAAGCCAATTTTAAGAAAAGGGACACTGTCAGGAAAAGCCCTCTTGCAGATATCCCAGCAGATTGAAGGTTAAACGAATGCCTGTGCATAGAAGCGGCATCCGGCGCTCGCATTAGCGCCAATAGCGCGCACTGGCGTATGCGCACGTGCAATAGCGGCGCACCCTGTAACAACACTTGGCGCCAAAGATAGGCTATTTAAAGAGGACTGTTCCAATGCTGCCATGCTGTCTGGTCTACAGCGTTTCCTGAGACCCCTGCTGCCTTGTTACCAGTTTTCCTGTATCCAGTACTTACTTGGCTTGTTCCTGACTTACCTGTTTGCTGCCCGCCCCAATCTCGGCTTGGACTCTGACTATTCTCTTGGTTTGCCCTTCTGTACCTGATCTGCCCGCCAGTACCTTGACCCGGCTTGTCTGCACCTCCCTGCTGTCTGCAACCTGCTACAGGACTACAGTGCACCTCCCTGCTGTCTGCAACCTGCTACAGGACTACAGTGCACCTCCCTGCTGTCTGCAACCTGCTACAGGACTACAGTGCACCTCCCTGCTGTCTGCAACCTGCTACAGGACTACAGTGCACCTCCCTGCTGTCTGCATCCTGCTACAGGACTACAGTGCACCTCCCTGCTGTCTGCATCCTGCTACAGTACTACAGTGCACCTCCCTGCTATCTGCATCCTGCTACAGTACTACAGTGCACCTCCCTGCTGTCTGCCACCTGCTACAGGACTACAGTGCACTTCCCAGCAGTCTGCATCCTGCTACGGGACTACAGTGCACCTCCCTGCTGACTACAGGATCCTGCCTTCTACTTCAGTGTTCCAGTCAGGCACTTGTGCCCCTCTGTACTCCCGAGCCCCTGTTCACACCTTCAGGGGTTCTTGAGTCAGAGGTATACGAGAGGCCGTTCTCTGCATTCCGGGCTCCACCTACCAGGTACGTGACAGACACAAAGCCCAACCTTATAAAAAAAAAAAAAAAATCTTAATTTCCCTCAAATGTCCACAATTGGAATAGGATTGTCTTCAGCTTGATTTTAGTTCAGCGCTCTAAATCAGTGCTTCTCAACCCTGTCCTCAAGTACCCCCCAACAGGCCATGATGCAGGTTTTCCTTCATCTTGCACAGGTGCTTTAAATCACAGTCAATGGCTTTGTATTTTGGACAGCTATTTGAGATAAGATAAAATTTCCTAAACATGTCCTGTCAGGACATGAGGACTGGGGACTTGAGGACTGAGGCTGAAAACCACTGCTCAAAAAGAAAATTGAATACTTACCACTCTGAAATGTTACTTTCCTGGTCACTATCCATGGCAGCATAAGCACAATCCATGCATGTGCTACCATGAAGGCACCAGGAAAGTAACTTAAAAATAAAAAAATAAAAAAGGGATTTGTCTAAGACATGCCAATCAGCCTAGTTAAGCTAAAGCTGGGAAATCAGTTGCATGAAAAGAACACACAAAACATAAAAAAAATTTGAAATAATTTTATTGGTCCAAAAAAAAAGGACTTGGATAAGAAGCAAGGAAAGCAAAATACACACATGTATGTTAATTTGAGACACTAACAGAATATTCCCTTCAGTCCTTTTTCCTCTATTTTTGTGGTATGCACGGACACCCGGGGCACTTAGCTACTCTTTTCCTAATCAATGTCTTGATTGCTCTGTTGCCCTTTAGTTGACATCTGCTGCTGCTTTCCCCTCTCCCGGTTATCTACTTATATGGTACTATTATGCATTAATATCTAAACTTTAGCCCTAAGGCTTCCTTAGTGCCATATGGCCGCGGGTGAGCTACGCTACTTCAGACGTCTCTTACGCCGCCCACTTTGTCTATACCTATTAGTTTAATCTCTATTTTGAACCTTGTGAACTTCCGTAGTGCCAGATTGAGGGCACAGGATTTTCCAAGATGGCCGCGGGTCAGTCTCATATGTCTGACGCCGCCGACGTCTATCCTTGTTGACGAATCGGGAGGCGTGCGCATGCGCAGTTGTCGTTTTCGGTCCGCAGCGTGACGATGAGTCAGATGCCGTCACGCTGGAGAGGCTTTAAAAGCGGGGTTTTCCCCACCAGCTTCTGTCATTCCCCCTGTTGATACGCTGGGCAGACGGACGCTCCTTATGGCAACCCTGGTTTAAACAAATCTTGGCCATCACGAGTAAGTGTATTTTCTTTAGCAACCATCTATTTTTTGTATATGACCCAACACTTAGTTTACTTTTTATGCCTATATCTTTAGGTCCCTTGTGGTAGTTTGCAGACATATCTTCAGGTCTGGCTCACCCACCAGCTGTTTGTGGGCGTTCCGGCCCTGTATACTGCCCACTTTCCGACTGCTATTCTACTGCAGCATAGGAACCGTCCTTCCACATATACAGCAATTTGGCTCCTTACCATCTTTTGGATGTAACCCCTCGCTACTTATGAATTGATTCTATTAGAGGTACATTTTTTTTTATATTCCCATTTTGGATCATTTTTACCCCCAGACACAATGCTATTGCTAGTCAACTCTATTAAAACGGATACGATTATAATTTCCATGTATTTGATTTTTCTCCTCTTTAGAGAATTTCATTCACTTCTAGAATTTTTATTCCTCTCTGCATGCCTTTTCAATGAGGTGGGGACTGAAGAGCAAAACATCTGCCATCGCACAAATCTCTATTTTTTAAATATTTTTTTCTCTACAGGTAAGACTGAAAAAGTAAATTGTGACGTGGTGGTTGGTGTTGGTTTTTTTTTTTTTTTTTTTTTTTTTCGTTATATTATTATTTTTTGATACACATATGTTGTATATTCCTTTGATGTATGATATATATACATTTTATCAATTTTTGTATTTTTCATATATTATTTTTTCTCTATGATCAAATCAATATGTATCAATATATATTATGATTGTATTTTACAAGCAGACATTTGTTTACATATATATTTTCTCTATTTTCATAGTTGACCATCAGGGCCGGAATAAAAACCAGCCCTGGAAATAATTTCATACCAGCCCCATAGCATTTTTATACCAGCCCAACTGCATAACGTCGTTATTTTTTTTGTTCACAAAAGGGAAAAACATGCATTTTAAAGCACATTTGAAGAGTGTATTATATATAGATAAGAGAGACATGGAATTTACAAACAGCAGCAATTTTTTATTTTTTTACTGGCAAAAATCATGGCATTTACTGGCACATTTTTTTACTGATACTGCAAAAAAAAAGGTGCCGTAAATAGCAGGTTTCAGTGCAAATATCAATATTTAAGCTATAAACTGCTATTAGCAATGTGTTAAGTTAAACAAAAGTCAAACACCATATTTCTCCTCTTACATGAAGGTCAGATTAATATAACCCAACACAGAGTTCCCCCATACATCAGGAGGATTCCCCTTTACAGTGCAAGGGAACTCTGACATAAAGGGGAACATTGCAGATCATGATCTAAGCAGGAACTCTGATATAAAAGGGGGGCACTGGTGACCAGAGACCCCACTTATATCAGAGTCCATTGCTGTCCCCTTTACATCAGAGTTCTCACTTACATCAGGGTCTGCAGCATTGCCCTTTACATCAGAGTCCCCCCTTGCACTGTAAGGTGGAATCCTGCAGACTACGATGTAAAGGGGAACTCTGGGAATGTGGGGAGGACTCTGGTGACCAGAGACCACCTTCTGCAGAAAGAAAACACTAAGGTACGGGGTTTACTGATATAAGGGGGAAACCTATATATCAGTGCCCCCTTACAATATTGTATTGACCCCCCCCTCTCAGGTATGCCTAGCGGCACTGTCACTGACCTCCTCTCGGGTGCACCGTACAGGGCTCAGTCAGTCGGCTCCAGCTCGGTGGCTCTGGTTTTATCCCATAGTTTCCTCTCCATAGTCTATACATGTCTGACTTCTCCCATGACCCCCATCCCTGAGGCACTCCTACTGTTGACTCCGCTCCAGACGTGATATAAGACAGGAGATGGTCAGAGGCTGCGGATGGTACAGGAGAGGTCAGAGGCTGCGGATGGTACAGGAGAGGTCAGAGGCTGCGGATGGAACAGGAGAGGTCAGAGGCTGCGGATGGTACATGGGAGGTCAGAGGCTGCGGATGGTACAGGAGAGGTCAGAGGCTGCGGATGGTGCAGGGGAGGTCAGAGGCTGCGGATGGTGCAGGGGAGGTCAGAGGCTGCGGATGGTGCAGGGGAGGTCAGAGGCTGCGGAGGGGACCACAGGAGAGGTCAGAGGCTGAGGAGGGGACGACAGGAGGTCAGAGGCTGAGGAGGGGACGACAGGAGGTCAGAGGCTGAGGAGGGGACGACAGGAGGTCAGAGGCTGAGGAGGGGACGACAGGAGGTCAGAGGCTGAGGAGGGGACGACAGGAGGTCAGAGGCTGAGGAGGGGACGACAGGAGGTCAGAGGCTGAGGAGGGGACGAGAAGAGGTCAGAGGCTGAGGAGGGGACGAGAAGAGGTCAGAGGCTGAGGAGGGGACGAGAAGAGGTCAGAGGCTGAGGAGGGGACGAGAAGAGGTCAGAGGCTGAGGAGGGGACGAGAAGAGGTCAGAGGCTGAGGAGGGGACGAGAAGTCAGAGTCTGCAGGGGGGGACAGGTGGTCAGAGGCTGCAGGGGGGGGGCAGGAGGTCAGAGGCTGCAGGGGGGAGACAGGTGGTCAGAGGCTGCAGGGGGGGACAGGTGGTCAGAGGCTGCAGGGGGGGGCAGGAGGTCAGAGGCTTGCAGGGGGGGACAGGAGGTCAGAGGCTGCAGGGGGGGACAGGTGGTCAGAGGCTGCAGGGGGGGACAGGTGGTCAGAGGCTTGCGGGGGGGGACAGGTGATCAGAGGCTTGCGGGGGGGGACAGGAGGTCAGAGGCTTGCGGGGGGGGACAGGAGGTCAGAGGCTTGCGGGGGGGGACAGGTAGTCAGAGGCTGCAGGGGGGGACAGGTGGTCAGAGGCTGCAGGGGGGGGGACAGGTGGTCAGAGGCTGCAGGGGGGGGACAGGTGGTCAGAGGCTGCAGGGTGGGACAGGTGGTCAGAGGCTGCAGGGGGGGACAGGTGGTCAGAGGCTGCAGGGGGGGGACAGGTGATCAGAGGCTGTAGGGGGGGAACAGGTGGTCAGAGGCTGCAGGGGGGGGACAGGTGATCAGAGGCTGCAGGGGGGGGACAGGTGATCAGAGGCTGCAGGGGGGGGACAGGTGATCAGAGGCTGCAGGGGGGGACAGGTGATCAGAGGCTGTGGGGGGACGCAGGAAGAGGCACAGGCCACCAGACGCCAGACACTGAGCGCTGCAACCGCTTTACCTTTAAAAATGGCGCCGCTCGGCGCCATCGTGTCACTGTGCATGCGCCCGCATTTCCGAAAATTGCCGAGCGTGTACGGGTTTTCCCGAGCACGGCTAACCTCGGAACAGCGCTGGCGTCTGCGCAGTTGCACGTCGGCCCGGCCCCCGCAGCCATTTTTCTTTCAGGCGCCGCTGCCCTCACAGCGGCCGCAGGGGTAGCCAGACCACCGGCCCACCAGGGGATTTCCCGGTATCCCGGTTGGCCAGTCCGGCCCTGTTGACCATAATATCACAATATATCTCCTGAAGAAGCTTAGGAAAGCGAAACATGTTGAGAGAGTGGTATTAATCTCTGTATCAATGAAATACTGTTTTGTATGTGGTCTTTGGCCAATGTCTGTTTTTAAAGATTGTTAAATAAAAAATGTATTTTATTTTAGGTTCTCTACCTTATTGATCTTAGCACCGTTAAAAGTCCCTGGGGCCAACTTAAGGCCTCAATGTCTCTTCTTTTTTCAAATGTATTTTCCGGGATGTGGTGCTTCTGATTTTTCCTCCCTTCCAAATATTTTTATCTAATTCAAATTTGAGGTGTTACCCACCTTTCACCCTTAGGAAGTCGAGGAATTTCAAATCTATATTCAAATGTACTTATGTATTGATTATTCATCCTATCAATTTATTCAATGATTTAGAACTATCTTATCATATTATTATATTTTTTTGTTGTTTTTCTGTTTTTGTTTTTGTTTCTGTTCTGTTTTCTATTGTTTGTGTTTTTCATTTATTTTTGTTTTCCATATGGCCAACTACTGTGGTAACGCATTTGAGGGATTTATGGATCAGATCCATAGATCCCAGAATGCCACCGGGGGTGGTTTATCCATGGACCGCTTTTTTCTTCGTCTCCAGCGAATGCTGGAAAAGAAGGCAAGAGTATATTGGAACAAATGGTATTTTTCAAAATATTTGGACGATCAGATTGCCCCCTGGGGCTTGAGAATCCAGATTTTTCCCACAGTAAGTAAATTAGAAGCAGACTTTAGAACAAATTGGGAAACCAATCTCCAATCTTGCTCCATGAAAATGATGGAACTATTATGTGGTCATTACAATGAGGAATTGGCTTCTCTGGACAAGGAAATAGAGAAACTTTATGCTGAAAATAGTTCAATTGTTTCAAGTGAGCTCTTTTCTAGCCGTGAGGGAACCCTCAAAGCGCATATAGAGACTTATGTAGCTGAAATTCTAAAAACAAAAGGAAAAGAAATTTTTAAGAGATAAAGTATCATATGATAATAACCAAGCTTATGCTTGGACACAGACCAAAACAAGTAAGAGGCGAAATACAAAAATGCGAACTTCCAGAGATACCCTTTCCGAACCTAATTATTCTGACACCTCCTCTGCTTTCTCTCTTTCTTCACAGGCACTAGAGAGCTCCAAGGATTCTGGATCCTCGAAAATGCGCACCAATGGCAACACCAACGCACCTACGGGGCCAAGTAAGCGGCACCAAAACACCAATCGAACACCAATTCACACCAGAGCCATCACGGCCAAATTTAACAACACCTCACACGCACCGGTGCACCGGGACACTTTTTCTAATACCCATACAAGCACTTTATTACCCTCGACATCGGCACCTTCAACAAATAACACTAATGATTCCATCACTCAGTCGGATTTTCGTCCGGCCCCGATCTTTACACAACCAGTACACGAACCGAAAAAGACAACCACTATGGAAGGTCTTCAGAAACAGACCAAAAATTTGAAATAATCAATTTATCCTCCATTCCCCTCAGTACTGATCAATTATCTGTCTTGGAATTAGGGTTAACCTTCTGTTC
Organism: Aquarana catesbeiana; assembly: GCA_037953035.1. Classification (NCBI taxonomy): domain Eukaryota; kingdom Metazoa; phylum Chordata; class Amphibia; order Anura; family Ranidae; genus Aquarana; species Aquarana catesbeiana. The sequence goes on along the minus strand of JBBHAA010001392.1, from coordinate 716,953 downwards.
GACACAAAAAATTAATCAGTTTGAACTTATAAAAGATCTCAATTTATTTGCTCGCAAGCTAATGCTTCGCATTATGTTTGACAAACCCGCACAATCCTACTCCACGTTACCTCACTCCCAACCCGCAGTGGAAAACATCACACTGAATGAAATCAAAGCAATGGAAGAGCTCATGGAGCTTTGGGACGAGGGTCACATAGATGAGACAGACCTTTTGGAAGCCCACACCCTTGATCGGGATGACCTTCCCAATCATGAGCCCTGCGCCCCCCACCCAGTAGTCCCTTTTACTCCTAGGGAATATAAACCCAAATCCAAAACTTTTCCCACACCACAGGGTAACCCCAATGTTTGGGCCTTTATCCACCAGGTCACAGAGGACATCTGTAGGACCAAATGGAAGGGCACAAGACAATCAAATCTCACAAACCAACAAAAAATGGCTTTAAAATCACTACAGTTGGACTCCCATCTGGTGATCAAACCCTCAGACAAAGGAGGCAATCTGGTAGTGATGACCACCGAACAATATGAATCTATGGTCTTACGCCTATTACAAAATCGAGACTGATATAAGAAAGTCTCAGAAACCCATGTTACCAACATGATCATACGCTATAGGAAACTAATTGGGACTGCCTACCATCAGGGTTTGATCACCAAACCAACATGGGAGTTTCTCAATGTGCCCTGTCCTCGGATTCCCACACTGTACGCCCTTCCCAAAGTACATAAGGACCTTAATAACCCTCCTGGCAGACCGATAGTGTCCAGAAGCGGATCTCTCACTGAAAATGCTAGCCAATTGATAGATGAATTTCTCAGACCCCATGTGGAAGGCCTGACATCTTACCTACAAGATACCAGTGAACTTCTTAGAACTCTGGATGGTTTGACCATTCCAGAGGGAGCATGGCTGGTGGCTTTGGACATGGAGGCCCTCTACAACTCCATCCCCCATGAATTGGGGGTGGCAGTTGTAGAGGGCTTCATCTCTCGCAATGGTGATGTCCCTCAAACATATAGGGGATTTATTCTGGACCTTTTGAGGTTTATCCTCACAAATAAAATTTTTCTGTTTGCTCGCTCCCATTACCTCCAGGTGCAGGGGGTCGCTATGGGGACCAGATGCGCCCCCACTTATGCGAACCTGTACCTGGGGGAGTGGGAGCAAAAACTTTTTTTCAGGAAAGATATGCAAACCCTGGTGGAAAATATACCGATATGGAAACGGTATATTGATGATGTGTTCCTAATCTGGACCGGTAGTAGAGAAGATCTCTCCCGTTTCTTTGAGGGTTTGAAAACCAATCCCTATAACTTAACTTTCACCATGGAAGCCAATCAGACCACTTTAACGTTTCTGGACGTCACCCTCTTCATTAATCCAGATAGAACCATAGGAACTACCCTTTTTCGTAAAGCATCAGCAGGAAACTCACTCCTGCATGCCACCAGTTCCCATCCTCTGCCACTTATTAACAATGTTCCTTACGGACAGTATCTAAGATTAAGGAGAAATTGCAGTGAGAACGCTCATTTCGAATCCGAGGCCAGGGCACTGAGAGAACGTCTCAAAGAACGTGGCTACAGCAATAAATGTTTAAAAAGAGCCTACTATCGGGCCAAGAAAAGCAACCGTAGTCAACTAATCCATGGGCACACCAAACCAAGATCAGACCCAGGCCTAAGAGTGATTACAACTTTTTCTGGACAACATCGGCAAATGCGTGAAATGCTACAAAAGCGCTGGTATTTGTTGATGGGTGATCCGAAGGTGTCCAAACATCTAAAAAATTATCCCGAGATTACTTACCGATGATCTCGATCGATCAGGGATCGTGTAGTCCATAGTCACTATGCCCCAATGTCCACAACCCACACTCAAAATAAAGGCACCAAACCCTGTCACAAATGTGACTTTTGCAGATACATTTACGCATCTCGTAATATCATCCTTCCAAATGGTCAGCTTTACAACCCCAATTTTCAAGCCACATGTAAATCCATTGGCGTAGTTTATATAATGATATGCGAATGCAACTCATTCTACGTGGGGAAAACCAAACGTCCCTTTTTCCATCGGATCAGAGACCATGTCTCTCTAGTGTATAAAAAAAAGATGGAAACTCCCATAAGCCGACATATGGGTCTTTATCACCAATTTGATGATAGTAAAATGCACTTTTATGCCCTGGAGCATGTCCCCCCAAACGAAAGAGGGGGGTACTATGATAAGATCTTATTACAACGCAAGACTAAGTGGTTTGTCACTCTTAATGCTTTAAAACATCCAGGCCTTAATGATGCTTTGAGTTACAAACCTTTTTTGTAATTTAATTAATTGATTTATTTTTTTTTTTTCCCCCTCATCACCACCTATATATATATATATATATATATATATATATATATATATATATATATATATATATATATATATATATATATATATATATATATATATACATACATATATATATATATATATATAGTTTTGATTTGTTTACGTATTTATGTAATTGGTTGATGGATACAGTTGACTATTTAATCAATTACATTTGTTATTCTGTATGTTATTATTTATACATCTTGATTTTATGTGCGGTATGAGCTTTTGCTCTTATTTTCCCTTCAGTCCTTTTTCCTCTATTTTTGTGGTATGCACGGACACCCGGGGCACTTAGCTACTCTTTTCCTAATCAATGTCTTGATTGCTCTGTTGCCCTTTAGTTGACATCTGCTGCTGCTTTCCCCTCTCCCGGTTATCTACTTATATGGTACTATTATGCATTAATATCTAAACTTTAGCCCTAAGGCTTCCTTAGTGCCATATTCAGGACATAGACTTCTTAAAGATGGCTGCGGGTGAGCTACGCTACTTCAGACGTCTCTTACGCCGCCCACTTTGTCTATACCTATTAGTTTAATCTCTATTTTGAACCTTGTGAACTTCCGTAGTGCCAGATTGAGGGCACAGGATTTTCCAAGATGGCCGCGGGTCAGTCTCATATGTCTGACGCTGCCGACGTCTATCCTTGTTGACGAATCGGGAGGCGTGCGCATGCGCAGTTGTCGTTTTCGGTCCGCAGCGTGACGATGAGTCAGACGCCGTCACGCTGGAGAGGCTTTAAAAGCGGGGTTTTCCTCGCCAGCTTCTGTCATTCCCCCTGTTGATACGCTGGGCAGACGGACGCTCCTTATGGCAACCCTGGTTTAAACAAATCTTGACCATCACGAGTAAGTGTATTTTCTTTAGCAACCATCTATTTTTTGTATATGACCCAACACTTAGTTTACTTTTTATGCCTATATCTTTAGGTCCCTTGTGGTAGTTTGCAGACATATCTTCAGGTCTGGCTCACCCACCAGCTGTTTGTGGGCGTTCCGGCCCTGTATACTGCCCACTTTCCGACTGCTATTCTACTGCAGCATAGGAACCGTCCTTCCACATATACAGCAATTTGGCTCCTTACCATCCTTTGGATGTAACCCCTCGCTACTTATGAATTGATTCTATTAGAGGTACATTTTTATTTTTTTTTTTTATATTCCCATTTTGGATCATTTTTACGCCCAGACACAATGCTATTGCTAGTCAACTCTATTAAAACGGATACGATTATAATATCCATGTATTTGATTTTTCTCCTCTTTAGAGAATTTCATTTACTTCTAGAATTTTTATTCCTCTCTGCATGCCTTTTCAATGAGGTGGGGACTGAAGAGCAAAACATCTGCCATCGCACAAATCTCTATTTTTTAAATATTTTTTTCTCTACAGGTAAGACTGAAAAAGTAAATTGTGACGTGGTGGTTGGTGTTGTTTTTTTTGTTTTTTTGTTTTTTTTCCCTTCTTTTTTCAAATGTATTTTCCGGGATGTGGTGCTTCTGATTTTTCCTCCCTTCCAAATATTTTTATCTAACACTAACAGAATATGTTTGAGGTTTGACCCTTTTGCAGTGCAAATTAACAGGAGTTAAAAGGAGTGCACCCACAAATGAACATCTATTAAGGATTAAAACAACATTAGGTACAACATCTTGAGAAAGAATTTTAAAAATAATGCAATAATGCAGCACAGACATTAAAATCAAAGTGAACAAGGTAAAAACAACAAAAAATGCCAATATAAAAATGATTTCATGGTAAAATAACCACCACCCAAAAAAAAACAACAAACCAAAGTAACAAATTAATTGCATAAAAACACATCGGTTTTGCAACAACATAACAAACAAAATAGAAAATACATGTGTTAGAAACTTGATAAGGACACCCAAATGTACTCTCCGGCCGGACCCCACAATCTTGGCTCTTTTCAGGGCAAAGTAAAGCATGCTATCTGCAAGCTTTATATAACATAGGTTTGTGTGCTAATGAGGCAATTGCAAACACATGGACAGTCCATGAAAAACACAAAATGCAAGTTCATCCAATGTAGAGAGAACTTCAAAGTGGGTACACCTGTTAAGGATGTCCCTAAATTACTAACTCAAAAAAAACACACTCTGAGCATGCCCAGAAACATCCAAGTGCTGTTCACACACAAAAAGCACCACCAAAAAAACCAAAGTCCCTGAGCATGCCCAGAACAACCCAAATGCAGCTAGCACAAAATAAGCCACTCCACTGTCCAAAATTAAGCACATCATCCAGCATGCACCAAAATTACAGATGGGACAAAACACCCCCCAGTCCAGGGGGGCAACTAAAGAGTCTAACATGTGCAAAGGTTATACAACAAATACCATTGCAGTCTAAGGGAACTGACTTGGCAATTTTACTAGTCCCCACTTGGCTGGCTTATCTTCTAGTTATTGGCCTTAAAATGGGTATGGGGCCCAGGTCCCGTTCCAGAAAAAAAAGTAGAACATGCTGCATTTTTTCTGCACTGGACTGTACTGGAAAGCTGTAAAACACATCAAAAACGCACTGGAACGCACTTGTCCTTATTTAAGGTTAAGAAAAAAGAGGGGGAAAAAAAGCACTGGACTGCATCAAAAACGCACCAAAAACGCACTGGAACGCATCAAAAACGCACATGCAGAAAAGCACCTGGAACGCGTCTGGACTGCGTTTCTATGGTGTGAAGTGGCCCTGCGTTCCAGGTGCTTTTCTGCATGCGTGTTTTTTAAGCGTTCCAGTGCGTTTTTGGTGCATTTTTGATGCAGTCCAGTGCTCCCCCCCTCTTTTTTCTTAACCCTAAATAAGGACAAGTGTGTTACAGTGTGTTTTTGGTGCATTTAGGTGCGTTCCAGTGCGTTTTTGATGCATTTTACAGCGTTCCGGTACAGTCCAGTGCATAAAAAATGCAGCATGTTCTACTTTTTTTTCAGGAACTGGAAACGCACTGGAACTGCAAGCACTTGTGTGAACTATGCCATTGTAAACCATATAACCTACTTTCCGTGCGTTTTTGATGCAGAAAAAAAACGCACAGGACTGCATATGGTGTGGACTGGCCCTTAAGGAATAAAAGTTATTTAAAAATACTCGCAGCTATAAGGAAATGTCGGTCCGACAATACGTATAAAAGTTCATTGATAAAAACAGCATTAAGAAAAAAAACGAAATTAAGAAAAAAAAATGTGTGGGGTTCCCTTGAAATTTTATACCAGGCCCTTCAGGTCTGGTATGGATTTTAAGGGGAACCCTGTGCCAAAATTTGTTAAAAAATGGCGTGGGGTCCCCCTCAAAATCCATACCAGACCCTTATCCGAGCACGCAACCTGGCAGGCTGCAGGAAAAGAGGGGGGAATGAGAGAGCGCCCCCCCTCCTGAACCGTACCAGGCCACATGCCCTCAACATGGGGAGGGTGCTTTGGGGTAGCCCCCCAAAACACCTTGTCCCCATGTTGATGGGGACAAGGGCCTCATCCCCACAACCCTTGCCCGGTGGTTGTGGGGGTCTGCGGGTGGGTGGCTTATCGGAATCTGGAAGCCCCCTTTAGCAAGGGGACCCCCAGATCCCGGCCCTCCCCCCTGTGTGAAATGGTAAGGGGTACCCCTACCATTTCACAAAAAAAGTGTCAAAAATGTTAAAAAATGACAGGAGACAGTTTTTGACAATTCCTTTATTTAAATTCTTCTTCTTTCTTCTATCTTCTTTCTTCTGTCTTCTTTCTTCTATCTTCTATCTTCTATCTTCCTTCGGTTTCTTCCTTCATCTTCTTCTTCTTCTGGTTCTTCTGGTTCTTCCTCCGGTGTTCTCGTCCAGCATCTTCCTCCGGCGTCTTCTTGTCTTCATCTTATTCTCTTCATCTTCTTTTCTCGGGCCGCTCCGCATCCATGATTGGATGGGAGGCTCCCGCTGTGTGACGCTTCTCCTCTTCTGACGGTTCTTAAATAACGGAAGGCAGGGCCACCCGGTGACCCCGCCCCCTCTGACGCACGGGGACTTGACGGGGACTTCCCTGTGGCTATCCCCGTGACTTCAGAGGGGGGTGGGGTCACCGGGTGGCCCCGCCCTCCATTATTTAAGAACCATCAGAAGGGGAGAAGCGTCACACAGCGGGAAAAACAGGAGAAAAAGAAGATTTCTCTAAAGAGGGTCTACAAAGAACATTAATGTGAATACAAAACCAGCTTTATTAATTACCAAAAAATAAACCAATTAATAGTACAAAAAAGTGAAAAATTAGCAATATGGACAGACGGTTACCACAAACCAATTAAAAATTGGACAACGTTGTCACAGGGAATATTAAAAACAAATGGGAGCCGCGGCTACACACCCACTCATACGCATCATGCACACTGTGTAATGGGGTATAGTATAATAAAGGCTCTGAGGAAACAAGCGTCCATTGGCTGGTGAAACGCGTCAACGGTGTGACGTCAGCACGTCCTTGGGAGCCGCGCGTAATTTGATCTGACTTATCCTCACACGGATCCAACAGCTGATCCAACAGCTGATGTCAGCTCTCCCCTGCAGCCACGCACCATACAGCAGCAACGGCACTTCAGCGGCTCCACAGTGAGGGACGGCTCCTTACCAACCTACACTCCTAGTGAGCCATAAAGAAGCATTAGTCCACAGAGAGACTTTAACACCACGGACCATTACAGTCTGACGACGGACACAGTGCGGTTAGTGAGATCCTCCCATTCCACTCAGCACTTCAAAAAAACGTATGTCAGTTTTCTTCTGTGTCTCCTTAATGTTGTCTCCATGGACATTTATTTTATTTTGCTGCCTATGTAGATGATTCTACCATTTTCCTTGCTGCAACCTGGAAAGCGCTTACAATCTACTTATCAGCTGTGGTTTAAACAATCACTGAGTGCAATGATCCCTTGAGAGATCGCTCCATCTATGGTCTATACTCTATAATTTATCGGATAGTCAGATCCCCCACCCATTTACATCACCTCAAAATTAATGATATAGGACTGTTCCTGCCCAACTGGATACTCTGTATTAGGAATACTCTCCACCAATAATTGCCATTCCTACTGTGCAGGACTGTATATTATACTATGCCCCATTACACAGTGTGCATGATGCGTATGAGTGGGTGTGTAGCCGCGGCTCCCATTTGTTTTTAATATTCCCTGTGACAACGTTGTCCAATTTTTAATTGGTTTGTGGTAACCGTCTGTCCATATTGCTAATTTTTCACTTTTTTGTACTATTAATTGGTTTATTTTTTGGTAATTAATAAAGCTGGTTTTGTATTCACATTAGTGTTCTTTGTTGACCCTCTTTAGAGAAATCTTCTTTTTCTCCTTTTTTTCCCAATATGCATAAAAGGGCAACTTGAACTGCACCCAGGCTTCTGTCTGTATGATAAGTCTATACTTACCCGCTGTAATTGGCCACCACTGATAATATTTATTGGTTGATCCGGGCAAAACCTTTGTCTTTTTGTCACACAGCGGGAGCCTCCCATCCAATCGTGGATGCGGAGCGGCCCGAGAAAAGAAGATGAAGAGAAGAAGATGAAGACAAGAAGGCACCACGGAGAAAGATGCCGAACGAGAACACCGGAGGAAGAACCACAAGAACCAGAAGAAGAAGAAGATGGAGGAAGAAACCGAAGGAAGATAGAAGAAAGAAGATAGAAGAAAGAAGAAGCATTTAGGTAAAGGAATTGTCAAAAACTGTCTCTTGTCATTTTTAACATATTTTACACTTTTTTGTGAAATGGTAGGGGTACTTTTGTACCCCCTTACCATTTCACACAGGGGGGAGGGCCGGTATCTGGGGGTCCCCTTGTTAAAGGGGCTTCCAGATTCCGATAAGCCCCCCACCCGCAGCCTTCTTCTTTCCATCTTCGGGTCTTCTTCCTTCCTTCTTCCTTCGGTTTCTTCCTCCATCTTCTTCTTCCTCCGATCCTCGGCTTCTTGCTCCGGTGCTCTCGTCCAGTATCTTCCTCCGCGGGTGTCTTCTTCCCCGCTTCATTGGCCACTCCTCAACCATGATGGGAGGCTCCCGCTGTGTGACGCTTACCCTATGGCTTTTCCCGTGATGTCAGAGGGGGGCAGGGTCACCGGGTGGCCCCGCCCTCCGTTATTTAAGAAGTGTCAGAAAAGAGAAGCGTCACACAGCAGAAGCATCCCATGGATAGGGAGCAGCCCGACAATGAAGCGGGGAAGAAGACGCCGCGGAGGAAGATGCCAGACGAGAACACCGGAGCAAGAAGTCGAGGATCGGAGGAAGAAGAAGATGGAGGAAGAAACCGAAGGATGAAGGAAGGAAGAAGGAAGAAGACCCGAAGATGGAAAGAAGAAGGCTTTAAATAAAGGAATTGTCAAAAACTGTCTCTTGTCATTTTTAACATATTTTACACTTTTTTTGTGAAATGGTAGGGGTACTTTTGTACCCCCTTACCATTTCACACAGGGGGGAGGGCCGGGATCTGGGGGTCCCCTTGTTAAAGGGGCTTCCAGATTCCGATAAGCCCCCCGCCCGCAGCCTTCTTCTTTCCATCTTCGGGTCTTCTTCCTTCTTCCTTCCTTCTTCCTTCGGTTTCTTCCTCCATCTTCTTCCTCCGATCCTCGGCTTCTTGCTCCGGTGCTCTCGTCCAGTATCTTCCTCCGCGGGTGTCTTCTTCCCCGCTTCGTTGTTGGGCCACTCCTCAACCATGATGGGAGGCTCCCGCTGTGTGACGCTTACCCTATGGCTTTTCCCGTGATGTCAGAGGGGGGCAGGGTCACCGGGTGGCCCCGCCCTCCGTTATTTAGGAAGTGTCAGAAGAAGAGAAGCGTCACACAGCAGGAGCATCCCATGGATGCGGAGCAGCCCAACAATGAAGCGGGGAAGAAGACGCCGTGGAGGAAGATGCCAGACGAGAACACCGGAGCAAGAAGTCGAGGATCGGAGGAAGAAGAAGATGGAGGAAGAAACCGAATGATGAAGGAAGGAAGAAGGAAGAAGACCCGAAGATGGAAAGAAGAAGGCTTTAAATAAAGGAATTGTCAAAAACTGTTTCTTGTCATTTTTAACATTTTTGACACTTTTTTTGTGAAATGGTAGGGGTACCCCCTTACCATTTCACACGGGGGGGGCGGAATCTGGGGGTCCCCTTGTTAAAGGGGGCTTCCAGATTCCAATAAGCCCCCCCTCCCGCAGACCCCCACAACCACCGGGCAAGGGTTGTGGGGATGAGGCCCTTGTCCTCATCAACATGGGGACAAGGTGCTTTGTGGGGGAGGCCAAAGCACCCTCCCAATGTTGAGGGCATGTGGCCTGGTACGGTTCAGGAGGGGGGTGCTCTCTCTTCCCCCCCTCTTTTCCTGCGGCCTGTCAGGTTGCGTGTTCGGATAAGGGTCTGGTATGGATTTTTAGGGGGACTCCACACCATTTTTTTTTTTTGGCATGGGTTCCCCTTAATATCCATACCAGACCTGAACGGCCTGGAATTGAATTTCGGGGGAACCCCACACATTTTTTTTTCTTAATTTTGTTTTTTTTCTTAATGCTGTTTTTATCAATGAACTTTTATATGTATTGCCGGACCGACATTTCATTATAGCCGCGAAGTGAAGCAGCGTTAAAAAAAAAAAAAAGTGTAGAGGTGCGCCCGTTCAACCTATGCAAATGCATTTACGTTGCTTGACATTTATTAAGATTTTGCCGGCGCAGTGAACCAAAGTATTTGAACAAGCACAAATGCCGCTTGAGCATGCGCAGTGCATAAATTCACCTCCCGCAGCTCTAAATGTATTTGCCGGCGCTGCCGGCTTGTTCAGAGAAAGTCACTTTCTCATTCTATTTTGGCCATATTTGTGACTTGGACAGTTAGTACTACACTTCCTCACATCACCCCACATCACCCCCATAATATTGGGACTTCCAGCTTGTTTAAATTTGAAGTTAAAGATGCCGTGCACCATGTCTATAGTGGTGTACCAATCACCTCTTCCCGTGCGCCGGGAAGAGAATAGTAAATGGGGGATCGCGCTGTGTTACCGACGCAAATGCTTTGTAAATACGAAAATGTTATTTGCGCACCGGCATCCCCCACAAGTCATGGCGCAAATGCTTCGTAAATCAGCCCATTTGGGTTATTTATTGTGTTCTTTGCATTAAAATTCAAGAAAGAAAACTGATGTGCAAATACCTTGTGACATAAAAGATTGCAAAAAGCACCAATTTATTTTCTAGGGCCTCTGCTTTAAAAAAAAAAAATAGTGTATGGGGGTTCTAAGAAATTGTTACATGTACAAAAAATGTGTCAGAAAAGGCCTGGTTTCCCCTCCTGGCACAAGGAACTTACCGGGAGGATGCTAATTTAAAGTGGGGGGTCATGGAGGGGTTCAGTATATCTGAAAAATATCAGAGTGGCAATGAGAGGAAGTTTAATTTCTTTTAAAAAGAAACATTTCTGTGGGTGGAAAGAAGGTTTTACAGAGAAAACAAAACCACCAGAACCCAGTGTGTGATAACACAATGACCACAGAGATGGAGAAGAATTTTGAGCATGACACAAACTGATACCAGACTGCAAGAATGTTCCTAAAATACAAATATGAAATACGTGTAAAAAGTCTTGCCAAATTTGAAGATTATACTTTCAGCCTTACCCTACCGAATGTGCAATCTTTATATATGTCTATACTATTTTTTGACACCCCCTTGCCTATTAGCCCAGAAAACTGGCATTTTTCATTTGACAGATTTGACATTGATTTAAATGGGGTTTGGTTTTTACATGCCAATGGTTGTGGCCATGACCATATCAGTTGTGACCATGGCCATATTTGGCCATTACTATTACTGCCTCTTCCCTTTTATATAGCTGAAGACAGTTTTGGGGGATCTTAGGGTTAGGGTTGGAAGCCAATAGGGAAAAGCCATTTGTTAGCAATTTAGAGCCATTTTTCCTCTGAAAATTTCAGTGTTGTAAAAAAAAAAAAAAGAAAAATCTTCTTCCAGGGCCATGCTTTTTTTGACATTCCTTTGCATATTAATCCAGAGCATTGGCATTTTTCATTTGACAGATTTGGCTCCCATTGATTTCAGTGGGGTTCACTTTTGGCATCCAAAAACCGTTGAAGTTCACCAAGCCATGCTGTAGCCGAGCCCAGGGCAGTTTGATTTATCATTACAAATGAGCGGTTAACCCTTTATACATACGCTCAGACATACAGTAACATGCACCATTCACAGCATCTGGTGTTGGAAGTCTGACCTTAAAAAAAAAAGTCTGTATCACTTGCTACCATGCAGAGACATGAATGTAACAGGGTTTACACTATGATAGCTCCTTACAAAGGCTAAGGCCCCTTTCACACTGGGGCGGGGGCGGTAAAATGGTGCTATTTTAGCGCCGCTTTACCATCATTTTAGCGGCGGTATTCGGCAGCCAGCGGGGCGGTTTTATCCCCTGCTAGCGGCCGAGAAAGGGTTAAAACCACCACAAAGCGCTGCTGCAGCAGTGCTATGCCAGCGGTATAACCACGCTGCCCCATTGATTTCAATGGGCAGGAGCGGTGAAGGAGCGGTGTATACACCGCTCCTTCACCGCTCCAAAGATGCTGTTAGCAGGACTTTTGCCAGTGCACCGCTCCAGTGTGAAAGCCCTCAGGGAGAGACAGCAGCGGCTGTTTCAGGGCGATTTTGACTTGCAGTACCCTCTGAAAATGCTTTTCATACAGTAGTTGACAGTTGGCTCAGAGGCAACATGTGACCTTATGGACACCTGTTATAACCATTGTAAGCAATCAAGGGGCTATTCAACGAGTCAGGCTAAAAGATGTCATGCAGTGTGTAAGGGAATTCCAGTACGGCAACTTGCTTATAGACATATGCATGTGCATAGCCGTGCTAATATAAATAAGCATAGGCGTTTTGGCTCCATTCCCGTTCTGCCTACGCTTCTGTACCTTGCTGCCCACCTGCTACTGACCTCTGCCACCCTTTTGACCGTCCTACTGATTACGACTTCATACCACTTCTGAGAGTCTGCTTCGGCTGTCCTTCATAACAGGCTCCAGTCTTCGAAGTGTGTTCCTACCTAAAGCCTGCTGAGAGCTTCAACAAGCCAAGCTTCCAGAACCTGCAGTACATGCGGAGTTCCCCTTTAACCTCGGCTGGTCCAGCGTGCATCACATCTGTTCCTAACCTGATGTCCTGCCTGACTTCTCAAGCCTGCATCTTCTACTGCAAGTTCCGCTATCAACACCTGTTGGCGCTCGTGTCCCTCCTGTCCCTTGTTGCCACCTGTTCCACATTCAGTGGGTCCTGTACTGTTGTTCCTGCAATAGACAAACAGAACAACTTCCTAGTCTGACTAAACACATTTCACACTTGTTCTGTAATGGATGTGATGATGGTGAACTGTCTATTCCAACACATGCTTTATATACCTAACATATAAATGTTTCAGCTTCTACGTTTATAAGCCTTAAAAACAATATTCAGATTTTTCTGCAAAGCTCACCCTTTTCCCTCGCTACTGTGGAACTGAAGAGTTAACAAAAAGTTTGCGCCTGCTCCCCAGAATACATTCAGAATATAACAGCATAACACAATGGAGCAAGAGAATGCTGCAAAAACAATTATTCACTTCTGCAAATGTGCATCAGCTAAAAGCCAAAACTTTGTCACATATTTATATTTTTGTACTTGATGTTTGCATGTGCTAGTCTATCTGACGTATCTCAGAACTTTGATGGAATTGTATAAAAATCTTAAGAAACGGAAATATTAAACAGAAAGTAATTTGACTCTGAACTAAGCAGTCTCAGTGTGAGTTTACTTGAAGCATGCATGCTTTATACTCAACAATCTGATCTGGGATAGATAAAATAATATCGGAACTTTTGTTCTGAATCCAAAACATTTTGGCACCCAACTAGCTCGAGGCTAGGGTCCAAAGGGATAGCTGATCTCGAGAAAGGACACCGGGAAAAGCCAACACGGAGACAGGAGGAGACTGATCACCTCTAAAAACGGTAAGACACTCTTGATATCTCGTATATCTAGTCTATTGTTTATCCTGTACCCATGGCTGGTCAACCTCTGTGCCCATATCGGCTTCCTGTGGCCCTCAAAGACAGGTATTTATCTTGCCTCAAGTCTGTTGATAAATTAAGAAACCTGCAATTATTTCTACCGCCTGTTTTTTTCTGTTCTGTTTTGTTGATCGATCTTGTGTTTTGTGGTGGCTGTTGGGAATGAGGGATTGCTTATATAGTCACGGATGAAATTAGTTGACGTGGTTTAAACTTCTCCTGGGGGAAATAATTGTGCGGCAAAGCACGGGTAACCAGGAGGGGGCGTCAGGAATATGCCCAGCGGTGACGTGGGGATCCCGTGAGATCTGAGCAATCCTGTATTCCTCTACGGTTGTCACACATTGCTTGTTGTTGGTTGTGGGTCACTGTCAGGAAATCCCTTCCAGCAGACGTTCTGGCACTAGAAGAATTCCTGTGCATAGGAGAGCCATCTGGCGCACGCGCATGCGCAGTAGCGCGAATTGCGGCGCACGGGCACGCACGGCAGCGCGTGCGCACCCCTTGTGACAGCACTTGGCGCCAACATGGGGCTATTTAAAGGAGACTGATGCCTTGCTTCCTTGCTATCCGGTCTACAGCATTTCCTGAAGACCCCTGCTGCCTTGTGACCCTGTTTACCTGAATCCAGTACCTACTTGGCTTGTTCCTGACTTCCCTGTTTGCTGCCTGCCCCGCTTCCGGCTTGGACTTTGACTATTCTTTTGGATTGCCCTTTTGTACCTGATCTACCCGCCAGTACCTTGACCTGGCTTGTCTTCACCTCCCTGCTGTCTGCATCCTCCTACGGGACTACAGTGCACCTCCCTGCTGTCTACATCCTGCTATGGGACTACAGTGCACCTCCCTGCTGTCTGCATCCTGCTACGGGACTACAGTGCACTTCCCTGCTGTCTGCATCCTGTTACGGGACTACAGTGCACCTCCCTGCTGTCTGCATCCTCCTACGGGACTACAGTGCACCTCCCTGCTGTCTGCATCCTCCTACGGGACTACAGTGCACCTCCCTGCTGTCTGCAACCTGCTGCCGAACCACAAGTGCACCTCCCTGCTGACTACCGAATCCAGGCCTCTACTCCAGTGTTCCAGTCAGGCACTTGTGCCCCTTTGCACTCTCAAGCCCCTGTCATCACTACCAGGGGTTCCCGAGTCAGAGGTATACGAGAGGCCATTCTCTGCATTCCGGACTCTACCTACCAGGTACGTGACAGTACCAGACAGCCATGTCCGAGCCCACGCAGGGAACGTCGCCTATGGAGGACTTATGCCATCATCTAGCTGGACGCACACAAGCTGTTAAGGACTTGCAAGATGGTTATAAACGACTAGAAGAACGTGTCCAAGTTCTCTCTACCTCAGCTCCAGGTCCATCCACTGCTCCTTCAGTAGTAATGTTACCTCGAGAACCCAAAGTTCCCACACCAGAAAGATTTTCCGGGGACCGCAGCAAGTATAGAGCATTCCGTAATGCCTGTGAACTGTTTTTTGCACTACAACCCAGAACTTTTTCACTAGAAACCACTAAGGTGGGTTTTCGTCATTTCCCTTCTACTGGGCGAACCACAGGCATGGGCCCACTGACTCCTGGAGCAGAAGAATAGCTGTCTTAACCAACTGGACACTTTCTTCCAAGCTATGGCGCTTCTCTATGAGGATCCGCAACAAGCGGCTACCGCGGAAGCAGCTTTATCTTCTCTCCAGCAGGGCCGTAGGGCGGCGGAGGACTATGCATCTGAATTCAGGCGTTGGAGTTCCGACACAAACTGGAACAACGCCGCCCTATGTCACCAGTTCCGCATGGGGCTCTCTGAGCCATTAAAAGATGAGCTGGCCCGGGTTGGCATTCCAGCAACACTTGAAGCTCTTATCAACCTATCCATCCAAATAGACAGGCGTTTAAGAGAACGAAGAGCTGAACGGACTGCTGGTCCCTCTCGCCCAGTATGGATGCTCCCACGTGTACCACATCCTCCTGTCCACACTTCTGCTGATACTCCTGAGCCAATGCAATTAGGCCTGATCCGTCCCTCTCTGACTCCGGAAGAACGTCAACGCCGGCGGGCTAATAACCTTTGCCTTTACTGCGGGGAATCTGGACACTATGTGAGGACTTGTCACGCAAAGATCCGTAAGCACTTTACGCTCTCCTCTACCTCTTCACCTGCTGTGTTTAATAATGCAACTCATTTGGCTATCTCCATTTCTCTACAGCTTCCAGAAGGGAATACTCAAGCAACCGCCATAATTAATTCCGGAGCCTGCAGCGGGTTTATAGACTTGTCTTTTGCCCGCAAACTCCGAATCCCTCTACGACCCAGAGCACAGGGACTGTCTGTACACCTGGCCGATGGATCGGCTATTAAATCTGGGCCTGTAACACAAGAAACAGTTCCTCCTAACACCATCATTTCCGGTAACCACCAAGAACTACTCTGTCTTGACATCATTGAATCTCCCCTGTTTCCCATCATACTGGGTATGCCCTGGCTCAAGGCTCATAATCCACAAATTGACTGGTCTACTGGAAAAATCAGTTTTCTTTCCCCCTACTGCCGTCAACATTGCTTACAGGGAGCTACCGATGTTCCGTCTTCCTTGCTGTGTCTGGAAACCGATGCTGAAACCTGCCAAGCAGTTCCTGAGGCATACCATAATTTTCTGGATGTGTTCAGCAAAAAGGGGGCAGAGACACTTCCACCACATAGACCTTACGACTGCCCAATTGAACTTCTCCCCGGAGCAGAAATCCCCTTTGGAAGGATTTTTCCCTTAACCGAACTTGAGCTTGGTACTCTTAAAGAATACATAGATGACAATCTGAAAAAGGGGTTTATACGCCCTTCCACCTCCCCAGCAGGAGCAGGAATTTTCTTTGTGGAAAAGAAGGACCACTCCCTACGCCCCTGCGTAGATTATCGGGACCTTAATAAAATTACAATTAGGAACCGGTACCCCCTACCTTTGGTACTTGAACTCTTTCAGCGACTCGGAACTGCATCCATATTTACCAAATTGGACCTTCGCGGAGCCTACAACCTAGTCCGAATCCAAAGCGGGGATGAATGGAAAACTGCCTTCTGCAACGCTTCGGACATTTTGAGTACCTTGTCATGCCCTTTGGGCTATGTAATGCTCCTGCCACTTTCCAGCATTTTGTTAACGATATTTTTAGAGACTGCCTTGACCTGTTCATCATAGTTTATCTGGATGACATCTTGATCTTTTCCTCCTCACTGTCTACCCATCGAGAGCATGTCAGAAAAGTTCTAACCCGTCTTCGCCAACACGGTTTGCATGCAAAACCTCAGAAGTGCGAGTTTAAACGCCAAAGCATTCAGTTTCTGGGCCTAATCATTTCTATAGATGGTGTCAAGATGGATCCGCAGAAGGTCTCCGCCATCCTGGACTAGCCAGCCCCGACTGATAAAAGGGGAGTCCAGCGCTTTGTGGGTTTTGCAAATTTTTATCGCAAGTTCATCAGAGGATTTTCTTCCATCATCTCCCCCATCACAAGTCTTACTCAGCAAGGCACCTGGTTCCAATGGTCTCCTGAAGCTCAAGCAGCTTTCACCTCTTTGAAGGAACAGTTTGTGTCAGCTTCCGTCCTAAAACATCCTGACCCAGCTTTACCGTACATACTGAAAGTAGACGCCTCCGAGATAGCAGTAGGGGCGGTTCTTTCACAGAGACAAGGATCCAAGGCTCTATTACACCCAGTGGCGTTCTTCTCCCGCAGGCTAACCGAGGCTGAAAGGAATTATGATGTTGGGGACAGGGAGCTACTTGCAATCAAAGCCGAGCTGGAAGAATGGCGTTACCTCTTGGAGGGAGCGGCCCATCCTATTCTGGTGTACACTGACCACAAGAATTTAGAGTACCTGAAAGTTGCCAAGAGACTGAAACCACATCAGGTCAGATGGGCACTCTTCTTCACTAGATTCACTTTCCACATCACTTACAGTCCGGGATCCAAGAATACCAAACCAGACGCGCTGTCCCGGATGTTCAACGAACCTGAAGTTCTTTCTCCTCCAGATACAGTACCATCCTTGCTCCTGGAATTTTTCTCATGCTTCAAGGAGACCTACTGTCCCAAATCAAACAGGCTTCCTCAGCGGCCCCCCATCCAACAGACATAACTTTACAGTCGAGAAATGACCTACTATGGTACAAAGACAGAATTTTTGTGCCACAACAAACACGGGTTGCCGTCCTCAAATCTTGTCATGACCATGAACTAGCTGGCCACTTTGGTATACACAAGACTTCTTAACTCCTTCAACGCACGTTCTGGTGGCCTCAGCTACAAAAAGATTGCAGATGTTATGTTGAATCATGCATTACCTGCATCCAGAACAAGGACAGCAAGACCAAGGCTTGGGGGCTGTTAAGGCCTCTACCCATACCGGAAAGACCATGGAGGATGATCTGCATGGATTTCATTGTGGAACTACCACCATCAGAGGATTTCACCACTATCATAAGACTCCACGGTATACCTGCAAACATTGTATCTGATCGGGGGTACAATTTACATCCAAATTTTGGAAAGCTCTGCGTGGATCTCTGAAAATTGACCTTTCCTTCTCTTCTGCCTATCATCCCCAGACTAATGGTCAGACTCAACGGACTTATCAGACCCTTGAGCAGTACTTGCGATACTATTCTTGTTTTTCTCAAGATGACTGGGTGCCCCTGCTACCTCTTACTGAGTTCGCCTACAATAATTTTGTTCATTCTGCACCAACCAGTCTCCATTTTTTGCGAACTATGGGTTCCACCCCGTTTTTGTCTAACAACATTCCAGAGTGTGCAGTACCAGCTGCTCAAGAAGCCTTGAATTTCTTTAGCACAAATAACAAGCTACTTCAAGAGACAATGGCAATGACCCAAGAACATAACAAAGAGACATTTGAAAGAAAAAGGAGAGGGGAGCTTGACCTGAAACCTGGGGATCAAGTCTTGCTATCCACCCTGAACTTGAAACTAGCATGCCCATCCAGGAAGTTGGACCCTAAGTTTGTGGGTCCCTTCCCGGTGGTAAGAAAAACTAATAATGTGGCTTATGAGTTGAAATTACCAGAGTCTTTCCGTATACATACAGTTTTCCATGTGGCTTTACTTAAACCTTCAGTCCCGGACCCTTTCCTCAACCGGAACAACGGTCCTCCTGAGCCTGTACTTATTGACAGTGAAGAAGAATTCAAGATTTAATCAATCATAGATTGTCGGAAAAGACGTAATCAGGTTCAGTACCTGGTAAAATGGAAGGGTTATGGCCCTGAGGAAAACTCCTGGGAACCACAGACTAATATCCATGCCAAAAGACTGATCCTAGCCTTTAAAAGATCCCACCCCAATAAATTGGCCTAGTTGGGCATCCAGAGGCTGCCCATTGGAGGGGGGCAATGTCAGGAAATCCCTTCCAGCAGATGTTCTGGCACTAGAAGAATTCCTGTGCATAGGAGATGTCAGACTTCCACGTAGCAGACAGGCGAGCCCGATGTAGCAGGGGAAGGCCTCCCTTACATATCTGGTTCCCGGTCCCTGGTAGTATGGACAGGAGGCACGGGAGCACGGAATGGTATGAGAGCCTGGCGGTTAGCTGCAGAAGGATCCCGGTAAAGGTGGTTATGGAGATCTCCAGTAACTGAAGCACAGGCAGCAGATGCAGAGCAGGAGTGGAGCAGGCAGGTCGGGTCACAGGCAGAGGTCGGCAACAGGCGGGCAGCGTAGTACAATGGAGCAGGCAGATTCGTAGTCAGGACAGTCCGGGATCGGTGGCAGGCAGCAAGCAAGGAGGAATCAAAGACAGGCCGGTGGTCAGGAGATCAGGTTCAACAGGAAACAGGAAACAGGAAGCAGGTGCAGGGATACAGGGAGCTGAAGATTGGACAGCACCGAGCCCCCTGTGCAGACGGCCTAAATAGGCAGGTTGGCGCCAAACACCGGACGCGCGTGCACGCCAACGCACCGCGATGCCCACCAACAGCGCGTCTGCCCAAGGGAGCTCTCTGACAGTGCCCCCCCCTCAAGGGCAGCCTCCGGATGTCCAACTGTGCCAATCTGGCGGCATGAGTACTCCTGAAAGTCCTCAGAAGCTCTTCAGCATGTAAGTTGCCCTCTGGCTCCCAGGAGTTATCCTCCGGTCCGTACCCCCTCCATTTGATCAGATACTGCAACTGGTTGCGTCTCCTCCTACAATCCAATATAGCCTCCACTTCGAATTCTTCTTTGTTATCAACAATTATGGGCTCCGGTGGGTCAGTACTTCGGCCAGCAAAGGTGTTGGGTATAACAGGCTTCAACAATGAGATGTGAAAGACCGGATGAATCTTCAGAGTACTGGGTAAGTTGAGTTCGTAGGCCACATTGTTAATTCTCTTCTTGACTGAGAACGGGCCCATGAATTGGGGACACAATTTCCTTGAAGGACAGGCCATTCTTACATTGGTCGTGGACAACCAAACCTGGTTGCCAGGTTCCAGGATGAGCTCTCCCCGCCTCTTCCTGTCAAACATCCTCTTATTATACTCTTGGGTCTTGGCCATGGTTTCCTGCAAGAGTTTGTTGTCAGAAAGGAAAAAAGTCCATAGTGTCAGAAACTGCAGGGATCGTACATTCGGGTAAAGACCTGGGCAGGAAGGACAGGTGGAAGCCGTAGTTGGCAAAAAAGGGTGTTTGCTTAATGGCCGAATGTAGAGAGTTGTTATAAGAGAACTCCGCAATTGGCAGAAGAGAGACCCAGTCGTCCTGTGAGAAAGATGAAAAACAGCGGAGGTATTGCTCCAGAGTTTGATTAGTCCTCTCCGCCTGCCCATTAGTCTGGGGATGGTAAGCAGAGGAGAGTGCCAGCTCGATTTCCAGGGAATCACAGAGAGCCTTCCAGAACCGAGAGGTGAACTGAACACCACGATCCGATATAATATTTGCTGGGACTCCGTGTAACCTGACGATTTCTTTAATGAAGACCCTTGCTGTCTCCATGGCCGAAGGCGTGCCCTTCATAGGCAGAAAGTGAGCCATCTTGGTTAACCTGTCTACAACGACAAAAATGGTAGAGAAGCCTTCTGCCTGAGGAAGCTCTACAATAAAATCCATTGATATCATCTTCCACGGTCTTTCCGGGACGGGTAATGGTTTTAGCAGACCCCAGGCTCTAGTTCGGCTATTTTTGCTTCGAGCACAGGTAGTACAAGATTCGACATAGTTCTTGCAATCATTTGGCAACAGAGGCCACCAAAAAGTGCGCTGCACTAATTCGGTTGTCTTTAGCACACCGAAATGTCCAGCCATCTTGTGATCATGGCAGAGCTCTAGCACTGCCACCCTCAAATCTTCAGGGACCACGATTTTACCCTTGTGCCAAAAAAGACCATCCTGGGCCCTCACTTCCTCTCCGGAACTTGGGGTCCAATTTGCAGAGGCTTGTTTTATGCGGGATAGTAGATCTTCTTGGAGCAACAGAAAATTTCCGGATGGAAGAATGGTGTCCGGATGCACAGGTCTGCCGGAATCAGGGAACATACGGGACAGAGCATCCGGCTTGGTATTTTTGGAACCAGGTCTGTATGTTATATGGAACTGAAATCTGGAGAAAAATAGGGCCCACCTCGCTTGCCGAGGTTTCAGTCTCTTGGCTGTTCGGAGATACTCCAGATTTTTATGGTCCGTATAGACCAGGATAGGATATGCTGCACCCTCCAGTAAATAACGCCACTCCTCCAAGGCGGATTTGATGGCCAGAAGCTCCCGATCACCCACATCGTAATTTCTCTCCGCAGAAGAGAGCTTGCGGGAGAAAAAGGCCACTGGGTAGAGAAGGGTCTTTGGGCCTTGCCGTTGGGACAGAACAGCTCCGACTGCAACCTCTGAAGCGTCCACTTCCAGGACGAATGGTAGGGCAGGATCCGGGTGTTTCAAGATTGAAGCAGAAGTGAACAGCTCCTTGAGTTTTTCAAAGGCGGATTGTGCCTTAGGGGACCACTGGAATCGGTTCCCTTGTTTGGTTATTTCAGTGATGGGGGCAATTATTGCAGAAAAGCCCCTAATGAACTTCCTGTAAAAGTTCGAGAAGCCAATGAACCTTTGAACCCCTTTCTTATCGGAGGGAGTGGGCCACTCCAGAATGGCTGATACCTTCTGCGGATCCATTTTTATACCTTCAACGGAAATGATTAGGCCTAAAAACTGGAGACTTTGAAGTTCAAACTGGCATTTTTCTGGTTTAGCGTAAAGTCCATGCTGCCTGAGACGAGCCAACACATTTCTGACGTGCCTGCGATGATCTGAGACTGAGGAGGAGAAGATCAAAATATCGTCTAAGTAGACAATAACATATAGATCCAAGAAGTCATGAAAAATGTCATTAACAAAGTGTTGGAACGTAGCAGGTGCGTTGCACAGGCCGAAGGGCATAACAAGGTATTCGTAATGCCCAAATCTGGTGCGAAAAGCTGTCTTCCACTCATCTCCTTCACGAATACGGATCAAGTTGTAGGCACCACAGAGATCTAACTTGGAAAAGATCACTGCGGATCCCAATCTCTGGAAAAGTTCAGGCACTAAAGGCAAAGGGTAACGATTCTTGATTGTTACTTTGTTCAGCTCCCGATAATCAATACAAGGACGTAAGGAATGGTCCTTTTTCTCCACGAAGAATATACCAGCCCCGGCCGGAGAGGTAGATGGACGGATAAATCCCTTCTTCAGGTTCTCATCGATATATATTTTTAAGGTGTCCAACTCCTGCTCTGTTAGTGGGAAAATCCTCCCAAAGGGAACTTCTGCTCCAGGTAATAGCTCAATTGGGCAATCATAAGGCCTGTGGGGAGGTAGAGTCTCTGCTCCTTTCTTACTGAAAACGTCCAGAAAGTCCCAGTAGGGTGCAGGGACCAACTGTTGTAACTCGGACTCAGCGTCTCAACAGAGTAGTCGGGTAGTCTCAGCAGGACTGGTATGAAGACAGTGTTGCCAGCAGTAGTCAGAAAGGAACTTGACTTCTCCACTAGACCAGTCAATGCTGGGGTTATGGGCCTGTAACCATGGCATCCCAAGTATGATGGGGAAAAGAGGAGAGGAGATGGCATCCAGGCGCAGGAGTTCTTGATGGTTAGAGCCCATGGTGGCTAACAAAGGGATGGTTTTCTGCGTGATGGGACCGGAACGAAGAGAGGAGGCATCAGCGAGGTGTACAGAAAGTCCCCGAACTTTAGACTGGAGAGGGATGTGATGGTTGGCAGCGAAGGTTAGGTCAATGAAACAGCTGCAGGCTCCTGAATCAATTATGACTGTAGCTGGCATAGTCTTTCCTGGGAGCTGTAGGGTGATAGAGAGAGCAAGATGATTAGCAGGTTTAGAGAGCAGAAGCACAAATTGAAGATATTGGCAGCGACTTAGGTGACTTACGTGTCTTGTTTGGACAAGACCTCACATAGTGTCCAGGCTCCCCGCAGTACATGCAGAGGTTGTTAACTCTTCGGCATTGGCGTTCTTCTGGATTGAGAGAGGGACGGAACAGACCGAGTTGCATTGGCTCAGAGGTATCAAGAACCGGTGCGGCCGGTGCCGGGAAGGACTGGCTGGGAGAGCTTGGAACCTTGGGTAACATCCAGGTAGGACGGAATTGGCTGGAAGACCTCTCGGAGTGACGCTCTCTGAGGTGTCAGGCGATCTGGATAGTGTTGTGGAAAATTTTATATTAATGTGTTGTCCTAAGTCTCCCAGTGTGTGTGTTCAATCACAGTCCGCTCTAATAGCTGACTGGGGCAGGCCAACCCTGGTTGAGATCCGTTTGGTAGTGAAAAGCTCTTTGGGGACTTAGAGAAATGTTTGTGGAGTGGGGACATGTCCGCCAGCTAAGGGCCCCTGTGCGATGCACAGAACGATCGTCTGGTGGGGGTGTGTTCGCTCTGCAAAGACATTATCGGTTTAACGAGTGTGCTCTCATGTTGCCCCTGTGTGCCTGATCAACACATTTGTGGCCCAATGAGTGTACACCTGCCGATAATCTCTCGTCCACAAAGACAGTAGAATAATCCCAGGTATACATTGTTCTCTGGAACAATGTATAATAGGGATTTCTATCAACGGAAATACGGGAGTCTTTTGGGTTCTGGTTGGAGACAGGGTTAATGTTTGAAAGCCATGTGGCTTCTAAAAACATACATGCACCCTGTCTCTGCTCAGACACACCCATAAGACTCCTGTAGTCATTGTTCATTGGTTGTTGCATTTTCCTGTGTTAAATCCTTATATGGTCATTGATATCCTGTGAGGTCACAAGCTTTGTAAGAGGTGTTTGGCTGTTGGAGGCGGAACCCTCCAGCTTTTGGGACCTCCTATTGATATGCTAATAAAGTGGCTCACGCAGACAGCTGGGACAGGCTGGCAACAGTGGGTTTTTGGAGCTGGAACGATGAGGATGTGTTTTGTCTAGTGGTCTGGATGGGGCACACACCAGAGGATGGATACGATCAAAAGGTGAGATGGTATTATATCATTTAGACGAAATTGTTATTAACAGGAGATTTGGCTGTGTGCTTTGCATACAATCAACTTTCGCTAACAGCATGGCGAGCCAGAACGTAGGAGTGAACAGAACCTCCTTCAGAATCGGATCATTAAGATGCTGGGGAGGGTCTGCTTCGCAAAAAGAACACATTTTTCGTCTTTTGAAATAATGCTGGAAGTTTGGTCGTATGTCTGATGTGTGCCTGTGTGTGTGTGTGCGTGTGCCTGTGTGTGCGTGTGCCTGTGTGTGTGTGTGCCTGTGTGTGTGTGTGTGTGTGATTTGTATCTCAAATCTTTGTGTAAGGAGACTGTGTGTGTGGCTGAGTAGTTTTGTAAGTAGCTGAACCTGTTTGTAAAGATGAGTTTAGTGAAGGGGCAGGCATTGTTGTTTTTGTATTGAAAGGGGCTACGCCCTGGGGGAAGGGAACTATAATGTACTGAACAGACATAAAGGCATTCACTGTCTGTATCTCTGTGTCTTGTTCCTGTGAAAGCTGATGTGAACTGAGTTTGAGTGTATGTTACAGCCGTGTAATTGTGGGTTATGTGGCTTGGTTGTTTCGTTGGATAGCATGTGTTCCGAAGTTGTGCTTTTTGTAACTTTAACACTTTTAAATGTTTGTCTAAGCTTTCATTTAGTATCTCAAATGTGTAAGTTTTTGGGGAGACATTTTTGGTTTTGGCAGGAAAATGGTTTTTGTCTGCTACTTCCTTTTGTTCTCTTGTTGTTGTTGTCTACCATGTGACTACGGTTGGCCATTTTCTATTCCTTTGTGTGTGAACTTTGAAATGTTTATCCATCTTGGTCAGTTTTGGCGGGAAAATGCGCCATTTTGTTGGGGTCTGGCCTTTGTTGTGGTCACCATGTGCATCGGCGGCCATTTTGAAGACCTGTGAGCTCCCCCTGGAGCTGCTCCATTGTGTATTCATTTGTGTGTGCAAGCCATGTGCTTTAAGCTACAATCTGGCTTTTAGGCACCATTTTGTGAATTCTATTTTTGTACTGTTTACATACTTTTCAAGGAAACTATTGCGTTTTCTGTATTGAATATTGGTTTTAAGTTGAAATGCCTGTCGCATATTCAAGTGCCCATGCATTGTTAGGACATCACAATAGGAGCCGTTTACACCCTGTGGGGGTCTCAGGTTTCTAGGTAATAGCATGGGGGGAGCTCTGTGGACTTTCTAACTCTCA
The DNA here is from genome assembly GCA_037953035.1 of Aquarana catesbeiana. NCBI lineage: Eukaryota > Metazoa > Chordata > Amphibia > Anura > Ranidae > Aquarana > Aquarana catesbeiana. The sequence goes on along the minus strand of JBBHAA010001392.1, from coordinate 691,781 downwards.
GAGTTAAATATTGTGTTGTATTTGTGACAAGAATGTATTGGTTAAAAAAAAAATCCTGGTTTGTCTTTTCATTTGTTAATGTTGGCCATTTTTCTGTAGTCCTGGTTTCATTCACCATTTTGCCGTGGACCGATTTTCGATTGCTGCAACTGCCTTTTTGTTTATGCTGATTTTAGTCTCCAGCGAAATATCTCTGGTTTTGTACTGAATTCCATTTCCAGTAGAATCATTTAGGTTTTTATTCCAGTTGTTAAAAAAAAAAAGTTTGTTTCTAGTGAAGATTTCTAATGTCTTGATAGACAAAATATGAAGCTATTCAAGGTTTCCCCTCCCCCTCCCTCTTCCTACTCAGGTGTGCAACAGGAAGTTGGTGGGAGGGGCTTGGGGTCTTTTGACTTGTGTTTGGAAGGACGAAAGCATTTTTATTTTTAAATTAAATGAAGGTTTATACTGTAATACAGTTTTGGGTAGAGAGCAAACAGGAGGCATCCAAGTTATTGTTGTAATATCTAGGTACAGATAGAAGCCATAAGATTGTTTTGAATAGTGGAGGATTTCATGGTGCTTTGTAGTTTGTCTGACAACACATTTATAGGGCTGCCGATAACCGGTTGTAGAGCATGTAAATGTGAGGATTAGTACGCTAGCACACCGGGAGGCCGTGTAAATTAATCGGAGAACGCCGGGTGCCAGTACTGTAAAAATAGTCACTAAGCAGTACTGATCCGAAAACTAGTGCAAGGGTGCCCTGGACGCAGGGACCGTCATAAGCGATTCGAGTCGTCATGGGTAATGTGCCGTCCATGCGTTGGAGGAAAAAAATGAGGCTCCACACCAGTCAGACAGCTGCACTTCACATGAGATCTGTGTCTGGGGCTCCGGACATGAGACTCCTTAAAGATTGGCAGATATGGTCGGAGGATACAGTAAGGTGTATTCCTTTGGAAGGTACTTTTGATGTCTGGAGGTACGAGACCCCAGAATAAAAATACATTGGAAGTAGTTCAGCTGTGGCTTCAGAAATCTGTAATGTTGAGTGAGTTGATGGATGTGTAGTACACATTTGTGTGATTAAAAATACACAGGCCTGTTTTTGAACTTTGTGTGGCTGGTCCATGCAAAGATTTTGAAATGCTCTCGTGCCTTTCAAATTGTATTCTTTTTCTATCGCTAAAAGAGTGAAGGCAGCATTCCATCTGGTCGTTTCTATTTTTTTTCATTTTTTGTTTTTGGGAACTGTGAAATATCTCCCCCACATTTGTATCTAAATGTTTTTCTTTGTCTCAATGTTTGTATGTGGTAACAAGATGTTTGAACCTCCCGTGACAGCCCTCTTGCGTGACGCGGCTGTTGTATTTTAGGAAAACTGTGAAAGTAAGATTTACAGAGGGTTTAGTTATTATCGGTTTTGTGAAATGTCAGTGACAATTTACCAATGTACACGAATGTTGTATTGTTTACCATTCTTTGAAGAATAAGAGTAATAACTTTTGTTTATAAGTATCTTTTCAGGTCCAAAGAGTTTCTGAAAGTGTGTGTACAGGTGTATAAGAAGGTAAAAGTATCATAGGCTATTTCACTGTTTTATTCTGCACCATTCTAAACCCTACATGTCTTCCTCCAGTTTGTAATGAGGAGGAAGAAAAGGGGGGATGAGAGTGGTGAGAATAACACATTTTCAAACCAACAATACTAACTGCTCTAATTCTAACCAAGTTTGTGCCAAGACTGTCTTTCTTTGATGGAATTTGAATCAGCAAGCAGCAGTCTGGTGAAAGAGGCTCCCATCCCAGATGCTAAGAACCTTTTTGTCACTGGTTCCAGGTATTACACCCCGGATGGTAAGCCACGCACAGGTTATGCAGTGACCACAGTCCCGATGTCTGGGTTATTGTCATATGAGGTTTGTTTGAAGGTCAACCAAAAACAGAGTTGTACTTTCCTCATTAGCTGTCACCTACATTCTCAGCTGATGGGGTGGGTGCAATCACTGTAACATGAACTTCAAAAGGTCCACCACAGGGTTCACGAGTCCATCCCGGACCCTGACACAATAACCAGTTTACATTCTTTCCAACCAGGTGACTGGGTCATTGTAAAGAAGCTTGAGGGATGAGACCATGCCAGCCACTGCAAGAAGCTGATCAACCACAAAAGAGTAGAGGAGTATCTTTGTTCATTTTATATTTTTTTGTTTAATACATTTTGGCAAGGGTAACGATGAAAAGCATCCCAACTAGCTAAGAAAGAGAATAGGACACATGGTCGGGTATTAGTGCCCCAGCGATGACGGCGGTACATGCTATATGTGACGTTCATATTGGTGTGAGGAGTTTTGACAGACTAGTAAAATCCAAACAGACACCTGTCAAAAGAACTTAACAAAACATTTATAGAGGGTAAAATTAATTATAATTTTAACAATAGCTCTGGTTCTTGCCAGCTTTGGTATCAGGATAACTAGGTAGCCCACAAGTGTGCTTCAACTGTAGTTTGGTATTAATGCGGATCTACAGCTTATAAGGTAATTTCCCGTAAGGCAAGAGGTTCATGTGTGCTGGTGAAACTCGTCCCAGCATCTTATGTCGCGGCCGATCGTGAGGATCTGATGGCGCAAGAGAAGGTAAGAATGGCAGGGACAGCTGGAAGGGAATTGCTTGTACACAGTGGGGGCTTGAGCTTATGAAACACTTGAACAATTTCTCATCCATTGAGGATGGGATGTTTCATGTAACTGTTGAAGCTACAAGGAAGTTCCCACAGTCCAAGGGGGTTTCTGGGAATTCATAAGTAAAGATTGTTATATCTGGATCAGGGATAGTAGTGACAAAGTTCAGGCCCATATGGATAAGGTTTAGATCCCTGCAAGGCAAAGCCAGAGCTATAGATAGTGAAGGTTGGAATCCTTTTAAGGGTTTGGGAATCGGGGATTTAATTTTTATCTTGCAGCGGATCATAGTGAAGGAAGTAGGGGTATATATACTCATGTTGTTTTTGTTTCTATTCCTTCTATATGCCATGATGAGGAGCACCTGTTGCCTGATTGGACGCGTGACCAGAGCCTGAGCAGATGACCACATCTTCCCTGATGAGATGCCCCGAAGCCCGACCCACGTACAAGACACAGAGGATCCCAGACCGACCGGGGACTACTACAGCTCACCACGTCATCTCCAACAGAGTCTACATGTCAAGCCGTGTTTTTACTTTTTATGGACTAAGAAGAAGATCAGGATTCATCGAGGGACACATGGGATCATATGACAAGAGGAGGGACTGTTGTGGAAAATTTTATATTAATGTGTTGTCCTAAGTCTCCCAGTGTGTGTGTTCAATCACAGTCCGCTCTAATAGCTGACTGGGGCAGGCCAACCCTGGTTGAGATCCGTTTGGTAGTGAAAAGCTCTTTGGGGACTTAGAGAAATGTTTGTGGAGTGGGGACATGTCCGCCAGCTAAGGGCCCCTGTGCGATGCACAGAACGATCGTCTGGTGGGGGTGTGTTCGCTCTGCAAAGACATTATCGGTTTAACGAGTGTGCTCTCATGTTGCCCCTGTGTGCCTGATCAACACATTTGTGGCCCAATGAGTGTACACCTGCCGATAATCTCTCGTCCACAAAGACAGTAGAATAATCCCAGGTATACATTGTTCTCTGGAACAATGTATAATAGGGATTTCTATCAACGGAAATACGGGAGTCTTTTGGGTTCTGGTTGGAGACAGGGTTAATGTTTGAAAGCCATGTGGCCTCTAAAAACATACATGCACCCTGTCTCTGCTCAGACACACCCATAAGACTCCTGTAGTCATTGTTCATTGGTTGTTGCATTTTCCTGTGTTAAATCCTTATATGGTCATTGATATCCTGTGAGGTCACAAGCTTTGTAAGAGGTGTTTGGCTGTTGGAGGCGGAACCCTCAAGCTTTTGGGACCTCCTATTGATATGCTAATAAAGTGGCTCACGCAGACAGCTGGGACAGGCTGGCAGCAGTGGGTTTTTGGAGCTGGAACGATGAGGATGTGTTTTGTCTAGTGGTCTGGATGGGGCACATACCAGAGGATGGATACGATCAAAAGGTGAGATGGTATTATATCATTTAGACAAAATTGTTATTAACAGGAGATTTGGCTGTGTGCTTTGCGTACAATCAAATTTCGCTAACAATAGACAGGTTGATGAGTTCATCCAGGGTTTGGGGTGCTAACTCATCCTTCAGAGGATCAGACAATCCCATGCGGAATTGGTAATGTAAGGCCGCATCATTCCAACCAGTGTCGGAGCTCCACCGCCTAAATTCCACCACATAGTCCTCTGCGGCTCTATGCCCTTGTTGAAGGGCGTGCAAGGCGGCTTCAGCAGTCGCTGTCACCTGGGGATCCTCATACAACTGGGACATGATGGTAAAGAAAGCATCAAGGTTGTCCAGAGCTCCAGATTTCTGCGACAGGAGGCGATGAGCCCAGGTCTGTGGTTCACCTGATAAGAGGGAGATTACGAAGCCCACCTTAGTTGCCTCCAGGGAGAAGGTGCGGGGTTGCAGGGCAAAGTATAGTTCGCAGGCATTGCGAAAGGCCCGGAATTTACTGCGGTCACCGGTAAACCTCTCGGGTATGGGTACCCTAGGCTCCGGGGGTAGCATAACTACTGAGGGTGCGGATGTTGCTCCGGTCGATGAGGAGGCTTGCGGACAGGTTGGAGCCGACAGGACTTGGACTTGTTCTTCCAACCTTGTGTAGCCTTCCTGGAGGCTCTTCACGGCTTGTGTAAGACCCGCCAGGTGTCTACACAGTTCCTCCATGGGGGAGGTCCCCTGCTCGGGCTCGGACATGGCTGTCCAATACTGTCAGACTTCCACGTAGCAGACAGGCGAGCCCGATGTAGCAGGGGAAGGCCTCCCTTACGTATCTGGTTCCCGGCCCCTGGTAGTATGGACAGGAGGCACGGGAGCACAGAATGGTATGAGAGCCTGGCGGTTAGCTGCAGAAGGATCCCGGTAAAGGTGGTTATGAAGATCTCCAGTAACTGAAGCACAGGCAGCAGATGCAGAGCAGGAGTGGAGCAGGCAGGTCGGGTCACAGGCAGAGGTCGGCAACAGGCAGGCAGCGTAGTACAAAAGAGCAGGCAGATTTGTTGTCAGGACAGTCCGGGATCGGTGGCAGGCAGCAAGCAAGGAGGAATCAAAGACAGGCCGGTGGTCAGGTTCAACAGGAAACAGGAAACAGGAAGCAGGTGCAGGGATACAGGGAGCTGAAGATCGGACAGCACCGAGCCCCCTGTGCAGACGGCCTAAATAGGCAGGTTGGCACCAAACACCGGACGCGCGTGCACGCCGACGCACCGCGATGCCCACCAACAGCGCGTCTGCCCAAGGGAGCTCTCTGACAGGAGAGATGTCCGGTGCACGCGCATGCGCAGTAGCGCTAATAGCAGCACACGGGCACGCGCAGGAGCGCGCGCGCGCCCTTTGTGACAGCACTTGGCGCCAACATGGGGCTATTTAAAGGAGACTGATGCCTTGCTTCCTTGCTGTCCAGTCTACAGCGTTTCCTGAAGACCCCTGCTGCCTTGTGACCCTGTTTACCTGAATCCAGTACCTACTTGGCTTGTTCCTGACTTCCCTGTTTGCTGCCTGCCCCGATTCCGGCTTGGAATTTGACTATTCTTTTGGATTGCCCTTTTGTACCTGATCTACCCGCCAGTACCTTGACCCAGCTTGTCTGCACCTCCCTGCTGTCTGCATCCTGCTACGGGACTACAGTGCACCTCCCTGCTGTCTGCATCCTGCTACAGGACTACAGTGCACCTCCCTGCTGTCTGCATCCTGCTATGGGACTACAGTGCACCTCCCTTCTGTCTGCATCCTGCTACGGGACTACAGTGCACCTCCCTGCTGTCTGCATCCTGCTACGGGACTACAATGCATCTCCCTGCTGTCTGCATCCTGCTACGGGACTACAGTGCACCTCCCTGCTGTCTGCATCCTGCTACGGGACTACAGTGCACCTCCCTGCTGTCTGCATCCTGCTACAGGACTACAGTGCACCTCCCTGCTGTCTGCAACCTGCTGCCCAACCACAAGTGCACCTCCCTGCTGACTACCGGATCCAGCCCTCTACTCCAGTGTTCCAGTCAGGCACTTGAGCCCCTTTGCACTCTCGAGCCCCTGTCATCACTACCAGGGGTTCCCGAGTCAGAGGTATACGAGAGGCCGTTCTCTGCATTCCGGGCTCTACCTACCAGGTACGTGACAGTCACATTTTTGTTGGTGGTAATGTTGTGTCCTAAGTGTGTTTGTGGTCTGTTATTTGGGATACATGAAGAGGGTTGGGGGTTGATTGAAGTGGTATAGCCAGGATATAGGGCTGAGTCTCTTGGTTACAAACCCCTACTGCCACATACTGCGCATTTATTGGTTTTTAGATTGAATGTGCATTATACAGTGAAAATTGTTGTTGGCAAATCATTGGGGGTCATCGAGGCTCAAGTTAGAATAACAGGACACGCAGCTGAAAGGTGCCCCTTGCAACCTGAACAACCAGAAGGGTTAGAAGAAAGGGTAAAAGACAGATTGAGAAGTTTGGGCTTTGAGTTGGAACATGTAGATAACATTTGAAGTGGTACATTATCTCTCTCTCTCTCTCGCTCTCTCTCTCTCCCTCTCCCTCTCTCCCTCTCCCTCCCCAAAGAGGGCAGTTTGGCCTGTGACTTGGTTGACCTGAGCGGGAAGGAGAGGGTGCTGTCAAAAAGGGAAAGAAATTGGCAAAAATGTGTGGTTGATATGCATTTGGGCGGAAGGCTACAAGTAGATGAAAGGCGTACTGTTTTTGAAACTTAAATAAGGTCTGTTGTCAGATGGGTTGCTACGAGCAGCAGATGCTTGGTTTAAAGTTGCAAACGCTATTCATGAAGAAGGGGGTGGACAGAACATGAAATTAATCAAAATAATCGAAATGGTCGTATTGTATATGTGTATAGAAAACTAGAAAAGAGGAAGCTAAGTAGTCAGCCAACGCCCTATAATGGCGTCTTGACCCCAGGAAGTAGACACTCCCCTTCCTCTACCGCCCCTCTGTTCCAAGTGACAGAGGAGTCTCTGACACCTCCCCCGCCTTGCTTAACAGTAGACAAGGCACACTTGTCTTTGTACGGTTCGGGTGGTTGCTGCCACACATGCCTGACCCAAACTGTACCACCTGCACCACCGTCCACACCGGAACCTACCTACATGTATCCGGTGATAGGCCAGTCCTCGGGATCGTATTACAAGGCCCAACCTACCCCATTAATGACAAGTGTACATTCTGGGGAAGACTCGGACAGCTCCCAGGGGGGAAACCCAGACACTCAAGCCTCAGGAGGTTCCTCCCTTGGTCCTCCTGCCCTAACAGACCTGGGACTAGGGACTCAGACTCAGCCTGACCTAATGCTAATAGACCAGGGGACCCAACCTCAGCCCCAACCCGGTCCCTCCTCTCAAAGTCCTGACTAGAGTCATGCCAGCCCTGCCAGTATGCACCAAGCTGACAGACATGCCGAAACAGGTACAACCCCAAAACGACAGACTGTTACATTTCAAGGCACACCCCGAATTGGATCCATCCCCATGTATGACTCATCAACTGGGGCAATGGGTTCCTGCACCTCACACCACCAAAGGCAACGGCCCCAATACGGCCCCTTCCCTTTATCACCGAGAGTCTGACTTTAAGGAGTTTCTCTAATAACAGTAAATGTAGCAAATGTGCTGTATTTATGCAAATGGTTTTAATTGTGTTTAAGCTGTATTAGCAATAACTGGTTTAAAGTATAGTTTAAAATGTTTAATTTCAACCAAAAAACATATCATGAGAGTATGATAAATAAAGAGGAAGTTTATGTATTCTGGGCCTTATGCCAGAAGAAGAACGAAAGAGGAAGTGCTTTCCTTGCTTAAATCTGTATCTAGATTTAGGGCCCATTCACATCTGTGCGTTTTGTAGTCTGAAAAAAAAGAAAAAAACAATTATTCTGTATGTATTCATATCTACACTCTAAAATGCCTGAAGTCAATATGTGTACAAGAGGTCACACAAGAAAAGGCGAATCTGTTGAGAAATATCACAATAGAATAGCACAAAAGTTTACTGATTTGGGTTTCAGCGTACTGACCGTCCAAAGCGCATAGACACATGTTAGCTGCCGCATTTATTTCAGGTCTTAAAGAGTCAATCCGAAAGGGTCTGAGTATAGAGTAATGGAGCTTGAGACCTTGTTATTAGTAGTTATTAGGTCCAGAATCCTCACAGAGCAGTAGAGTAGCTCCTCTCATGATGGCCTCTGACACACCCTAGCTGTGCCCATAGGTACCAACTCCACGTGTCTGCTACAACTGCGGAAGACCCGGCCACTCCAGAAGGGAATACCGAAACCCCCAGAAATTCACCCACAGTCAACCAAGCCCCAACCGTGGTCCACATGAAAGCGCCCAGTACCAGGGACATGACACCCCACCTCGTCCACCACCCCGCCCCTCTCCAGATCACATGGACCCCCTTCTTCAAGCAAGCCTGTGTCACCTGCCCGCTACACCTGGACTGTTATGCCACAAGGTGCCCAGAAATCCCCCTCCCAATTTGCCAAGGCAATGGCCCTCATTCTGGACACCTTGATGAAGTTGCACCCAGACATTGTACTCCTTCAGTATGTAGATGACCTCATGCCTGTGCAGATACCCTTGGTGATGCCTCAATCTTCTCTGAAAGCCTCCTCCACTACCTGGCTGAGCAAGGATGCAAGGCCTTGAAGCAAAAAGTCCAGTGGTGCAGAGAGAAGGTGATTTTTCAAGGCCACTGCATCTCCCAAGGCACCCAACATCTCACTGAAGAAAGAGTTGCTGCAATCAAGGCCATCCCTTTGCCTCAAGGTCAAAAGCCCCTTCACGCCTTTCTAGGATTAATCTCCTACTGCCGTTCTTGGATCCCAGTTCCAGAAGCCTCCCTTTCGATGCAATCCCTTCATGATGGCCTGAAATCTGACCCTTTCCTGCTTTCACCAGAAGCTGTGGACAATTTTGAAACTCTGAAGGAGATCCTCTCAACAGCCCTTTGGGCCTCCCAGACTATGAAAAGACTTCCAAACGGTTTGTCTCAGAGAGTACCAAGTACAGCCCAAACACCTGTCCCCAGCAAGACACCTCCTCAGACTCCAGTGTGCCTTGCTTCTCCCTGATAACATCACCGTCCTCCCATGTGATACCCTTAACCCATCCACTCTGCTTCCTCTTCTTTGGAGAATAATCCTTATCTCACCACTCATGACTGCTTCGAAGTGATGACAGCCCTTGAGAATCCTGACTTGACAATTTTTGTGGATGTTTCCAGGTATGCAGACAGTACTGGATGGTACCACACAGGATACGCAGTCACCACCGAAGATACAGTTCTTCAAGCTTCAGCATTACCCTGAAAAACCAAAGGGATCCTGACAGCAGCAGGAACACCTGTAAAACACAGTGCAGCTATCAAGGACTTAATGGATGCCCTACTCCTCCCAGCACAAGTGGCTATACTTAATGTAAAGATGCACGGCAAGCTGGTTTCCCAAGAAGCACGAGGCAACCACCTGCCAGATACTGCTGCGGATTGAACGTGAGAAGTGGTCACCAGAGTGAATGCACCCATCCTGGATGATCCAATAGACACCCCTGAAGAGACTGTACAAACCACTGTGATTCTAGAAAACCCTCCTGTAAACAGGACTCTCCTCAAGGAGCAACAGGAGGCAGCTGACAAAGAAGAAAAAGAAGTGTGGATCAAAAAAGGAGCCACAGAAGTTGAAGGAATCATGGAATTAAACAAGAGACCGTGTCTGCCACGTGGGCCGGAAGCCTATCTTGTCACCAACATGACAGCAAAAACCACAGCTAAAAGACTTTTAACATAAATAGTGTGCAGATATGGTGTCCCAGAGGTCATAGAGAGCGATCAGGGGCCGGCTTTCACGGCCTCAGTAACCAGAGGGATATGGGCAGCTTTAGGGGTCACACTAGCTTTCCACACCCCATACCATCCTCAGAGCAGTGGGAAGGTGGAAAGATTGAATGGCACAATAAAATCTAGAATGCTAAAAATGTCTCAGGAAACAGGAATGAGTTGGCCAGACAGCCTACCCATTGTCTTATTTAGTGTTAGGTACACAGCAAGGGGAAACCATATTCTGTCACCCTATGAGATATTGTTTGGTTCAGCCCCCAGATTGGGTTGTTATTTCCCACAACAGTTGTAGCTCCAATCTGATGTATTAACTGATTATGTGACTGTTTTATCTCGAGAATTAGCCCGTATCCAATCGTAAGTGTTTTCTTCCATTCCAGATCCTGAACTAGATACAGGAACACACACGCTGGTTCCTGGTGACTGGGTCCTAATAAAGAAGTTTGTGAGAAAACATACTCTTGAACCCAGATATGATGGTCCTTTCCAGGTTCTCCTAACAACTGCCACATCAGTCAAGGTGGCCGGGAAGAACACGTGGACACACCCTCCCACTATAAGAAAGTCCCTGTACCTGACGAAGAGGCCAAGGGGACCAAACAATGATTCTGTATATCCTTTTCATAGTAATCATTGCCCAGGCGCAAGAGGTAGCCATCAAACAAAAAGATGGTATAACACAATTCTGGTATAACTCATCCAATGCACATGTTGCCACTTTTATATCCTCTTATGAACAGATAATTCCAGGTACTATGTACAAGATCCGGTCCTGGGATGAAGCAGTAAGACCCATGACTGTGTATGTATGTGTCACTGATACCTATTGGGGTAACAACTGTGATTCCTGGGGAGCAGTGGGTTGGAACACTGGGGGGTACAAACTGGGGGTACAAACCTGAAAACGCCCAAAATAGAAAAGACAAAAATGGAAAGTCACTCTTAGAATGACAATCAACAAGCACACAGATCAGTATTACACCAAAGAGTTCAGGCTGACCATTGAGAATCCTAGCCCAGAAGACAGTGGGACCTATGTTCTGGGCCTATGGTGGGGAAGTGGGTATTCCGGTTTTAGAAAGCCTTTCCAACTGAAAGATATGGTCAATAACCCAGAGTGGAGAGTTCCCCAATCTTCATCTAGCTCAAACCCCCTGAGGCCCCATATACACATATACAGACATTGAAGGACATGGTGGCCATAGCAGACCCTACCTTTAACCACTTGAGCCCCGGACCATTATGCTGCCTAAGGACCAGAGGTCTTTTTCCAATTTGGCACTGCGTCGCTTTAACTGCTAATTGCGCGGTCATGCAATGCTGTACCCAAACGAAATTTGCGTCCTTTTCTTCCCACAAATAGAGCTTTCTTTTGACGGTATTTGATCACCTCTGCGGTTTTTATTTTTTGCGCTATAAACGGAAAAAGACCAAAAATTTTGAAAAAAAATGATATTTTCTACATTTTGTTATAAAAAAAATCCAATAAACTCAATTTTAGTCATACATTTAGGCCAAAATGTATTTGGCCACATGTCTTTGGTAAAAAAAATGTCAATAAGCGTATATTTATTGGTTTGCGCAAAAGTTATAGCGTCTACAAACTAGGGTACATTTTCTGGAATTTACACAGCTCTTAGTTTATGACTGCCTATGTAATTTCTTGAGGTGCTAAAATGGCAAATGACCCCATTTTGGAAAGTAGACACCCCAAGGAAATTGCTGAGAGGCATGTTGAACCCATTGAATATTTATTTTTTTTGTCCCAAGTGATTGAATAATGACAAAAAAAAAAAAATATTTACGAAAAGTTGTCACTAAATGATATATTGCTCACACAGGCCATGGGCCTATGTGGAATTGCACCCCAAAATACATTCAGCTGCTTCTCCTGAGTATGGGGATACCACATGTGTGGGACTTTTTGGGAGCCTAGCCGCGTACAGGGCCCCGAAAACCAATCACCGCCTTCAGGATTTCTAAGGGCATAAATTTTTGATTTCACTCCTCACTACCTATCACAGTTTTAAAGACCATAAAATGCCTAGATGGCACAAAACCCCCCCCAAATGACCCCATTTTTGAAAGTAGACACCCCAAGCTATTTGTTGAGAGGCATGTTGAGTCCATGGAATATTTTATTTTTTGACACAAGTTGCGGGAAAGTGACAATTTTTTTTTTTTTTGCACAAAGTTGTCACTAAATGATATATTGCTCACACAGGCCATGGGCATATGTGGAATTGCACCCCAAAATACGTTTAGCTGCTTCTCCTGAGTATGGGGATACCACATGTGTGGGACTTTTTGGGAGCCTAGCCGCGTACGGGGCCCCGAAAACCAAGCACCTCCTTCATGATTTCTACGGGCGTAAATTTTTGATTTCACTCCTCACTACCTATCACAGTTTTGAAGGCCATAAAATGCCAAGATGGCACAAAACCCCCCCAAATGACCCCATTTTGGAAAGTAGACACCCCAAGCTATTTTCTGAGAGGCATGTTGAGTCCATGGAATATTTTATATTTTGACACAAGTTGCGGGAAAATAACACTTTTTTTTTTTTTTTTGCACAAAGTTGTCACTAAATGATATATTGCTCAAACATGCCATGGGCATATGTGGAATTACACCCCAAAATACATTCTGCTGCTTCTCCTGAGTACGGGGATACCACATGTTTAGGACTTTTTGGGAGCCTAGCCGCGTACGGGGCCCCGAAAACCAAGCACCGCCTTCAGGATTTCTAAGGGCATAAATTTTTGATTTCACTCCTCACTACCTATCACAGTTTTGAAGGCCATAAAATGCCAAGATGGCACAAAACCCCCCCAAATGACCCCATTTTGGAAAGTAGACACCCCAAGCTATTTGCTGAGAGGCATGTTGAGTCCATGGAATATTTTATTTTTTGACACAAGTTGCGGGAAAGTGACAATTTTTTTTTTTTTTTTTGCACAAAGTTGTCACTAAATGATATATTTCTCACACAGGCCATGGGCATATGTGGAATTGCACCCCAAAATACATTTATCTGCTTCTCATGAGTATGGGGATACCACATGTGTGGGACTATTTGGGAGCCTAGCCGCATACGGGGCCCCAAAAACCAAGCACCGCCTTCAGGATTTCTAAGGGCGTAAAGTTGTGATTTCACTCCTCACTACCTATCACAGTTTTGAAGGCCATAAAAAGCCCAGATGGCACAAAACACCCCCAAATGACCCCATTTTGGAAAGTAGACACCCCAAGCTATTTGCTGAGAGGCATGTTGAGTCAATGGAATATTTTATATTTTGACACAAGTTGCGGGAAAGTGACAATTTTTTTTTTTTTTTTACACAAAGTTGTCACTAAATGATATATTGCTCAACATGCCATGGGCATATGTGGAATTACACCCCAAATTATATTCTGCTGCTTCTCCTGAGTACGGGGATACCACATGTGTGGGACTTTTTGGGAGCCTAGCTTCATACGGGGCCCCGAAATCCAATCACCGCCTTCAGGATTTCTAAGGGCGTAAATTTTTGATTTCACTCCTCACTACCTATCACAGTTTGGAAGGCCATAAAATGCCAAGACAGCACAAAACCCCCCAAAATGACCCCATTTTGGAAAGTAGACACCCCAGGCTATTTGCTGAGAGGCATGGTGAGTATTTTACAGCTCTCATTTGTTTTTGAAAATGAAGAAAGACAAGAAAAATGTATTTTTTTTTTTCTTTTTTCAATTTTTAAAAGTTTGTGACAAAAAGTGAGGTCTGCAAAATACTCACTATACCTCTCAGCAAATAGCTTGGGGTGTCTATTTTCCAAAATGGGGTCATTTGGGGGGGGGGGGGTTGTGCAATCTGGGCATTCCATGGCCTCCGAAACTGTGATAGGCAGTGAAGAGTGAAATCAAAATGTACGCCCTTAGAAAGCCTGAAGGCGATGCTTGGTTTTCGGGGTCCCGTACGCGGCTAGGCTCCCAAAAAGTCTTACACATGTGGTATCCCCGTACTCAGGAGAAGCAACAGAATTTATTTTGGGGTGTAATTTCACATATCCCCATGGCATGTTTGAGCAATATATCATTTAGTGACAACTTTGTGCATTAAAAAAAAAAGAATGGCTTTTTCCCGCAACTTGTGTCACAATATAAAATATTCCATGGACTCGACATGCCTCTCAGCAAATAGTTTGGGGTGTCTACTTTCCAAAATGGGGTCATTTGGGGGGGTTTTGTGCGATCTTAGCATTTTATGCACAACATCTAGAAGCTTATGTCACACATCACCCACTCTTCTAACCACTTGAAGACAAAGCCCTTTCTGACACTTTTTATTTACATGAAAAAATTATTTTTTTTGCAAGAAAATTACTTTGAACCCCCAAACATTATATATTTTTTTTAAAGCAAATGCCCTACAGATTAAAATGGTGGGTGTTTCATTTTTTTTTTCACACAGTAATTGTGCAGCGATTTTTCAAACGCATTTTTTGGGGAAAAAACACACTTTTTTAAATTTTAATGCACTAAAACACACTATATTGCCCAAATGTTTGATGAAATAAAAAAGATGATCTTAGGCCGAGTACATGGATACCAAACATGACAAGCTTTAAAATTGCGCACAAACGTGCAGTGGCGACAAACTAAATACATTTTTAAAAGCCTTTAAAAGCCTTTACAGGTTACCACTTTAGATTTACAGAGAAGGTCTACTGCTAAAATTACTGTCCTCGATCTGACCTTCGTGGTGATACCTCACATGCATGGTGCAATTGCTGTTTACATTTGACGCCAGACCGACGCTTGCGTTCGCCTTTGCGCGAGAGCAGGGGGGGACAGGGGTGCTTTTTTTTTTTTTTTTTCTTTATTATTTTTTTGATTTTTTTATCTTTTTTTTAAACTGTTCCTTTCATTTTTATGTTTTTTAATCATTTTTATTGTTATCTCAGGGAATGTAAATATCCCCTATGATAGCAATAGATAGTGACAGGTACTCTTTTTTTAAAAAATTGGGGTCTATTAGACCTTAGATCTCTCCTCTGCCCTCAAAGCATCTGACCACACCAAGATCGGTGTGATAAAATGCTTTCCCAATTTCCCAATGGCGCTGTTTACATCCGGCGAAATCTAAGTCATGAAATGCTCGTAGCTTCCGGTTTCTTAGGCCATAGAGATGTTTGGAGCCATTCTGGTCTCTGATCAGCTCTATGGTCAGCTGGCTGAATCACCAGCTGCATTTTCAGGTTCCCTGTTGGGACAGGAGAGCCAGAGAAAAACATGGAAGACGGTGGGGGGGGCATTCCCTCCCACTGCTTGCAAAAGCAGTCTAGAGGCTAATTAGCCGCTAGGATTGCTTTTACATGAAAGCCGACCGCTGGCTGAAAAGAATGATACCAAGATGATACCTAAACCTGCAGGCATCATTCTGGTATAACCACTTAAAGTCCAGCAACATACCAGTACGTTACTGGTCCTTGTTGGGCATATATTGTAAACTTTTTTTTCATGCAGCCTGTGGGCTGAACGAAAAAAAGATATTGATCGGTGGATATGCCCACCATTAGAATACCTCCCTTCATCCACCCACTTCTAATGATGGGCATACATGCACCATTTATATATGCCGAAGCATGGGGGCATCCTCCCGCAAAAGGCAGGAGCAAATCGCTCCTCCATCCACTGCTGCCCCCACGCTTCGGCATATATGCTGAAGTATGTAACTGTGGTGGTGAAATCACCTCCGACAGCGCTGGAGTCACGGCTTTATATATCGTGGGAGCAAACGCTGTTGCTGTCAAGATAAATAAATCCGCGCTGCAACTGAATGACGTACCTGCTAAGCAAATGATGGTTAACAATAAAACAAAGTAACATTACAGTATAACAGTAATTCTTACCATACCTGCAAAGCAAATACAAAAAAAAACATAGTAAAAAATAAAACATTTAACGCAACCTTTGCCTAAAATACATATATGCCGAAGCATGGGGCATCCTCCCACAAAAGGCAGGATCAAATCGCTCCTCCACCCACTGCTGCCCCCACGCTTCGGCATATATGCTGAAGTATGTAACTGTGGTAGTGAAATCACCTCCGACAGCGCTGGAGTCACGGCTTTATATATTGTGGGAGCAAACGCTGTTGCTGTCAAGATAAATAAATCCGCGCTGCAACTGAATGGCGTACCTGAAAACAATAAAATGGTTACCAACAAAACACAGTAAACAGTAAAGTATAAAAAAATTGCATATCTGAAAAGCAAACATGGTAAAACATAATAACAATAAAACATTGCAGAAAATAATACAGTAAAAAAGAGCAGAACAATAGAGAGAGAATAGAGAGAGAGAGAACAATAAAACAACTATTTTTGTTTTTTTTATTTTATATTTTTTTTGTGTTTTTTTTTTTTGTTTTTTTTTTACACTTTTTTTAGTAACTTTTAACTTTTGTAACTGGTTCCAGGTTTGGGTCTCTCAAAATGCAATGGCATCTTGGGAGACCCTGTGAAAGTGTGTCCTAGTCTGTGCAGTGCTGTACCCTACGCTAATACTCAACTAGTGTATGGTAGCGTTCAAAACATTCACCCATGCAAAGACCAGGATTTCCAGGACAGGAGGGACAATAACACCGGGTGTCACGCCTAAATCCGCGCTTGCTGCAGACACAACATCTTTTTTGGGGGGCTCGTTGGGTAGGGGTACTCGGGAGGGCATAAGGAAAATGCCTCTTATGCAGCCGGCTTACTGCATTTGGTTGGGGAAGGTGAGGTAGAGCACCGTCTGGAAACAGAAGGGCTCTGACGATCTCTTCCTGGAATTTAAGGAAGGATCCAGTCCATCCTGAAGCTCTGTATAGCACATGAGCGTTCAGCAAAGCCAATTGAAATAAATAAACAGACACTTTTTTGTACCAGCGTCTGGCCTTACGGGCAACTAGGTACGGCGCCAACAACTGGTCCTTGAGATCCACCCCTCCCATATTAAGGTTATATTCGTGGACACAGAGGGGTTTCTCCAAAACACCAGTAAAAAGTAATTTGGGTCGTCGTGTCTGCATGAAGGGAGGTGAGAACGAAAACATTCTTCTTATCCCTCCACTTCATAGCGAGCAAATTATTATACTTCAAGCAGGCTCTCTCCCCCAACCTAAGACGGGAATCTACAAGCCGCTGGGGAAAGCCCCGGCGATTAGGTCACACGGTGCCACATGCTCCAATCTGATGATCAAACAAGTGACTAAAAAGTGGCATGCTCGTATAATAATTGTCCACGTACAAGTGGTACCCCTTTCCGAATAAGGGTGACACCAAGTCCCACACTATCTTGCCAGCGCTTCCTATGTAGTCAGGGCAGTTTGTCGGCTCTACGTGACTATCTTTGCCCTCGTAAACCATAAAACTACATGTATAGCCTGTGGCCCTGTCACAGAGCTTATACATCTTGACCCCGTATCTGGCATGCTTGCTGGGAAGGTACTGTTTGAATGACAAGCGGCCAGAAAATTTAATCAGGGACTCATCAACACAGACAACTTGATGGGGGGTTTACATAAATGTATGACTCAGAGGGTTGGCCGTGTCATTGCCAACATCCCTTGTAATTTTTAGAACTAGATGTGTACCTCAAAATGGGATTTTAAGGGCAATGCAGAAATTGGCAGTGTTGAATTATAGTTAAAAAGAAGTTTATTGATACAAAAACGAATAGGATATACATGAACATACACATTGATCTAGTTAAGAATAATTATAAAAACATCAGATATATGGAAACATATGATGCATCCTACTGCTAGTTACAAGTACCACCCCCGATAGGTGTGATGGCGTCCTGATAGCAGATTTCCAACGCGTTTCAACTTATTGTAGGGATAAAGTCTTCCTCAGGGAGGGACTGCATCACATTATTTGCATTTAACTGTGAAAAATCGCTTTCCCAGTGCTGGCAGGGGTCCTAACACGTGATTGTCAATGCTGCTCAAATATCCTCTACGGGATGGCCTGGTATATTGTGAAGAAACCAGTATTTGGCAGTCGTGATAATTAAACAACTTAAATTGATTGTGTCAGGTGTATTGTTCCAAGTGGCAGGGAGCTCCGGTCCTGGAGTACCTCTCTGTAACAAAGCCAGTTGTGGACAACTGGCTTTGTTACAGAGAGGTACTCCAGGACCGGAGCTCCCTGCCACTTGGAACAATACACCTGACACAATCAATTTAAGTTGTTTAATTATCACGACTGCCAAATACTGGTTTCTTCACAATATACCAGGCCATCCCGTAGAGGATATTTGAGCAGCATTGACAATCACGTGTTAGGACCCCTGCCAGCACTGGGAAAGCGATTTTTCACAGTTAAATGCAAATAATGTGATGCAGTCCCTCCCTGAGGAAGACTTTATCCCTACAATAAGTTGAAACGCGTTGGAAATCTGCTATCAGGACGCCATCACACCTATCGGGGGTGGTACTTGTAACTAGCAGTAGGATGCATCATATGTTTCCATATATCTGATGTTTTTATAATTATTCTTAACTAGATCAATGTGTATGTTCATGTATATCCTATTCGTTTTTGTATCAATAAACTTCTTTTTAACTATAATTCAACACTGCCAATTTCTGCATTGCCCTTAAAATCCCATTTTGAGGTACACATCTAGTTCTAAAAACTTGATGGGGGGTAAACAAGTCTGCACAACGTTGGCTGAAGTGGTTTACGAGGGGCCGAATTTTGTAGAGCCGATCGTATGCAGGGTCTCCACGAGGACGACAGAGTTCATTGTCTTTGAAGTGCATGAACCGCAAAATCTGCTCGTATCGTGCCCTGGCCATGGAAGCAGAGAACAAGGGCGAATGGTAAATTGGGTCAGTGGACCAATATGACCGCAACTTACTCTTTTTATTCAAGCCCATGAGGAGGGAAAGGCCCAGAAAGATCTTAAATTCGGAGACCGTAATTGGTCTCCAATCTCTGGCAAGGGAGGACTTCGAAATAGTGGCGATGTGTTGACCAGCATACAAATTGCTTTGGTCCACAATAGATCTATAGAGATCTTCGGTGAAAAACAACGAATAAAAATCCAGTGGCGTAAAGTCAACTGTTTCCACCTGAATTCCGGGTTGGCCAGTGAAAGGGGGAATTACGGGTGCTGCAGAAGTGGTGGGTTCCCAATTCGGATTGGCGAATGCAGCAGGAAGGGCACTATGGGCACGACGGGCCTGTCTTTGTCTTCTTGGTGGCAGCAGGACACTACTAGTGCTTGCCACCTCACCAGCTTGAACTGCACTTATGGGACTCGCCATGTCACCACGTGATACTGCAGTGCTGGATGTATGACCAGGGTGTAATAGGCCGCTGGTGCTTGCCAGTTCACCAGAAGGAATAGCGGCACTAGTACTTCTCTGCTCCATACGAGGGACCTGCGGTTCTTGCACTTCAAGGACAGAAGAAGTTCGGGGTCTGGTACGCCTGACCCTAGCAGGGACCACAACTCTGTCGTCAGAGCTATCTGTCATGGAGCCGCTGTCCTCTACAGGATCGTATTCTGAGCCTGAATCTGATAGATGAGTGACTTCCTCTTCACTATCTGTCATGCTCAGAAACGTGTAGGCCTCTTCACTAGTGTACCTTCGATTTGCCATTTTGGGCTCTAAATTTAGGGGTACACTAGTGAGACTCACAGGCAAAAAAGCTCCTGACTGTCAGCGACTGTATCAAAACGCTACCAAAAAACTGTTAGCGATCGCAGGGATCAGGCCTGACTCTGCGAACGCTGCAGTTATGTGTGCTTAGTGTTTTGTAAGTGTCAGTTATCGATCGATACTGCACTTGGGTGGGCTGGGCAGGGCTGGGCCGAGGGTCAAAACGCAGGTGCTAGCAGGTATCTGGGCTGATCCCGCTAACACTGTGTTTATGGGAACCCTAAACTGCTCGGGAGTATAGATCTGATCGGATCAGATATCGATCCGCTCAGATACTATAGCACTAAGGGAGGTGTATGCTGCGTGCGTGGGTTTTAGCGGTACTGGCGCTAACCTGACGCTGCCTGGGGCGACGCAGACCTTATCTGACCCTAAAAACGTAATTTATATCACCGCCGGGCAATTAGGGGGTTAAACCTTTATAAAGTAATAAACGGCGGGTGCCCTAAAACTATAATAAACTATAATAAACTATAATAAACTACAAAAAACAAACTAGCTAACCAGCGTCACCCGTAACACTTATACGGTGATCGCTGGTGAAAGGGTTAACTAGGGGGCAATCAGGGGGTTAAACCCTTTAGCAGGTAGTATATGGGGGTCCATGTCGCTATAAAACACTGACAGCGAACCTATATACTTACCTCCCTAACTAGCGTCACCTGTGTCACTAATACAGAGATCAGAAAAACGATCGCTTAGCGACACTGGTGACAGGGGGTGATCACGGGGTTAACCCTTATTAGGGAGGGTTAGGGGGGTATCCTGGACCTAAGGGGGGGTACCCTAGACCTAAAGGGGGCTAACCTAACTGCCCTAACACTTATAACTGTCATAAACTGACACCAATGCAAGAAAAAAAAAACTGCTATTGGTGTCAGTGTGACAGGGGGTACAGGGGGGTGTTCGGGGGGTGAAGGGGGGTGACAAGTGTGCCTGGCGTGTTCTACTGGAAGTGTAGTGTTGTGCAGACTTACTTGATGTCTTCTCTTCTTGGCTCCGGATCGAAAAGACCGGCTCGAGGAGGGATGACATCACTTCCTTTCCCTCTGTTTACATTACAGAGGGAAAGGAAGCGTTTTCACTCGCCGGGAGCGATCAGGAGGGGGTGGCCAACAATGGATGGCCTCCCCCTGACCTCTCATCGCCCGGGAAGACATGGCGACTGCCTCGGGCACCGGGGGGGGGGGTCCAATTGGACCCCCCACCCGCGGAAGGCAAATCACGTAGATGTACGTGATTTTGCCTGTCCGTGCCACCTTGCCGACGTACATCGTCAAGTGGTTAAGGATACAATGGCTGCAGATGTCAACTTGTGGCTCGAGTGGATGAGGTACAGTGCAGGGAAACACAATAAGACCAATTTCTATGTGTGTGGGGGGGCTAGACCACACTTAGGAACGCTACCCCTAAACATACCCCCAGAACACGAGACATGCTTCCTCAGCCTATTTACCAACACAACCACTGACCACTCCCTGTGTGAACATTGGAAGAAGGAATATCCCATAGTTACCAAGACCCCCAAGCTAGGAGAAGGTATCACCATATATCCTGGCAATTACACATGCTAAGGACAGTATCAGGGAGTGGGGAAACCTCATGGGAATTTTACTAAGGGTTACTGTGGATCTTATAGTGAGGTGTCTGCAGATCTAGTGCAAAATCAAGTCCAGTCTTTGGGAGACGTGTACTGGATCTGCGGAGGCATGAAAATCAGAAGCAGATTGACAGGACAGTGGACAGGAGAATGTGCATTGGCCAAGGCCATAATGCCTCTACATATTCTCTCTGAGAGCCCAAGGCCAAATACAAACAACACTCCCCGAACTAACAGGAATCGTAGGAGTGCTCCAGCAGGAAGCTTTGACCATCATGTGTACATAGATGCCATAGGGGTCCCTAGAGGGGTCCCAGATGAGTTCAAAGCAAGAGACCAAGTAGCAGCAGGATTTGAATCCCTGATCCCCATCATCACTGTAAACAAGAATGTAGACTGGATAAATTACATCTATTACAACCAACAAAGGTTTGTTAATTACACCAGAGATGCACTCCGAGGTTTAGCCGAACAACTAGAAGCCACTTCATATATGACCTTCCAAAACCATATGACCTTAGATATGGTCCTAGCTGAAAAGGGCTGTGTGTGTAAGATGTTACCTGAAACTAGTACATGCTGTACTTATATCCCAGATAACACAGGCCCAAATGGTAAAGTGAATTTAACCATCCAGAAGCTTGAGGATTTGTTCAAAGAATTAAAGAAGAATTCAGGGCTCTCCAACCCCTGGGATCAGTACTTCACCTGGATAAAGGGGGGATGGCAGGGAATTTTAACACAGATCGGAATAGCCATTCTGATAATTCTAGTGACCCTAGCTGTCATGGTCTGCTGTGTTCTTCCCTGTTTTAAGAAGTGTGTAGAAAAAGCTGTTGCCCAATCTACTCCCATGTTTGTGAACCAGGAAATACCAGATGACGATGATGATTATGTGTTACGCTTCATTACAGTCACCTCCTCCCAGACAGCACCTGATTGCCCCCTCCTAGCTATATCGAGGGGGTAGTGAGTTAGTGAGTTAGTAACTGCTCTTCTCTATATACAGCTGAAAAGAGTTGCAGAGGAGAAGGCCAGGGTAGTGAGTATGACTTTTTAGTATGAGGGACAGTTTGAAATAGACAGCTTCAAGGGGGGACTGTAATGGATGTGATCATGGTGAACTGTCTATTCTAACACATGCTTTATATACCTAACACATATATGTTTCAGCTTCTACGCTTATAAGCCTTAAAAACAATATTCAGATTTTTCTGCAAAGCTCACCCTTTTCCCTCGCTACTGTGGAACTGAAGAGTTAACAAAAAGTTTGCACCTGCTCCCCAGAATACATTCAGAATATAACAGCATAACACAATGGAGCAAGAGAATGCTGCAAAAACAATTATTCACTTCTGCAAATGTGCATCAGCCAAAACTTTGTCACATGTTTGTATTTTTGTACTTGTGGTTTGTATGTGCTAGTCTATCTGATGTATCTCAGAACTTTGATGGAATTGTATAAAAATCTTAAGAAACGGAAATATTAAACAGAAAGTAATTTGACTCTGAACTATGCAGTCTCAGTGTGAGGTTACTTGAAGCATGCATGCTTTATACTCAACAATCTGATCTGGGGTAGATATAATAATATCGGAACTTTTGTTCTGAATCCAAAACAGTTCCATTCAGGAACTATATGACTAGCAATTGGCACAGTCCCTCTCAGTTACCAGGGTATTAAAAGTTGTGTATCTAATAGTGAGGAGAATCATTCAAAACATATAATCTATACCCAATTGATAATAAACACACATTTGATGTATATACAGAGCATTAAAGTGCAAAAAGTGCTTGCGAATCAACATATAAATTCAAACAAATAGATTTTTGTGAAAAATAAAGTCTATAATAATGTGTTCCAAAAGATATAAGATGCGTGAAAAAAAAATGCATATGAGTCAATCAAAAAAATATGCGAAACTGATCAATAAAATATATAAAATTTGTATGATGCCCCGTACACACGGTCGGATTTTCCGATGGACAATGTCCGATCGGAGCGTGTTGTCGGAAATTCCGACCGTGTGTGGGCGCCATCGGACATTTTCCATCGGATTTTCCGACACACAAAGTTGGACAGCAGGAGATAAAATTTTCCGACAACAAAATCCGATCGCGTCAATTCCGACCGTGTGTGGCCTGTTCCGACGCACAAAGTGCCACGCATGCTCAGAAGAAATTCCGACACGGGACAGCTCGTTCTGGTAAACTTAGCGTTCGCAATGGATACAGCACTTTCGTCACGCTGCAATGTTAAAAATGGTTTAATACAGCGCACTCTCTGCTTCTTTATAATGTGACAAGAATTTAGTTGTTTTGCTGCTCATATTCACACACACTTCTCACAAACTTTGATTTGTGTTTTTTTAGTGGGATTCCCTGAATATATTGTTATTAGTTGTCACATCTGACAGTTTTATATTTTTAAATTTTTTTTTATTTTGGATTTTAAGCCTTTTTTTTTCTTTAATGTTTGGATTTTTTCCAAGGCTGATCTTTGTTCAATGTTATTTTTATTTTTACTCCAGAATATTTTTGGGTGTGTTTTGTGTGTCAAGTTACCCCAACACCATTGATATCTTTTATTATTTAATCTCAAGGAGATTGTTTGGTGTTGGTGTCCCTTGTTCATTTCACATTGTATATTTGAAATGTACCTGAATCCTCACAAACCAACTGTCATTTTTGAAGTAAAACACATAGGAGAGTATAATTCAAAACAAAAATCCTTTATTAAGGGATCAGAACCAAACAAAGAGGAAGGCAACACTGGATCAACAGGAGAAATTAGCGAAGCCTGGGACCCCCACGGCAGACATCAATTCTTCAACATCAAAATTGGTGGCCTGAGGAGTCCATATGTAAGGGAGTGCAGTCTGGTCCGGGATTCGCAGAGATCTGGAAAGCAGCAGATGACATCTGTGTCCCCAGGCTGTGGTACCACAAGAGGCTGCATCTTTTGGCCGACCAGACTGAACCCAGGGCAATCACTGTCTGGTCTTCCTTCCACGCTTCATTCCAGGCTGTGGCTGTGCAGTTGGAGATGTGGCAGGAGGAGGAGTAGGACCTGGAGGAGGAGGAGGACTGGGGGGACCTGGAGGAGGACTGGGGGGACCTGGAGGAGAGGGAGGAGGAGGAGGAGGACCTGCAGGAGGAGGAGGAGGACCATCCCAAAGATGTGTGTGAGGTGTAATTTGGCCCCTCATACCTTTCTCCAGAGCCTCCGATATGAGGGCCTCACACAAGGCTTTTTGGCCCTCCTCCATCCTCTGCATTTTATAGGCTATGAAGGCAGCAATGTTCTCCTGCATGGTGTGGGGTGCTCCCAGGACCTCTGTAGCCCTCCAAAAGAATGCTATAGCAGCCTCCTCTAGGGTATTCCTCCTACTGCCACTTTCTCTTTTCAGGGGGGGTGGAGGGACCTTGATATCAGCCAGCCGGCTCGGCCCGGCCACCTCCTGGCTGAGACTTCCCTGTGTATGAAAAAGGGACATAGTTTTAGTTTTTGCATCATCAATCACAATCCTAAATTAGTACTCCCAACTAACATCTAGTTAACATCATTGATTGGACAAGCAGAAATATTTAGAGGAATGCTATACCTGGCTCAATCTGGGCTCCTCCACATGTGGCCTGGAAGGCCCAGGTTGGGCGTCAGAAGCCTCAGCCGGGGGGGGAAGGAAGCGTGGAAGGAAGACTTGAGAGGGATGGCCTGGGTTCAGTCTGGCCTGCCAGAAAGTGCAGCCTGTCGTAGTACAACATCCTGGGGACATAGATGTCATCTGCTGCTCCGGGTCTCTGTGAATCCAGGACTTTCTTGCGCTCCCTTAGATATGTGCTCCTCAGGCCACCAATTAATATCTTTAAATAGGTGATGTCTGCCGTGGGGGTCACCTGCTTCACAATTTCACACAATTGCTCCAGTGCTGCCTTCCTCTTTGCTTGGTTCTTGAAATGGGGGTGGGTAATCTCCCACAGACAGGGCAGCTCCCTTAACATATCTATGAATACTGACATGAAGTCATTGTCTTTCATTAAGATATCCATGTTCACTGCAAGACACAACACAAGACAAAGCCTAATGTCACACAAAACTCTCCTAATCTTGTTACAATATAGGCCTCAATCTAGAAGCAGTATAGGCACAAGTTTGTCTCTTACCTTCGTTCTTACGATCGGCGCATCCAATGCTCCTTCCTCCGCTCACAGATCGTACGTAATACGCACGCGTGTTACGCTTTATACACACTGCGCATGCGTGTAACACCGCCCGCCCCTGACGTTCTTTCTAGTGTATTCCCCGCCCCTTTTCGTTCGGCGCAGTGGGTGAAGAGCACATGGCGGAGTTACAGCAGGTGCGTGCTAATTCTAGCAACGAGGAGGAGGAGGAGGAAAGCCCGGATCCAGGCACGTCCCGATCCAGAAGGAGACGTTTTAAGCAGTGGCGTTGCTAGTGGGGTGCGGGGGGTGCGGTCCGCACCCGGGTGCCACCTGCTACAGGGGTGACACCATCCGGAGCAGCGCAGCGGCAGTGAGTGTTCTCCTCCTCCTCTGTCTCTCTCACTACGGCGCTGCTGCCTGTCACATGACGATCCATTCTCCACCCGGGCGGCGTGGCTGCACACTGTCCTTTCCTCTCCAGCTGCCGCCCGGGTGTACCATGTATCTGAGCCGCCCGTGCTAGTGCGGTAAGGGTCGGGGGGGGGGGGTGTCGGCTTGCGATGAGGGGGGGAGGGATGTCCTCTGTGGTGTTGACAGGTGGGGGGGCTGTACTACTGATATAGTTTGTCCTGGGGGGGCTGTACTGATGGGGGTAGTTTGTCCTTGGGGGGGCTGTACTGATGGGGGTAGTTTGTCCTTGGGGGGCTGTACTGATGGGGGTAGTTTGTCCTGGGGGGGCTGTACTGATGGGGGTAGTTTGTCCTTGGGGGGGCTGTACTGATGGGGGTAGTTTGTCCTGGGAGGGACTGTACTGATAAAGGGGGTAGTTTGTCCTGGGGGGGCTGTACTGATGGAGGGGGTAGTTTGTCCTGGGGGGGTTGTACTGATGGAGGGGGTAGTTTGTCCTGGGGGGGAGGCTGTACTGATGGAGGGGTAGTTTGTCCTGGGGGGGCTGTACTGATGGAGGGGGTGGTTTGTCCTGGGGGGGGCTGTACTGATGGAGGGGGTAGTTTGTCCTGGGGGGGTTGTACTGATGGAGGGGGTGGTTTGTCCTGGGGGGTTGTACTGATGGAGGGGGTAATTTGTCCTGGGGAGGCTGTACTGATGGAGGGGGTGGTTTGCCCTGGGGGGGCTGTACTGATGGAGGGGGTGGTTTGCCCTGAGGAGGCTGTACTGATGGAGGGGGTGGTTTGTCCTGGGGGAGGGGGTGTACTGATAGAGGGGGTAGTTTTTCCTGGGGGGGGTTTGTACTGTTGGAGGGGGTGGTTTGTCCTGGGAGGCTGTACTAATGGATTGGGGTGGTTTGCCCTGGGGGGCTGTACTGATGGAGGGGGTTTATATTTAGTGAGGGGTCTATACTGAGGGAGGGGGGTCTGTACTAAGTGTGGGGGGGTCCCTACTGAGGGTGGACTATACTTGGAAGGGGAAATGTACTGAAGGAGGGGGGTCTGTATTGAGGGGTGACTATAGTTGGAGGGGGTGACACCATGTTTTACCGCACCGGGTGACACCAACCCTAGTGACGCCACTGGTTTTAAGGCCACAAATATGTCGTTTGGGGAGATGTTGGAGATGGTCGACATCATGAAGAAGTCCGACTATGACGGAAAATATGGGCCTTAACCTGACCCGAACATCCGAAAGGCTAACATCATGGCGAAAGTGGTCAGGAGTCTTGAGAGGAATTTCGGGGTACGAAGATCAAAAGATCAGCTCAGGAAGCGGTGGTCGGACCTGAAGTTGAGAGAGCCAGAGCAGTACCGAAAGATCCGGAGAGTGCTGCAAAAAAGTAAGTAATTGTGCTGTGTTCCTATTCTTTCTGTCTTTATTCAGTTCGTGCTGCTCCATATGCCTTTATTAATTGTAATGTTTAAAAAGGTCAACTTTAATGTTCATGGGCCCATTATTAGTTCGTATCAAACATTTTTCTTTCGGCCTCTAGAACACCATTGTTTAGGCCATATGCATTTTCACACATTTTTGGGGGCCTACTTGGATGCCAAATATTTGTTTGTGTAGATGGGTTTGTTACTAGAATGAAATGCAAACTAGATTGTGTGTAAGGAGAGGACACTGAGCAGCTGTTTTCACATCTGGACACTGGAGCACTAGTGTGGGACCCCAGAACACCATTTTTATTAGGGGGGCCACACAGGTGCTCCAGTGTATACTATAGGGGGGGCTACATCTGTGAAGCTTGTACTAAACAGGTAAAGTATTGCAGCTTGACAAAGGACACTAAAAAATATACATCTTGGAACTCGGCTAAAATAGACAATTGTACCCCACTTCCAAGCAATGTTTCCTATTTCTAGTTCTGCCATCAAATATCTGTGTGCTAATTATACCATTTTTGTTTTACATAGGGGAGAAAAGACTCGGACACCCCTCATCCCAGGAGACCAGAGACCCCCCCCTCTGGAAGAAGGGGAAATACCAACCCAAGAAGCTGAGCAGGAGGATGAAGAAGACGTGGTGGAGATTGGCACCACAACAGGTGAGTGTCTGCGACCACAGGCTCAGGTAAAAGAGATGGATGGTGGCAGATTTTTGAGACCTTTTTTTTTGTTCTTTATCTCTTTTTAGGTGATCGTGATCCAGAACGCTTTACATCTGAAAGTGCCCAGATACTCATCGGGGAGATCATGGGGTGTAATCTCCAATTGCAAAACATCCAGCAACAAATCACTGATGTTATTAAAAAAAATAATAATATCATTGATGTTTTGGGGCGAATTTAAACCCCACAAAATCACCTGTTTTATTGTACGAAAATTTTTTCAATGTTTAGAAAAGCCAAATTTGGAGGATGCACACAGTGTGCCAACATGTGCTATCTGCCATCACGGGAGATCAATGGACGCGTTTTAGGGGTGCAACCCCTTCCTCAATTATAAAGTCGCATTGAGGAAGGGCTTGCTCCCCCAAAACACGTCCCTTGATCCCCCCTGATGGCAGATAGCACATGTTGACATTCGTAAATTGGTGTACATCTTCCAAATTTGTCTTTTCCAGGGGTGATTTCCCCCCATCTGAATGCTATATCAAACACAGTTCCTAAATACTCATGTCTGATATAGCCTTCAGGTTTTACCTAATGTAAACTTTGTAAGTTCAAGTTTTTTGGTTTTCTTGTTGGTTTTACACAGGCCTGTTTTATCTGAAATGGATATTTCGATTTTTGATAATGCTACTGCAAACATTGTTACACAACAAACATGTTGGTTTGTTTTAAAAACCTTTGGGAAATGCACATGTGATTGTGCAGGTATAAAAAAGTGCCTTACTCTACAACACTTTTGGGGTGATGTAATTGCTGTTTTATGCAAAAATGGGGGTTATTTCCTAAGGGCAAATACACTTTGCACTACAAGTGCAGGTTCAGTGCAGTTGCAAGTGCACTTGTAGTGAAATGTGTTTTTGCATTTAGGAAGTACCAGCCAACAGTGTTTTTTATAAGGTTACCCAATCACGACATTTTCTGCACTCAACACATTTCTGTCAGGGTCAGCTAAAACAAACACAAGCAGTAAATGTCCACAAAGAATTTCTTTTGGTTGTTTTTTATTTGAAAAAGGTGTCACAGATTGTCTGGCATATTGATAGCCCCCCTACCCGCAAAGAACTCCAGGTAGCGTAACCGGACATCACGGGCATTCAGGGAAGGCAAGCCAGGACGGCCACTTTCAAGCGCCGTCAGTGTTGATGGATTAGGGATTCCGGCCTCAGGCCCAACTGAGCCAGCATAGTTGGCTGAATGTTTTCTTAAAAAATTATGGAGAACACAGCAGGCAAGTATTATATGGTTCAGTTTATACTCCGCCATATGGATGGGTGTCAGAAATAATCGGAACCGGCTGGCCAGGATTCCAAATGTGTTCTCCACCACTCTTCGGGCTCTGGCCAGCCGGTAATTAAAAACCCTCTGTTCCGGGGTGAGGGTCCTCATCGGGAATGGCCGCATCAGGTGGTCCCCCAGCGCAAATGCTTCATCAGCAACGAACACAAATGGGAGACCTTCAACATTGTCCTCTGGAGGTGGCAAGTCCAAGCTGCCATTCTGGAGACGCCTGTAGAACTCCGTCTGGGCGATCACTCCACCATCGGACATCCGGCCATTCTTCCCCACGTCCGCATACAAGAACTCGTAATTAGCCGACACCACCGCCAACATCACTATACTATTAAACCCTTTGTAATTATAATAGTACGACCCCGAGTTGGGTGGTGGGATGATGTGGACGTGTTTCCCATCAATTGCCCCTCCGCAGTTAGGAAAGTCCCACCGCTGGGCAAAGTGGGAGGCCACAGTCTGCCATTCCTGTGGCGTTGAAGGAAACTGTTGAGGAAAAAACAATAAACATTACTATTTTTTCAAAGATACATGGCAAGCAGATTAGACACAAACATTATGGGGCAACCTCCAGATAGCATTTACTAAGGGGAATTTAACAAGGCCAAAGTATAAGGTACACCTATCATATTCCCCCTCCCCCCCTCTCATGGGCCATTTCTAACATTATAGGGGGGGGGGGACTCTTGGACAGGTAACCCTCTTCACTTCATTGAGAGATGAATGCCTAAATAATGGGTATTACTTGGAACAGCCCCTGCTTAGTTACACTATTGGCAGACCACTGGACAGGTAAGAAGTGTCATAATACAAAGATATAAATACACACTGTACACATTTGAGGACATTTGAACATTCTGCTATTACCTATCAAGATAATAATAGGATACCAAAACTTTAAACAGTACCATTGGAAAGTATACAGGCAGGCCCTTGCACTACATGCTTTTGGGAATTCATCCATACATCTGACCAGTAAAGAGGTGGGTATAGTGTGTATGGGTTTGGCAAAGTCAGCAGATAGATGATTGAGGATAGAGAATTGGGATCAGCTGACTTAGCAGTTGGGGGAGGGAGGGTTACAAAAAATTTGGGGACACCACAAAAAAAAACCTCTGGCACTCTGCCTGAATTTAAATCAAAAATAACATTTCCAAACATTTTAGGGGGTGTTTGGGGTAAAGCACTACTATGGAGCTGATAAAATACATTGTTAAGTGACTACATGAGGTGAATATAGGCCAGGAAAGACCATGCTGGGGAGGTTATTGAAGGGCAAATATGTATGAAGGACATAAAATAATAATTACCTAAAAATCCAGCATGCATGAGGACAAAGGGGACATTCACAGCATATTACAATCACGGTAATTAGGGAATGAGGAAAGAAATACAATATATTATCAAACATTCAATACAATAAAATGTGATATAAAAGGATAAAAATCTTACCTTCATATACTCCTTCTGCAGGACCTGGATGATGGCAGAACAGGTCTCTGGGATAATGATCCCCAGAGCCTGGGGGGATATGCCTGTCGAGAACTTTAAGTCCTGCAGACTTCTCCCTGTGGCCAAATACCGCAAGGTAGCGACCAACCTCTGCTCCGGAGTGATGGCTTGCCTCATGGAGGTATCCTGCCTGCTGATATAGGGGGTCAGCGAAGCCAACAAACGGTGAAATACGGGGTCCGTCATCCTGAGAAAGTTCCTGAAATCATCAGGATTATTCTCACGGATCTCACGGAGCAAAGGCATATGACAGAACTGGTCACGCTGAAGCAACCAATTCTTGGTCCATGAACTCCTCCCCACCCTGTTCATGGACTGGACTTGTGTCAAGGTCAGGACCCCAACACCAAGCCCCCGCACAGCACCAACTCTACGAGGAGTACGCATACGAAACATGGCTAGAAAACGGTCGGCTGCTCAGAACGAAGTAACAGAACGCACTGAAGAACAGCAAGGCCTGTGAAGAGCGACCTGAAAAACAGCAACGAGCGGGCAAGATCGCACAGAAGACTCTGATACGAACTGACTGCACGCACTGAAGAGCAGATACAAACCCACAAGCACAAACTGAACGGCAGAAAACGATCTGAAAGCCACGAGTCTGAAAAAGCGCAAATCGTCTCTCACCAAACTTTTACTAACACGAGATTAGCAAAAGGAGCCCAAAGGGTGCCGCGCTTGGTTCTGAACCGGCCTTTTCTAGTCTCGTCGTACGTGGTGTACGTCACCGCTTTCTTGGCGATCGGAAATTCTGACAACTTTGTGCGACCGTGTGTAGGCAAAACAAGTTTGAGCCAACATCCGTCGGAAAAAATCCTAGGATTTTGTTGTCGGAATGTCCGAACAAAGTCCGACCGTGTGTACGGGGCATAACAGTTCTTCAAACATAAATCCACAACAGTGCTATGCAGTGAAGACTTGTATGCTGATAAAAAATGTGACAGTTACACCCAAAAAAAAGTGTGATCCTCCACCAGCCGTACCAAACTGACTCACCAGATCCAATAGCTGGTCAAATTATAAACCAGCAGTTGCGCCTTCTTGCAATCAATGCTTGAATCAGAGGTATTCGTTAGCAAGTAAACCAGGTCATCCCCAAAAAATCATGCCGTGATATCCATAAAAATATATATATATATACCAGGATACCATAATACTCCAATAGTGCGATACCGCTTGTAAAACACTTTTATTTAAAACAATAAAAAATTTTACGCTCACGCTTTGCAAGTGTAAGACCTGACACTAGGGATTACAAGCACAGAAATGTATCTGGATTGTCTCCAGCCACTGTGATCTATCTGCAAGCTGCAAGTGCAATCCTGGACAGTGTTTTGGCATCAGTGTCCTGACCCCGCCCTACGCATTTCATCATACAACGTCCTCCCAGGGCGGCAGAACGTCTGATTTTTTAAAATTTATTTTATTTATTTAAGGTACTTATATAGCGCCGTCAATTTACACAGCGCTTTACATATACATTGTACATTCACATCGGTCCCTACCCTCAAGGAGCTTACAATCTAAGGTCCCTAACTCACATTCATATACTGGGGCCAATTTAGACAGAAGCCAAATAACCTACCAGCATGTGGGAGGAAACGCATGCAGGCACAGGAAGAACATGCAAACTCCAGGCAGGTAGTGTCATGGTTGGGATACGAACCAGCGACCCTTTTTACTGCTAGGTGAGAGTGCTACCCACTACACCACTGTGCCGCTCATTATGCCAACCCATGAGTTGATAGAAAAACCTCAGCAATGATTTTATGCAAACATCTAAAAAAACCTAATGACAAAACACAAAACAATCTGTTATACATTGTCATAGATTCTAGACTTCACAAATCAAGATCTTAGTATTATCTTTTCATTCTTTTTATCCCATAACACACCGTGACTAATTATTGTGTTGTCACTCAACGGAAAAAAAAAAAGTTCTAAAGGAACATATGTTAACTCTAAAGGGTAACTCTAGACTGCCACCCTGCACTTATATGAATGTTGATTTCGCTGAGTAAAAACTGAGAGAGAACAACATACTAGTGCTCGTCTAAGCAAAGAGGTTTTTTAAAAGAAACATACGTCAACCATAAAGGGTAACTCTAGACTACCACCATACAATGTTTTAAAGTTGGTATCGGTAAGTGGTAGAAAAATAAACGTAATATTATAATGAAAAAAGAATCCTCATAAACAGATTCATCTTAAAATATAATCCATAATTAAAAATTGGTTAAAAAACTATTTAAATCTATATCTATGTTGAGAGTTAGGGATGAGCTTTGTGTTCGAGTCGAACCCATGTTCGTCTCGAACATCGGCTGTTCGGTCGTTTGCCGAATTGCGAACGATATGGGCCGTTCGCGCCAAATTTGTGTGGCGCGTCACGGCCCATAATTCACTGCGGCATCGCAGTGCATTGCTGGCTGATGATTGGCCAAGCATGCACTATGACCCGCATGCTTGGCCAATCACAGCGCCGCCTGAACAGAGAGCCGTAATTGGCCAAAGCTAAGGAGGCTTTGGCCAATTATGGCTCAGGGGATTTAGTGCACGCCCCACACTATATAAGGCCGCCTGCACGGCGGCCCTGTGTAGTGTGTGTTCCGGTGTTGAAAGAGATAGACAGAGAGACAGTGTCATTTGATTTGAGTTAGATAGATTAGGCAGAACAGTCAGTCAGTTTAGCTGCACTTACAGTTTATTGTGTATATATATGCATCCCAGGTGTTGCATATATATATATATATATATACACTGTATTCAGTTTAGCTAGATCCGTTCCTGTTATCTTCCTACTGACAGACAGGCTTGTCTTGTTACAGTATTTACAGCTACCTGAAGAAAATTACTGGTGTTCTTTTGATCCTATTAGTACCACAGTCAGGCAGCTAGACTATTTAAAGTTAGTGCAGTGCGTTCTGCTCACAGTGTTCAGCTAGATCCGTTCCTGTTATCTTCTTACTGACAGGCAGGCTTGTCTTGTTACAGTGTATACAGCTACCTGAAGAAAATTGCTGCTGTTCTTTTGACCCTTTTAGTACCACAGTCAGGCAGCTAGACTATTTACAGTTAGTGCAGTGCGTCCTGCTCACAGTGTTCTGCTAAACCTACAAGTTAGTGGGGTGCGTCCTGCTCACAGTGTTCTGCCAAACCTACAAGTTAGTGGGGTGCGTCCTGCTCACAGTGTTCAGCTAAACCTACAAGTTAGTGGGGTGCGTCCTGCTCACAGTGTTCAGCTAAACCTACAAGTTAGTGGGGTGCGTCCACCTCACAGTGTTCAGCTAAACCTACAAGCTAGTGGAGTGCGTCCTGCTCACAGTGTTCAGCTAGATCCGTTCCTGTTATCTTCTTACTGACAGGCAGGCTTGTCTTGTTACAGTATATACAGCTACCTGAAGAAAATTACTGGTGTTCTTTTGATCCTATTAGTACCACAGTCAGGCAGCTAGACTATTTACAGTTAGTGCAGTGTGTCCTGCTCACAGTGTTCTGCTAAACCTACAAGTTAGTGGGGTGCGTCCTGCTCACAGTGTTCAGCTGAACCTACAAGTTAGTGGGGTGCGTCCTGCTCACAGTGTTCAGCTAAACCTACAAGTTAGTGGGGTGCATCCTGCTCACAGTGTTCAGCTAAACCTACAAGTTAGTGGGGTGCGTCCTGCTCACAGTGTTCAGCTAAACCTACAAGTTAGTGGGGTGCGTCCACCTCACAGTGTTCAGCTAAACCTACAAGCTAGTGGGGTGCGTCCTGCTCACAGTGTTCAGCTAGATCCGTTCCTGTTATCTTCTTACTGACAGGCAGGCTTGTCTTGTTACAGTATATACAGCTACCTGAAGAAAATTACTGGTGTTCTTTTGATCCTATTAGTACCACAGTCAGGCAGCTAGACTATTTACAGTTAGTGCAGTGCGTCCTACTCACAGTGTTCTGCTAAACCTACAAGTTAGTGGGGTGCGTCCTGCTTACAGTGTTCAGCTAAACCTACAAGTTAGTGGGGTGCGTTCTGCTCACAGTGTTCAGCTAAACCTACAAGTTAGTGGGGTGCGTCCACCTCACAGTGTTCAGCTAAACCTACAAGCTAGTGGGGTGCGTCCTGCTCACAGTGTTAAGCAAGATCCGTTCCTGTTATCTTCTTACTGACAGGCAGGCTTGTCTTGTTACAGTATATACAGCTACCTGAAGAAAATTACTGGTGTTGTTTGATCCTATTAGTACCACAGTCAGGCAGCTAGACTATTTACAGTTAGTGCAGTGCGTCCTGCTCACAGTGTTCTGCTTAACCTACAAGTTAGTGGGGTGCGTCCTGCTCACAGTGTTCAGCTAAACCTACAAGTTAGTGGGGTGCGTCCTGCTCACAGTGTTCAGCTAAAGCTACCTGTAGAAGGTTGGTGGTGTTCTCATACTACAGGCAAGCAGTTGATTTTGCTAGCTGCAGTATCAGTACATATATATATATATATATATATATATATCCCAGCTTAGTGCAGCTACAGGCCATTAGTATGTCTGGAAGGCCAAAAAGGAGAGGCAGACAGTCACAAGCCAATAAGAGAGGGCAAGCAGGCTCTGTGTCTAGTGCTGGTCGTGGAGACGGTGCATCCTCATCAGCACGTGGCCGTGGGACAGGCTTGGCCTTTTTTTCGGCAGCTGGCCGTGTTGAGCCGGAACATGCGGAAGACTTGGTCGAGTGGATGACCAAGCCGTCCTCATCCTCCTCATCCTCTCTCACCCATGCCCAAGGTACTTTGTCTGGCAAAGCAGCGGCCTCTTCCCTCGGCTCAATGTCATCAGTGACTCCTTCCCTAGCTCCACCATGTCCTCCTGAGGAGTCCCTCGAACTGTTTGACCACAGTGTTGGGTACATGCTCCAGGAGGATGCCCAGCGTTTGGAAGGCTCTGAGGATGATACTGAGCTCGATGAAGGCAGTAACATGAGCACGGACAGAGGGGGTGCCCCAGAAGGACAGCAATCTGGCAGTCATGCTCCCCCTGCTGCAGCATACTGCCAGGTTTGCTCCAGTGATGAGGAGGGAGGGGATGATGAGGTCACTGACTCAACGTGGGTGCCTGATAGGAGAGAGGAGGAGGAGGAGGAGGCGGCACATCACCAACGAGGCAGGATGCCCTCCAGGGGCCAGCCTAAGGGCAGCACATTGACTGCATCACACCTCAAAGCTCCACATGTGCAGGGCGCTGCAGTCTCTGCGCGTTATTCAAAAACTTCTTTGGTGTGGGCCTTTTTTGAGACGAGTGCATCAGATTGCACCGCTGCTATTTGCAACATATGTCTCAAGCATATCTCACGTGGCCAAAACATCTCCCGCTTGGGTACCACATGCTTGACCAGACATATGTTGACCTGCCATGCAGTTTGTTGGCAAGCTTATCTAAAAGACCCACACCAAAGAACAAAGAGGACCTCTCCTTGCTCCTCATCAGCTGAGATTTCCAATCCCACTAGACCTTCAGTCCTCTCTGAGACCTGCACTGAGAGGAATGAAGGTGTAGAATTAGGTGTGTCACAGCCAAGTACTTGTGGGCAATCTGCTTTTGGTACACCGACGTCAGATTGTACCAGGCAAATTTCCCTGCCCCAGCTGCTGCACCGCCGAAAGAAGTTTGCTCCCAGCCATCCACATGCCCAGCGGTTGAATGCTAGCTTGGCAAAATTGCTAGCACTTCAACTGCTGCCTTTTCAGTTGGTAGACTCTGCCCCCTTCCGTGAGTTTGTGGAATGTGCGGTTCCTCAGTGGCAGGTACCCAAACGCCACTTTTTCTCACGGAAGGCGATTCCGGCTCTCTACCGACATGGGGAAGGCAATGTCCATGCCTCGCTGGACAGGGCGGTCAGTGGTAAGGTGCATATTACCGCTGACTCATGGTCCAGCAGGCATAGACAGGGACGTTACCTAAGTTTCACGGCACATTGGGTGACTCTGCTGGCAGCTGGGAAGGATGCAGGACAAGGTGCAGTAGTGTTGGAGGTTGTTCCGCCACCACACCTCCAAAATGCTAATGATTGTGACACACCTCTCTCCTCCACCCCTCCTCTTCTTCTTCCTCCATGGCCTCTTCCTGTGCTTTGTCCTCGGAACCAGCGGTGCTTCGTAGTCATTCAAGGGGCTACGCAAGTACGCAGGCCAAAAGATGCCATGCGGTGCTTGAGCTGTGTGCTTGGGGGACAGGAGTCACACTGGGGCAGAGGTTCTGTCAGCTCTGCAGGGGCAGGTTCAGAGGTGGTTGACGCCATGCCAACTTAAGGCAGGAATGGTGGTTTGCAACAATGGCACCAACCTCCTCTCTGCCCTCCGACAGGGACAAATGACCCATGTGCCCTGTTTGGCTCACATCCTTAACTTGGTGGTGCAGCGGTTCTTGGGCAGGTACCCGGGCTTACAGGATGTCCTGAGGCAGGCCAGGAAAGTCTGTGTGCATTTCCGCCGGTCATATAATGCCAGTGCCCGGCTGACGGACCTCCAAAAGGAGTTTAACCTGCCCAAGAACCGCCTAATCTGTGACATGCCCACCAGGTGGAACTCAACGTTGGCCATGCTGCAGCGGCTGCACACGCAGCAGAGGGCCATCAATGAGTACCTGTGTGACTATGGCACCAGGACAGGGTCAGGGGAGCTTGTTTTTTTTTCCCCACGCCAGTGGGCCATGATCAGGGATGCATGCACTGTCCTGTCACCATTTGAGGAGGCCACGAGGATGGTGAGCAGTGACAGTGCATGCATCAGTAACACTGTTCCCCTTGTCCACCTGTTGAAGCACACGCTGCGTGGAATTAGGGATGAGCCGAACACCCCCCGGTTCGGTTCGCACCAGAACCCGCGAACGGACCGAAAGTTCGCACGAACGTTAGAACCCCATTGACGTCTATGGGACTCGAACGTTCGAAATCAAAAGTGCTCATTTTAAAGGCTAATTTGCATGGTATTGTCCTAAAAAGGGTTTGGGGACCCGGGTCCTACCCCAGGGGACATGTATCAATGCAAAAAAAACTTTTAAAAACGGCCGTTTTTTCGGGAGCAGTGATTTTAATGATGCTTAAAGTAAAAAAAAAAAAAGTGAAATATTCCTTTAAATATCGTACCTGGGGGGTGTCTATAGTATGCCTGTAAAGTGACGTGTGTTTCCCATGTTTAGAACAGTCCCTGCACCAAATGTCATTTTTAAAGGAAAAAATCTCATTTAAAACTGCTTGCGGGTTTAATGTCATGTCGGGTCATGGCAATATGGATGAAAATCAGTGAGACAAACGGCATGGGTACCCCCCAGTCCATTACCAGGCCCTTTGGGTCTTGTATGGATATTAAGGGGAACCCCGCACCCAAATTAAAATAAGGAAAGGTGTGGGGCCACCAGGCCCTATATACTCTGAACAGCAGTATACAGGCAGTGCAAACAAGACAGGGACTGTAGGTTTGTTGTTAAGTAGAATCTGTTTGTAATTTTGAACATTTTTAACGTGTTTAGCTCCAGCCAAAAAATCTTTTCTAAGCTTTTTGGAAAACATAGGGAAGGGTTATCACCCCTGTGACATTTGTTTTGCTGTCTTTCCTCCTCTTCAGAAGATTTCACCTCACTTTTTTGTCCCAATGAAAAATGTTTTTTGAAAATTTGGGTTTTTTTGTGGAACAAGGATTGGAAAGCATCAGTGGAAAGGAGAAATTGTTTTCCCATATTAACTCTTACAGGAGAGAATTTCCCTTCCTAGGGGTA
The DNA here is from genome assembly GCA_037953035.1 of Aquarana catesbeiana. Classification (NCBI taxonomy): domain Eukaryota; kingdom Metazoa; phylum Chordata; class Amphibia; order Anura; family Ranidae; genus Aquarana; species Aquarana catesbeiana. The sequence continues at coordinate 653,247 of JBBHAA010001392.1, read as the reverse complement.
GATTTCATCTCACTTCCTGTTGTCTCCTTCCGTTTGCAAGTAGGAGTCGTTTGTAAGTTAGATGTTTGAAAGTAGGGTCCTGCCCTATATACTCAGCAGAAATTTGGGCCTTAGGTGTTGCTGTGGCCACAACACTGTAAGCCCTCACAGGGCCCTGCTGTGAAATATTAGATCAAGAATTGTAATTACATGCCCCTGTTGAACAGGAGCTGAAAAATTAGGCCTTAGGCACTGGTGCTGGTGCCACAACACTGCAACCCCTCACAGACACTCTAGTTGGAACGCAGGAACGAGCCCTGCTGCAAAGTATTGCTTCAAAAATTGTAATTACACGCCCCTGTTAGACAGGGGCAGAAAAATTGGGCCTTAGGCACTGGTGCTGGTGCCACAACACTGCAACCCCTCACAGACACTCTAGTTGGAACGCAGGAACGAGCCCTGCTGCAAAGTATTGCATCAAAAATTGTAATTACACGCCCCTGTTAGACAGGGGCAGAAAAATTGGGCCTTAGGCACTGGTGCTGGTGCCACAACACTGCAACCCCTCACATGGGTCACATGGGTCATTTGTCCCTGTCGGAGGGCAGAGAGGAGGTTGGTGCCATTGTCGCAAACCACCATTCCTGCCTTAAGTTGGCGTGGCGTCAACCACCTCTGAACCTGCCCCTGCAGAGCTGACAGAACCTCTGCCCCAGTGTGGCTCCTGTCCCCCAAGCACACCAGCTCAAGCACCGCATGGCATCTTTTGGCCTGCGTACTTGCGTAGCCCCTTGAACGCCTACGGAGCACCGCTGGTTCCGAGGAAGAGGCCATGGAGGAAGAAGAAGAGGAGGGGGTGGAGGAGAGAGGTGTGTCACAATCAGCATTTTGGAGGCGTGGTGGCGGAACAACCTCCAACACTACTGCACCTTGTCCTGCATCCTTCCCAGCTGCCAGCAGAGTCACCCAATGCGCCGTGAAACTTAGGTAACGTCCCTGTCCATGCCTGCTGGACCATGAGTCAGCGGTAATATGCACCTTACCGCTGACCGCCCTGTCCAGCGAGGCATGGACATTGCCTTCCACATGCCGGTAGAGAGCCGGAATCGCCTTCCGTGAGAAAAAGTGGCGTTTGGGTACCTGCCACTGAGGAACCGCACATTCCACAAACTCACGGAAGGGGGCAGAGTCTACCAACTGAAAAGGCAGCAGTTGAAGTGCTAGCAATTTTGCCAAGCTAGCATTCAACCGCTGGGCATGTGGATGGCTGGGAGCAAACTTCTTTCGACGGTGCAGCAGCTGGGGCAGGGAAATTTGCCTGGTACAATCTGACGTCGGTGTACCAAAAGCTCTTTGGTGTGGGTCTTTTAGATACGCTTGCCAACGAACTGCATGGCAGGTCAACATATGTCTGGTCAAGCATGTGGTACCCAAGCGGGAGATGTTTTGGCCACGCGAGATACGCTTGAGACATATGTTGCAAATAGCAGCGGTGCGATCTGATGCACTCGTCTCAAAAAAGGCCCACACCAAAGAACTTTTTGAATAACGCGCAGAGACTGCAGCGCCCTGCACATGTGGAGCTTTGGGGTGTGATGCAGTCAATGTGCTGCCCTTAGGCTGGCCCCTGGAGGGCATCCTGCCTCGTTGGTGATGTGCCGCCGCCTCCTCCTCCTCCTCCTCCTCCTCCTCCTCTCTCCTATCAGGCACCCACGTTGAGTCAGTGACCTCATCATCCCCTCCCTCCTCATCACTGGAGCAAACCTGGCAGTATGCTGCAGCAGGGGGAGCATGACTGCCAGATTGCTGTCCTTCTTGGGCACCCCCTCTGTCCGTGCTCATGTTACTGCCTTCATCGAGCTCAGTATCGTCATCAGAGCCTTCCAAACGCTGGGCATCCTCCTGGAGCATGTACCCAACACTGTGGTCAGACAGTTCGAGGGAATCCTCATGAGGACATGGTGGAGCTAGGGAAGGAGTCACTGATGACATTGAGCTGAGGGAAGAGGCCGCTGCTTTGCCAGACAAAGCACCCTGGGCATGGGTGAGAGAGGATGAGGAGGATGAGGACGGCTTGGTCATCCACTCGACCAAGTCTTCCGCATGTTGCGGCTCAACACGGCCAGCTGCCGAAAAAAAGGCCAAGCGTGTCCCATGGCCACGTGCTGATGAGGATGCACCGTCTCCACGACCAGCACTAGACACAGAGCCTGCTTGCCCTCTCTTATTGGCTTGTGACTGTCTGCCTCTCCTTCTTGGCCTTCCAGACATACTAATGGCCTGTAGCTGCATTAAGCTGGGATAGAACACCTGTAATTTTCTTCAGGTAGCTTTATATACTGTAACCAGACAAGCCTGCCTGTCAGTAGGAAGATAACAGGAACGGATCTAGCTGAACACTGTGAGCAGGACGCACTGTACTAAATGTAAATAGTCTAGCTGCCTGACCGTGGTACTAATAGGATCAAATAGAACACCTGTAATTTTCTTCAGGTAGCTTTATATACTGTAACCAGACAAGCCTGCCTGTCAGTAGGAAGATAACAGGAACGGATCTAGCTGTACACTGTGAGCAGGACGCACTGTACTAAATGTAAATAGTCTAGCTGCCTGACCGTGGTACTAATAGGATCAAATAGAACACCTGTAATTTTCTTCAGGTAGCTTTATATACTGTAACCAGACAAGCCTGCCTGTCAGTAGGAAGATAACAGGAACGGATCTAGCTGAACACTGTGAGCAGGACGCACTGCACTAAATGTAAATAGTCTAGAAGATAACAGGAACGGATCTAGCTGAACACTGTGAGCAGGACGCACTGCACTAAATGTAAATAGTCTAGAAGATAACAGGAACGGATCTAGCTGAACACTGTGAGCAGGACGCACTGCACTAAATGTAAATAGTCTAGAAGATAACAGGAACGGATCTAGCTGAACACTGTGAGCAGGACGCACTGCACTAAATGTAAATAGCAGGAACGGCTCTAGCTGAACACTGTGAGCAGGACGCACTGCACTAAATGTAAATAGCAGGAACGGATCTAGCTGAACACTGTGAGCAGGACGCACTGCACTAAATGTAAATAACAGGAACGGATCTAGATGAACACTGTGAGCAGGACGCACTGCACTAAATGTAAATAGTCTAGAAGATAACAGGAACGGATCTAGCTTAACACTGTGAGCAGGACGCACTGCACTAAATGTAAATAGCAGGAACGGATCTAGCTGAACACTGTGAGCAGGACGCACTGCACTAAATGTAAATAGCAGGAACGGATCTAGCTGAACACTGTGAGCAGGACGCACTGCACTAAATGTAAATAGCAGGAACGGATCTAGCTGAACACTGTGAGCAGGACGCACTGCACTAAATGTAAATAGCAGGAACGGATCTAGCTGAACACTGTGAGCAGGACGCACTGCACTAAATGTAAATAACAGGAACGGATCTAGCTGAACACTGTGAGCAGGACGCACTGCACTAAATGTAAATAGCAGGAACGGATCTAGCTGAACACTGTGAGCAGGACGCACTGCACTAAATGTAAATAGCAGGAACGGATCTAGCTGAACACTGTGAGCAGGACGCACTGCACTAAATGTAAATTGCAGGAACGGATCTAGCTGAACACTGTGAGCAGGACGCACTGCACTAAATGTAAATAGTCTAGAAGATAACAGGAACGGATCCAGCTGAACATTGTGAGCAGGACACACTGCACTAAATGTAAATAGCAGGAACGGATCTAGCTGAACACTGTGAGCAGGACGCACTGCATTAAATGTAAATAGTCTAGATAGAAGATAACAGGAACGGATCTAGCTAAACTGAATACAGTGTATATATATATATATGCAACACCTGGGATGCATATATATACACAATACACTGTAAGTGCAGCTAACTGACTGACTGTTCTGCCTAATCTATCTAACTCAAATCAAATGACACTGTCTCTCTCTCTCTCTATCTCTCAGCACACCGGAACACACACTACACAGGGCCGCCGTGCAGGCGGCCTTATATAGTGTGGGGTGTGTACTAAATCCCCTGAGCCATAATTGGCCAAAGCCACCCTGGCTTTGGCCAATTACAGCTCTCTCTACTGACGGCGCTGTGATTGACCAAGCATGCGGGTCATAGTGCATGCTTGGCCAATCATCAGCCAGCAATGCACTGCGATGCCGCAGTGAATTATGGGCCGTGACGCGCCACACGAATTTAGCGCGAACGGCCCATATCGTTCGCAATTCGGCGAACGGGCGAACAGCCGATGTTCGAGTCGAACATGGGTTCGACTCGAACACGAAGCTCATCCCTACGTGGAATAATGGACAGGCCACTTGAGGCAGAACAGAGGCAGGAAGAGGAGGACTTCCTTAGCTCTCAAGGCCCCCTTTATCCAGACAGTGTTCCTGCGTGCCCGCCAATCACACAGGAAGAGGACGAGGAGGAGGAGGAAGATTGTGTCAGTATGGAGGTGGAGCCTGGCACTCAGCATCAGCAGCAGTCTTTAAGGGATCAGTCCCAAGAAACACATGGACTTGTACGTGGCTGGGAGGAGGTGGCTGCGGACCATGTCGTCCTTAGTGACCCAGAGGACTCCGGACCGAATGCCTCAGCAAACCTACGCTGCATGGCCTCCCTGATCCTGCAAAGCCTGCGTAAGGATCCTCGTATTCGTGGTATCAAGGAGAAGGACCAATACTGGCTGGCAACCCTCCTTGATCCACGTTACAAGGGTAAGGTTGCGGACCTTATCTTGCCATCGCAGAGGGAGCAGAGGATGAAACATCTTCGGGAGGCCTTGCAGAAAGGTCTGTGCAACGCGTTCCCAGAGACTGGGAGGTTACAAACTCCTGTTTCTGGACAACGTGTTGCTGAGGCTTCGGTCAGTCAAAGAAGGAGTGGTGGAGAAGGTGGCCGTCTGACCGATGCGTTCAGACAATTTTTTTCTACGCAGCCCCAAGGTATGATCGGTTCCAGCAACCATAGCCAGCGTCTGTTTTACATGGTGCAGAAATACCTAGGGGCAAGATCAGACTTGGACACCTTTCCCACCGAAAATCCTCTGGGTTACTGGGTCTTGAGGATGGATCACTGGCCAGAGCTTGCACAGTATGCAATTGAGCTACTGGCCTGTCCTGCATCCAGCGTTCTTTAGGAACGCACATTCAGTGCTGCTGGAGGCTTTGTAACCGATCACAGGGTGCGTCTGTCCACCGACTCGGTCGATCGACTGACCTTCATAAAAATGAATCAGTCTTGGATCACCACCAGCTACCAAGCAGCTGATGCTGATGTAACCGAATAATTTTTTTTGAAATCTCAGATCCCTTCAAAGACTGCCTATGCTGATGCTGAGTGACTATCCCTGAGTAATTATCCTCATCCTCCTCAATCATCACTCTGATAGCTTGTAAGAACATTTTTGGTTCTGGGCGCCACCACCAGTGCCTAAGGCACAATTTTTCAGCCCCTGTTTAACAGGGGCGTGTAATTACAATTTTTGATGCAATACTTTGCAGCAGGGCTCGTTCCTGCGTTCCAACTAGAGTGTCTGTGAGGGGTTGCAGTATTGTGGCACCAGCACCAGTGCCTAAGGCCCAATTTTTCTGCCCCTGTTTAACAGGGGCATGTAATTACAATTTTTGATGCAATACTTTGCAGCAGGGCTCGTTCCTGCGTTACAACTAGAGTGTCTGTGAGGGGTTGCAGTGTTGTGGCACCAGCACCAGTGCCTAAGGCCCAATTTTTCTGCCCCTGTTTAACAGGGGCGTGTAATTACAATTTTTGATGCAATACTTTGCAGCAGGGCTCGTTCCTGCGTTTCAACTAGAGTGTCTGTGAGGGGTTGCAGTGTTGTGGCACCAGCACCAGTGCTTAAGGCCCAATTTTTCTGCCCCTGTTTAACAGGGGCGTGTAATTACAATTTTTGATGCAATACTTTGCAGCAGGGCTCGTTCCTGCGTTCCCACTAGAGTGTCTGTGAGGGGTTGCAGTGTTGTGGCACCAGCACCACCACCACCAAAGGCCCAATTTTTCTGCCCCTGTTCAACAGGGGCATGTAATTACAACTCTTGATCTAATATTTCACAGCAGGGCCCATTTCTGCACCCACCAAGAGCGAGTGAGGACTTACAGTGTTGTGGCACCAGCACCACCACCACCACCAAAGGCCCAGTTTTTCTGCCCCTGTTCAACAGGGGCATGTAATTACAATTCTTGATCTAATATTTCACAGCAGGGCCCTGTGAGGGCTTACGTTGTTGTGGCCACAACAACACCTAAGGCCCAAATTTCTGCTGAGTATATAGAGCAGGCCCCTACTTTCAAACATCTAACTTACAAACGACTCCTACTTGCAAACGGAAGGAGACAACAGGAAGTGAGATCTACCCCTAGGAAGGGAAATTCTCTCCTGTAAGAGTTAATATGGGAAAAACATTTCTCCTTTCCACTCATGCTTTCCAATCCTTGTTCCACAAAAAACCCAAAATTCTCAAAAAGCATTTGTCATTGGGACAAAAAGTGAGGTGAAATCTTCTAAAGAGGAGGAAAGACAGCAAAACAAATGTCACAGGGGTGATAACCCTTCCCTATGTTTTCCAAAAAGCTTAAAAAAGATTTTTTGGCTGGAGCTAAACACGTTAAAAATGTACCCGTTCAAAATGACAAACAGATTCTACTTAACAACAAACCTACAGTCCCTGTCTTGTTTGCACCGCCTGTATACTGCTGTTCAGAGTATATAGGGCCTGGTGGCCCCACACCTTTCCTTATTTTAATTTGGGTGCGGGGTTCCCCTTAATATCTATACAAGACCCAAAGGGCCTGGTAATGGACTGGGGGGTACCCATGGTGTTTGTCTCACTGATTTTCATCCATATTGCCAGGACCCGACATTAAATTAAACCCGCAAGCAGTTTTAAATGAGATTTTTTCCTTTAAAAATGACATTTGGTGCAGGGACTGTTCTAAACATGGGAAACACGCGCCACTTTACAGGCATACTATAGACACCCCCCAGGTACGATATTTAAAGGAATATTTCACTTTTTTTTTTTTTACTTTAAGCATCATTAAAATCACTGCTCCCAAAAAAACGGCCGTTTTTAAAAGTTTTTTTTGCATTGATACATGTCCCCTGGGGTAGGACCCGGGTCCCCAAACCCTTTTTAGGACAATACCATGCAAATTAGCCTTTAAAATGAGCACTTTTGATTTCGAACGTTCGAGTCCCATAGACGTCAATGGGGTTCTAACGTTCGTGCGAACTTTCGGTCCGTTCGCAGGTTCTGGTGCGAACCGAACCGGGATTAGTTCGGCTCATCCCTAGTATCAAGGAGAAGGACCAATACTGGCTGGCAACCCTCCTTGATCCACGTTACAAGGGTAAGGTTGCGGACCTTATCTTGCCATCGCAGAGGGAGCAGAGGATGAAACATCTTCGGGAGGCCTTGCAGAAAGGTCTGTGCAATGCATTCCCAGAGACTTTGAGGTTACAAACTCCTGTTTCTGGACAACGTGTTGCTGAGGCTTCGGTCAGTCAAAGAAGGAGCGGTGGAGAAGGTGGCCGTCTGACCGATGCGTTCAGACAATTTTTTGGTCCGCAGCCCCAAGGTATGATCGGTTCCAGCAACCATCGCCAGCGTCTGTTTTACATGGTGCAGGAATACCTAGGGGCAAGATCAGATTTGGACACCTTTCCCACCGAAAATCCTCTGGGTTACTGGGTCTTGAAGATGGATCACTGGCCAGAGCTTGCACAGTATGCAATTGAGCTACTGGCCTGTCCTGCATCCAGCATTATTTCAGAACGCACATTCAGTGCTGCTGGAGGCGTGGTAACCGATCACAGGGTGCGTCTGTCCACCGACTCGGTCAATCGACTGACCTTCATAAAAATGAATCAGTCTTGGATCACCACCAGCTACCAAGCACCTGATGCTGATGTAACCGAATAATTTTTTTTGAAATCTCAGATCCCTTCAAAGACTGCCTATGCTGATGCTGAGTGACTATCCCTGAGTAATTATCCTCTTCCTCCTCAATCATCACGCTGATAGCTTGTAAGAACATTTTTGGTTCTGGGCGCCACCACCAGTGCCTAAGGCACAATTTTTCAGCCCCTGTTTAACAGGGGCATGTAATTACAATTTTTGATGCAATACTTTGCAGCAGGGCTCGTTCCTGCGTTCCAACTAGAGTGTCTGTGAGGGGTTGCAGTGTTGTGGCACCAGCACCAGTGCCTAAGGCCCAATTTTTCTGCCCCTGTTTAACAGGGGCGTGTAATTACAATTTTTGATGCAATACTTTGCAGCAGGGCTCGTTCCTGCGTTCCAACTAGAGTGTCTGTGAGGGGTTGCAGTGTTGTGGCACCAGCACCAGTGCCTAAGGCCTAATTTTTCAGCTCCTGTTCAACAGGGGCATGTAATTACAATTCTTGATCTAATATTTCACAACAGGGCCCATTTCTGCACCCACCAAGAGCGAGTGAGGACTTACAATGTTGTGGCACCAGCACCACCACCACCACCAAAGGCCCAATTTTTCTACCCTTGTTCAACAGGGGCATGTAATTACAATTCTTGATCTAATATTTCACAGCAGGGCCCATTTCTGCACCCACCTAGAGCGAGTGAGGACTTACAGTGTTGTGGCACCAGCACCACCACCACCAAAGGCCCAGTTTTTCTGCCCCTGTTCAACAGGGGCATGTAATTACAATTCTTGATCTAATATTTCACAGCAGGGCCCTGTGAGGGCTTACAGTGTTGTGGCCACAACAACACCTAAGGCCCAAATTTCTGCTGAGTATATAGGGCAGGCCCCTACTTTCAAACATCTAACTTACAAACGACTCCTACTTGCAAACGGAAGGAGACAACAGGAAGTGAGATGAAATCTACCCCTAGGAAGGGAAATTCTCTCCTGTAAGAGTTAATATGGGAAAAACATTTCTCCTTTCCACTCATGCTTTCCAATCCTTGTTCCACAAAAAACCCTACATTTTCAAAAAACATTTGTCATTGGGACAAAAGTGAGGTGAAATCTTCTGAAGTGGAGGAAAGACAGCAAAACAAATGTCACAGGGGTGATAACCCTTCCCTATGTTTTCCAAAAAGCTTAAAAAAGATTTTTTGGCTGGAGCTAAACACGTTAAAAATGTACCTGTTCAAAATTACAAACAGATTCTACTTAACAACAAACCTACAGTCCCTGTCTTGTTTGTACCGCCTGTATACTGCTGTTCAGAGTATATAGGGCCTGATGGCCCCACACCTTTCCTTATTTTAATTTGGGTGCGGGGTTCCCCTTAATATCCATACAAGACCCAAAGGGCCTGGTAATGGACTGGGGGGTACCCATGGTGTTTGTCTCACTGATTTTCATCCATATTGCCAGGACCCGACATTAAATTAAACCCGCAAGCAGTTTTAAATGAGATTTTTTCCTTTAAAAATGACATTTGGTGCAGGGACTGTTCTAAACACGGGAAACACGCGCCACTTTACAGGCATACTAAAGACACCCCCCAGGTACGGTATTTAAAGGAATATTTCACTTTTTTTTTTTTTTACTTTAAGCATCATTAAAATCACTGCTCCCAAAAAAACGGCCGTTTTTAAAAGTATTTTTTGCATTGATACATGTCCCCTGGGGTAGGACCCGGGTCCCCAAACCCTTTTTTGGACAATACCATGCAAATTAGCCTTTAAAATGAGCACTTTTGATTTCAAACGTTCAAGTCCCATAGACGTCAATGGGGTTCTAACGTTCGTGCGAATTTTCGGTCCGTTCGCAGGTTCTGGTGCGAACCGAACCGGAGGGTGTTCGGCTCATCCCTATTGAGAGTCCACGAGGCTGTGAATCTGTATACCCACTGGGTTTCTTTTTTTGATACCTCTTTCAACATATCTAACCCCCTCCAATGTCCAAAAATGATATTGATCTCATAAAAAAGAAGCTGTCTAGGATTGCTATTATGTTTCAATTTAAAGTGTCGTGACACATTATATTTTTCAAATCCTTTTACTATATTGCTGACATGTTCATTGATCCTTGTCTTTAGTTTTCTTGTGGTCCTACCCATGTATTGTTTCCGGCAAGGACATTAATGTACATATACCACATGGGTGGAGTCACAAGTGATCAGGGATTTAATTTTGTGATGTTTCCCATCAACAAATGAAGAAAAATCTATTTTTTTCTACCTTCCATTTTTGTATTTCTACATGCCTTACATTTGTTGCATCTAAAAAAGCCTTCCAAATTTTCAAACATCTTCACCTTGGTGGGTCAATGATGTTCTTTACAAGTTTCCCACGTATAGCATTATTTTTTCTATAAATAAACTTGGGATGAGAGGGCAGTATTTTATTTAGAACATCGTCCTTCAAAACAATAGGCCAATGTTTACGTATTACTATTCCCATATCCTTTGATTGTCTGTTGTAATCTGTAATAAAACTTATGCTGCATACACACGGTCGGACTTTCCGTCAGGAAAAGTCCGACGGAATCTTTTCATCGGACATTCCGATCGCGCGTGGGCCTCATCTGACTTTTTTTTTTGACGGATTCTGACGGACCTAGAAATAGAACATGTTTCAAATCTTTCCGACGGAATCAGTTCCTATCGGGAAAACCGCTCGTCTGTATGCTGTTCCAACGGACCAAAAACGACGCATGCTCTGAAGCAAGTATGAGATAGCAGCTATTGGCTACTCACTATTGAACTTCCTTTTTCCAGTCCTGTTGTACATGTTGTACATCACCGCGTTCTAGATGGTCGGACTTTGGTGTGATCGTGTGTACGCAAGACAGTTCCAGCGGAACTCCGTCGGAAAAACCTTCAGAGTTCATTCCGACTAAAAAAACAGTCGTGTGTACACGGCATTAGAGCCAGGCGATCATGTTTTTTTTGCTTTTTTGTGTTTAAAAGTTCGTGTCTGTTTTTGGAAAAAATCCTTTCTCTTTCTGCTAATAAAAATGTTTGTTTGAAACCTTTTTCAAGGAATCTTTCTATTCGTTTGTTGGTCTGGTGAATAAAATCTGACTCTAATACACAATTCCTACGTATTCTGGTGAATTGACTACTGGGAGTGTTATATATCCATTTTTTGTGGTGACAACTCGTCGTCGGTATGTAGCTATTGCAATCTACCTCTCTGAAATATATTTTTGTAAGTATTTTCTCTTCCTTTTTAAATAATATTAGATCTAAAAAATTCACTTGGTCCGGGCTCCACTCACCCGTAAAACTAAGGCCATAGTAATTACGGTCCAACCGTTCTAAAAAACTCTCTAGATTAACGGATGGGCCTTCCCAAATAAGTATAATGTCATCTATGTAGTTCTTGTATAGCGCCACCTCTGGCCATCTATGATATATATCAAAACAGAGAGAAAAACAGTTCTCCCAAGAGGGCCAATTAGGACACTGGAATTGATTTAGTAATTTATTGAATAGAAAAAACACACAACAGCAATTCAAAAGAACAGAGTGTTCCTGATTGTGTACCTCACAGACATGTTAAAACAGACAACGTTGTCATATTAAAACTGGGGGACGCAGCTGCGCATGCACCATATTCACACAAACCCACATACATACACACAAAATGATCATCAAAAAAATCTCCAGTGATGAGTAATACAGGAAGAAACAGTCCTCTGAATAACTTGATTATTCCTTAGCCCAAGTGGCTTCTAACTACTATTTGGGTGTAGATGATCATATGGTGAGGTTGGGCATTTTGTAATGTTTGAGCAAGGTGATGAACACTTGGCCGTCCTAAAATCTTAAGCAGGGTAAATAAAGGTACACTCCAGAGCGGAATAATGAAGGATATAAGTCCCTTTAGTAAAGATTAATGACTGGCCTGGTTAGTCAGCTGAGGCCCGGAGTGTAGGTTTTGGATACAGGGATAATTAGGAAACAAAATCATTCCTTCCTAAAGTCAATGCACATATACTTCTCCATAGAAGAATGAGGGAAACGAGAAAATACAAAAAAATATCAAATACACAAAACAGGAATAATTCAAACAGAACTTACTTGATTGGAAGAGTGGCGACATCTTTGACCTGAATAAGCAGAACAGAAGTAGGAGTCAATCAAGGGGTTTCAGATCCAGACAACACAAAAATAGGAGAGGCTCATCCTCAGATAGTGACTATGAAAAGGAGAGTGTATGTAAAACAGTCACTTTTTTAGAGGAGCCAGAGGGGAAAATGTCAGCTTTGGATCCCAAGCAAATGATGACCAGAAAGAAGGCCAAAGAGGAAGAATAAAATGCCATAAAAGGAAAAAGAAAGGAAAAGGAAGGAGTAAAAAGCCAGAGGACTGGGAGACTGAGAATCCAAAAGAGACACTAACTAGTGAAGTTGAGAATGCAGTAGGGGATCTAAAGGTTGTGAACCTCTCTGCATTCCAACTAAATGATCATCACATTAAACTTCTACAAAAAGGGCCGTCTTTTTCTCCCACGTTCCCTATGAATGAATTTGAGGTTTTTAAGGACATCAACCTCTTCCTAAGAAAGGTCCTCTTTAAAGCCTGGCATACTACCAAAAAACAAAATAATCAGGAAACCCCAGTTGAAAACTTCGATAGGGAAGATAGAGAGGCTCTAGGTAATCTTCTTTCCCTGCTGGACAAAAATACAAATAGCGATTCGGAGGAAGATATTAGCCAACCAATCAGTAGAACAGCCAATCTCACAATTAGATCCACCAGAATCCCAGCACTTTCAAAACATAGATAGCTAAAAGTGTTTCTTGATCTAGTACAAAGGGACCTTGGTAAGGTCAACTGGGGACTGGATTGGTCCAAATAATCTAACTAGTGAGGAGAGAAAAGCTCTCAGGGAACTAGAAGAAGCCCCTGATTTGGTGATCAAAAAAGCGACAAGGGGGGAATGTGGTTCTAATAATCGAGAAAATCTATGAGGATGAAGCCTTGAGATTGCTCGGTGATAGATTCACCTATAAAAAACTTACGGTGACCCCCTTCCCGTCCCTTGTTCGAACTCTGAACACCAAACTTAAGTTAGGCCTGGACGCCTGTTTATTGTCTAAAAAAGAACATGACTATCTTAGGGTTGAGAACCCTACTATTCCCACTTTTTACATAATTCCTAAACTGCACAAGTCGCTAAGCCAGCCACCCAGAAGACCTATAGTCTCGGCTATCAATAGTCCATTGGAAAAGGTGGGGAAATATGTGGACTCTTTGATTAAAGACATGGTCAGCCTGCTTCCCTTCTTTGTAAAGGATACTAGGGATGTTCTCCTCAAATTGCTACATCTAATCTTACCGGATCATGTCCTGCTGGTGGGAATTGATGTAGAAAGCCTCTACACTTCAATATCCCATCAGTGGGGGGGTTGCTGCTATGGTACATTTCTTGGAACAGGAATACCCCTGGATGGGGGCACATAACGAATTTGTGGTTGAACTCCTCGAGTTTATGCTTAATGATAATTTTTTTCAGTTCCTAGCAGTTTACTATTACCAGCAAAGGGGCACATGTATGGGTGCCCCCTGGGCCCCATCTTATGCGTGCCTCCACTTGGGGCTGTGGGAGGAGGAGGTGGTGTTTAAATCCTCTATGTACCTCGGCCACTGTCTCCTGTGGCTGAGGTACATAGATGATGTCCTCATGATATGGCGGGGTACAGTGAAGCAATTAACGGATATCCTACTGCAACTTAATACTAATAATAGAAATATCAAACTGACCTTTTCATGTCATGCGGAAACACTAGCCTTCTTAGATCTACAACTAGCTATAGTAAACAACCAGATAGTTACACGTACGTTTCGCAAAGAATTAACAGCAAATACCCTCCTCCTGGCCCAAAGTCATCATCCAAATCTTTGATTGATGAAATACCAACAGGGCAGTTTCTGAGGATTAGGAGAAATTGCTCTGAAGAAAGCATTTTCTAGAAGAGGTGGAGGACATGTACAAACACTTCAGGGAAAGGGGATATTCCCATCGACCACTCCAAAAAGCTAAGTCCAAGGCCCTTAACTGTAGACGGGAATCCCTCCTAAAAACTCAGAATGCCCCCTCAAAGAAACTAGATAATTATCCAAGAATCATTACAAAATTCGGGTCCCAGTGGACCCAGGTTAAAAATATCTTGGAAGAACACTGGCACATCCTGAGATCCACTACCTTAATTGCTGACATGGTGGGCCCTAGGCCACTGTTGACAGCAAGGAGGGCACAGAATCTTAATGATACCCTGGTACATTCAGAGTATAAAAGAACACAAACAAAGGATTGGCTCACAAGTTCAAGGCCCCCTGTGGGTATGTACGCCTGCGGGCATTGCAGCATTTGCAAATATGTACATAGGACTGATGTGTTTGCCAATCCACGTGGAGGCAAAGAGTACAGGATCAAAAGCTTTATAAATTGCTCAACCACTCGAGTTATTTATATGCTTACCTGCCCCTGCAACAAAATATACGTTGGAAAAACCAAACGTGAACTCCGCATTAGGATTGGCGAACACATCAGTGGTATAAAGAAGAAAGATGATGACTGCCCAATATCATTACATTTTGCACAATTTCATGGTGGTGACCCCAAGGAGTTAATGATAAAGGGAATCTATGCACTCAAGTTACCCCTTAGAAGGGGAGACTTTGACACCATTTTATTACAAAAAGAGAAGATGTGGACGTACTATTTACATTCGATCACTCCATTTGGCTTAAATACTGAGTGCAATCTACAGTCTTTTTTAGCAAAGTAATGTGAAGAGAGGACTGTGGACATACAGTTTTAAATAGCCCTAGTACTGTTAGCTCTGTGTTCAAGCCTATTCACTCTCCTTTTAACTTTTGTCCGGTTAAAATAGCAATGCCTATGCACTCAATTAAGTATTCTGCTGAATGTTATGTATGGGAGGAAGAATGGATGACATCTTGTGGCCAAATGTTGATATGACACCTTTCATTCTATGGCTATTTAAGTCATCTTTTCCCAAACTCCTCCCAGAGGAAGCTAGCGTCTGATTGGCTAGCGAAACGCGTCAGCATGTTGTCTGGGGAGTGTTAGCTTGCAGCATGAGTGAGGTCTGTGTGATAGAGTCTGAACGGGTGGTATATTCAATGTACAGGGAACCTATCTGGACTGCTCCACTCAAGCATGTTTATATGCACAGCATTTACATTGCTATAACAGCAACTACTTCTGCAGCAATACTGTATTTCTGGCAACTGGACTCTGATATGCTTTGAACGAGGTCTGATCTGCATTGATGGGTAGAGGCAGAGAAAAGTGGCTAAAGCAGAAGACACGGTGAGAGTATCTTTAACCTATTTAAATCAGCTGTGACGCCTTACTCCTGCTTTTACTCCCCTTCCCTTTCCTTCCCTCGTTCTACTATGGAGAAGTATATGTGAATTGACCTTAGGAAGGAATGATTTTGTGCGAGAGTGTTCCCTGATTATCCCTGTATCCAAAACCTACACTCCGTTCCTCAGCTGACTAACCAGTCATTAATCTTTACTAAAGAGACTTATATCCTTCATTATTCCGCTCTGGACTGTACCTTTATTTACCCTGCTTAAGATTTTAGGATGGTCAAGTGTTCATCACCTTGCTCAAAATACCCAACCTCGCCATATGATCATCTACACCCAAATAGTAGTTAGAAGCTGCTTGGGCTAAGGAATAATCAAGTTATCCAGAGGACTGTTTTTTCCTGTATTACTTATCACTGGAGATTTTTTTGATGATCATTTTGTGTGTATGTATGTGGGTTTGTGTGAATATGGTGCATGCGCAGCTGCGTCAACCAGTTTTAATATGACAATGTTGTCTGTTTTAACATGTCTGTGAGGTACACAATCAGGTACACTCTGTTCTTTTGAATTGCTGTTGTGTGTTTTTTCTATTCAATAAATTACTTTTTTTTCATTTTTTTTTTTTTTTTTTTCCATTTGAAAATTTTTATTAGTTTTGAACATATACAGGGATATAGATTCTTCGCAAAGAAGAGTACACCAGCATTTTAAGTTACAAATTGGCATTATACAGTAAATGATTCCTATTACTTTTAAACCATATGCTTCCTTATGACTATAGTATTATTTGTGATAGTAGAGGATTACCGTATTTATCGGCGTATAACACGCACCCCAATTTAGGAGGGAATTTTAAGGAAAAAAAAACTTTTAGGAGGGAAGTTGAAGGGAAAAAAAACTTACATTTAAACGCCCATCATTGCAGCCTTCTCAGTGCAGCCATGTCAGTGCAGCCTTGTCAGTGCAGCCTTGTCAGTGCAGCCATGTCAGTGCAGCCTTGTCAGTGCAGTCTTCCCCAGTGCAGCCTTCCCCAGTGCAGCCTTCCCCAGTGCAGCCTTGTCAGTGCAGCCTTCCCCAGTGCAGCCTTGTCAGTGCAGACTTCCCCAGTGCAGCCTTGTCAGTGCAGACTTTCCCAGTGCAGCTTTCCCCAGTGCAGCTTTCCCCAGTGCAGACTTCCCCAGTGCAGCCTTCCCCAGTGCAGACTTCCCCAGTGCAGCCTTGCCCCAGTGATCCCAGCCATTCTGGGCTTCAAAATTGCCGATCGCGATCTGAAAATGGCGCCGCCGGCGCCGAAATACACAGAGCCGGTCCTCGGCTCTTTCCGGCGGCTGTCGTTCACTTTCGGCTCCACTCGTAGTCCCGAGCGGAGCTATCTGAACCTAGCCGAGTGGGTTCGGATAGCTCCGCTCGGGACTACGAGTGGAGCCGAAAATGAACGAGAGCCGCCGGGAGGAGCCGAGGACCGGCTCTGTGTATTTCGGCGCCGGCAGCGCCATTTTCAAATCGCGGTCGGCGATTTTGAAAATGTGACAGGTCGGGATCGCAGGGGATCGGCGTATAACACGCACCTGCGATTTTCCCCTGGTTTTAAGGGGAAAAAAGTGCGTGTTATACGCCGATAAATACGGTATTTACAATATTCACTTAAAGAATCACAAATCGTACTTTCTAAGCATGGGAGTTATTAATTATCGTGTGCATGCAGTTACAATTAAAGGTTATTTCTTTATCTAGGTTGTCGATCTCAACCTAGGAAGTCATAATAGATTTACAGCAATAGAAGAAACCTCTAAATAAAGCAGAACAAAAGGGGATAAAAATACAAATTGGAAATTTCCGTTATTGCTAGTGCTACAATGGAAGTATCCCTCAACTATAACTATTACTATTACTACTACTACTACTAGTGTAACTATCTAGTCCTCACTAGCTAGCTTTTTGTTATTAGAGATGTGCCTGCCTGTGTTTTAACTTTTCAGAGGATATTAGTTAAGTTATGTGTTGTAATCCACATTTCCCATTTTCGTTTGAAGTTGTCTTTATTACCATGGATATTAGCATATGATTGTTCATAAATGCAGTGTAAATTTACTCTAGAGACAACTTCTGTGAGTGTGGGTGCTATGTCATTTTTCCATTGACACATTATGGATAGTCTGGCTGCTATTAAAATATGTAAAATATTGTTCTGAAATTGGTAGGAAAGAGTTCTATTGAAAGTCCTAGCAACGCCAATGCTGGAGAAGGTTTGGTTATGATACCCGTGACAGAGGAAATCAGTTGGAAAACAGACTTCCAGTAGCTGGAAATAGATTTGCAATGCCAAAGCATGTGCATTAAATTCCCAGGTTGCCCGCAGTTACGCCAGCAGTCTGGGGACTGTTCTTTATATATTTTCGCTAATCTAACTGGAGTTAGGTACCACCTATATAGTATTTTATATACATTTTCCCAATGTAACACACAATGTGAAATTCCAAGACTAATTCTTATTGCTCTAGACCATTCTTGTTCCGAGAATGTTGTATTTAAATCTGTTTCCCATTTCAATATTGCTGGTGTTTGTCTTATCGGAATGTTGGATTGGAGCAGGGAATAGATAAGTGAGATACCCCCTTTTTGGATAAAATTATTATGATAATATTCCCATATGCTTTTGTCTAGAGTTATGTTATCAGATGTAAAGGACCGCAGGAGATGTTGGATCTGTAACACCTTAAATTTATCTGTCTGTTTGACTATTTCTGGAAGCTCCTTTAAAGTTAAGAACCCGCCTTTTAACCACATTTGAACTGAAAAATCTGGAATTAAGAATTCAAATGTTTCTAGTGGTATATCATCTAAGGGTATATGTATAGGTTCTTGATTCCTTTTCAGGAGGCCTGTCCAAGCCTGAAGTGAGGCGGAGATTGAAGGATGTTCTGTTAGATACATTGGTTTATTAGTGGCCGCTGCAATTAATAAGGCTCTAAGATTTGTATTTTTCACCATATTTTTTTCTAATATAACCCATTGTTTTGTTGAAGATGGATCAAGCCATGCTTTAAGCTGTTCTAGAAGAATTGCTTTATAATAATCTTTGATTATTGGTACCCCCATTCCTCCTTTCGATCTGTGTTTTGTAAGGATAGAGAAAGCTATTCTTGCTCTGGCTCCTTTCCAGATAAAGGATCGTAGTGAAGTGTTGAGTTTATTAAAGAAAGAGGTTGGAAGGAGTATTGGGACTGTCCTAAGTATGTAAAGAATTTTTGGTAATATAATCATCTTTAAAGTTGCTATTCTTCCCATCCAGGATATTTCAAATTTGCCCAATTGTGAGAGTTCATTCTGAACAGAATGAAGCAGTCTTTTATAGTTGGCATCATAAAGGTGAACAGATTTAGCTGTGAGGAAAATCCCTAAATATTGGATTTTGTTATTGTCCCAGTTACCAGGGAATAATACTTTCATTTTTGCTCTTATTTTATGACTGAAGTTTGTAGGGAGAATTTGGCATTTGGCTACATTAATTTTATAGTATGATATGGTGCTGAAGGTATCAATCAGTGTGCATATTTCTGGCAAGGAGGATTCAACCTCAGAAAGTGTCAGAATGACGTCATCTGCAAATAGTCCTATTTTATGACTTTTACCGGCTATTGATATACCTTTAATATTGGGTGAGCTTCTGACGGCCTCCGCAAATGGTTCCATTACTAAAGTAAAAATCAAAGGGGAAAGGGGACAGCCCTGCCTTGTGCCATTTGTTATGTTGAAGGTATCAGAGAGCACAGAGGAAGTAAAGACTTGTGCCGATGGATTTGTGTATAATGCTAAAATGGCTGATAGGATAAGGCCTGTGAAACCAAATTTTTTGAGAGTAGCTTGTAAATATCCCCAATGCACTCTGTCAAACGCCTTTTCAGCGTCTAACGCTATAAAGGCCATAGGCAGTTTGCGGTTTTCAGCTATGCGGAGTAGGTTAAGAATCCTGCGAGTGCCATCAGGAGCTTGACGACCCTTTACAAATCCTACCTGATCAGGGGCAATTAGGGATGGGGTTATTTCAGCCAATCTATTAGCAATGATCTTTGCATACACTTTAATGTCTGTATTAAGGAGAGAAATTGGTCTAAAATTTAGTGGTGTGGTGGGATCTTTCCCTGGTTTGGGTAGTGTGACTAGTAGAGCTTTAAACATTTCCGTCGGTAATGAGCCAGAGGATGCCGCTGTGTTAAATACTTCCACTAAATGTGGAATTAGACTATCAGAGAAGTTTTGGTAGTACTCCGCTGATAGTCCATCTGGACCTGGAGATTTATTCAGCACCATAGATGTAAGGACTTTCTCAACTTCTATTACTGATATCTTTGCATTAAGACGTTCCAATCTCTCTCAATCAAGAGTCGGAAGTTCAATCCTCTCTAGAAATTTCGAAATTCCTTCAGTAGTAGGTTGGGAGGTGTTTGGGTCTAATTGAAGATTATAAAGTGTGCTATAGTAGTTTTTAAAAGTATTTGCTATATCTTTGGGGTGAGATAACTTAGTTCCTGTCTTGGGGTCTGTTATATAGGCTATTCTAGTTTTTGTTTGTTTTGTTTTGATATGTTGGGCTAATACCTTCCCCGCCTTATTCCCAGAGGAGTAGTAGGAAGCTCTTAAATGTTTAAGGCCTTTTTCATAATCATATATGAGAAGTTGTTTAAGTTCTAATCTACAACTTTTTAATTCCTGGGTCATGTCTTTTTTATTCTGTGTTTCTAATTTTAGTTAGGAGGGATTTAGTTGCCTGCATTCTTTGTCTTTTTTCCCTTGATGCTATTTGCAATAGTAGGCCTCTGATAAAAGCTTTATGGGCACACCAGATAGTAGATGTTGGGGTCTCATCTGTAGTGTTGAACTGAAAAAATTCTTCTAGTTGTTTTTTAATTTTTTCTCAATGGGTGTTATGAGTAAAGATGCGTGTATTATTACACCATAAAATTACGGGGGTCACACTATTTTGTTCTTCTAATTCTAATGTTATGGGGGCATGGTCTGACCAGGTGATGGTATCAATGGTAGTAAGTTTTGCTTTGTATAGTGAGAGCAGGTCTGTAAATATTAGATCTATTCTTGATTATGATCTGTGGGGGTTTGAGAAAAAGGTGAAGTCTTTTTCATCCGGGTGGTGACATCTCCATACATCGTATAAAGATTCATTATGTATTGTGGATTGGAGCGTTGATTTATGGTGTAGTTTAGGGGGAGAACAATCTAATTTTGGGTCTACCACTGAGTTAAAGTCCCCTAGTATAAGAAGGTTACCTTTGCATATGGATTTAACCTTTTTGAGAAATCTCCTCAAAAAGGTTATCTGTCCCTGGTTAGGTGCATATAATGATACAATTGTATACAAAACATCATTTATGGTACAGATTAAAATAATATACCGCCCCTTGGGATCTCTGATAACCTCCTGCAAAGAAAATGCAACAGAATTTTTAATTGCTATGAGAACACCATTGCGTTTTGAGTCCGCGTTTGCAAAAAAAATGTGTGGATACTGTCTATGGGAACATTGTGGTGCTTTGGCTTCCAAAAAATGTGTTTCCTGTATGCAGAGAACATCTCCTTTCAGTCTTTGAGCTTCCGACCACATAAGTTTACGCTTAAAAGGGCTATTTAACCCCTTGGCGTTAAGAGAAACAAACTTAATTCTCATCGTGTTTCAGAGTGCTGGCCGTAGAGTTTTCCTGTAGAAACTTATAAGGGAAAGAGAAGACTTTCACAAAGATATTTTGTTGAGTCTCAGAATTACATTTATCAGAGGTTGGTGTTATACAGAGTAAATATTACCATCTACTGTTGAATAGAGGTATAATCTTCAATACGTTGCATGGGTTAGATGTTAACGCTGTGTTTATCAACCAGTAACCAGTAGAATAGGTTGGAAAAAAGTCGATGAGATCAGGCAAGTGAATGTAGCAGGTGAGGACAACATAAAAAACATGACAAAAAAACAGAAAAAACGTAAAAAGGATCCCGGAGCCTGCCCCAGATTCCAGAGGCAGTAAGGACTGCTTGAAATCTGAGGGCAAATATCCCATGCCAACATGGCATTAGGAAGTAATTTCTTGGGTAATTAAAGTTTACCTGAGCACCAAGGACCGCCTTCAGTGGCAGTAAGTAAGGTACATAAGTGTAACATATCTTAAGTAAGGAGTCAAGACCATTCTTTTTGAAGTTTAGACGGTTCCCATCTATTTTCCATCGGTTTGTCGGCTGGTTGAATTCCCCATTCTTTCAGAAATTTAAGGCCGGCTTCCAGAGAGAATATGTTGATTGTTTTATCCAGGTGTGTAACCGTTAGTTTCTACGGGGTCCCCCATCGATAGGATATATTATGATTTCTTAGAGCCTTTGTGATAGTAAGGAGCTTTTTTCTATGCTGTATAGTAGCTTGCGATAAATCTGTGTATAAAGCAATACCCGCAAATTGTCCGGTTAATTGTGGGTTTTTCCTTATAGCGCGCATGGCTTCTTCTTTGATGTGGTAGTAATGAATTCTAGTCAGTACGTCTCTTGGTACTGTATCTGGAAGAAAGAACGGTTTAGGTAGTCTATGCGCTCTGTCTATTATCAGTTCCATGTCAGTCGCATTGGGCACTAAGGTGCGTAATAGTTGGCGTATAAAACCTTGAAGATCGTTGGTAGTAATGGATTCTGGGATGCCGCTGAATTTAATGTTGTTCCTGCGTGAGCGGTCTTCCATATCTGCCAGATTGGCCGCCATTTTTTTGTAAATTATTTTGTTGCTCTTTATAGGCATCTACAAGGTTATTGTGTGCAGAAAATGCATCTTCCATTTTGTGTTCAGTATGAGACATTCTTTGTTGCAAATCATGTACAGAGGCATTAATAGGTTTCAGCATATTCATCATATCAATATGTAAAGAGTCTCTCAGAGAGATCAGCATATCTTTCATATTTGACAGTGTCACAGGCTGTGAAGATGAAGGGAAGTGTTCAAGAGGAGTCTGGGTGGAATGCTCTGCAGCACTCTCCTCCATGTCAGATTCTTCTTCCTGACCAACTCCTTTAGCCTTTTTAAATTTAGTAGGGCTACGTGTGGATGGACTATCAGGGGGATAGAAATCAGTCTCTGCTGTGTTTATGCAGTGAATAGCTGTACATACCGAGGGTGAGGTGCTGCTGGAGTCTGAGGAGATATCTCCCTCTTCAGTTTGCTGCGTGTGAGCTCTGGAGCCAGGAACATCTTGGTATACACGGCCGCTCTTAGGAGGATAGAAATCTGTTAATTTCTGCGGCGTAGAGCGCTGGGAACCTCGCTTGCGGACTGCTCCGTGTGCCGCTTCATCCAGGGAGGCCATCATGTATGCAAAAGGGTACCTCCGTCGCTTGGTAAGTCGCTCGGCGGTGGCTTGGAGCGGGAGCTTAGCTAGAAAGCGTTCGTCTCTCTCGCCGGCCGGACATGCCCCTCAATAAATTACTTAATCAATTCCAGTGTCCTAATTGGCCCTCTTGGGAGAACTCTTTTTCTCTCTGTTTTGATATATGCAACTTCAGGGTCGCTAGGACTGCATCTCTGGGGGGTGACTCCCAGTGTTGAGTGATTAATAACAAATTTTTGAATCTATTAATTAATATTTTTTTGTATGGTTGATCCAGGCATCCAATGTTTTTTTTTCATCTATGATATATGTTTTCTGCTTCCCTCTTGGCCAACACCAAATTGGCCACACTGGGAGCATATTTGACTCCCATGGCAACTCCCTTCAGTTGCTGGAAGAAGTTGCCACTGTACCAGAAATAATTATTTGTCATTGCAAATTCAAGAAGTTTATGAATTAATTTTCTGTATTTTCTTTTTTTTTATCTTGGTTTTTTCTTTCAAGGCCCATTTCACAGCTGACAACGCATCTTTTTGGTTGATACTGAAGTAAAGCGAATTTACATCCACCGTGACCAGATGGCAATCATCTTTGTAGGTGTTAGAATCCAATATTTTAATTAATTCACTACTATCTTTGAGATATGAGTCATTAGCTATAACAATCTCCTGTAGAAAATAACCTATATACTCTCCTATCCTTGAAAAAAAAAATGAATTAATCCGGCTAACATTAGGTCTTTGCATCCTTGTGGATTTGTGGGAGATAAAAAATTGTGGGGACTCTGGGTGCTTCAGGAACTAGATATATGGCTTCTTTGTCCATAAGAATACCTGCCTCTTTACCCTTATTTATTATCATTTTAAGTTGACAGTTGACAGTTGTATCTGTGGCTGATAATAATCTTAACATTTCTTCCTCATAGTCCTGTTTGTTCAAAATAACAATAGCTCCTCCTTTATCGGCTGCACTTATTACGATGTATTTTTGCTTCTCTAATTTACTAATGCCTTCCTCTATGTCTTTAGGAGTTCTGTATTTGTTATTAGTTTTTATATCTTTAATGTCATGTTTGACCATGACCTTAAAAACTTCCAAAAATTCATTATTTTTATTCATAGGATTAAAGGTGGACGTTTTTTTTTTTTAAACTGTAAATACTGTGGATTATGCTTATTATTGTTAAAATGCTCTTTATTCGGTTAAAAAAAAATGGATATTCAACTTTCTAGTGAACTTTTTTAAGTCAATATATGTATTACATTTTTCCATGTTTACATGAGGTATAAAATTCAAATAAATCAATATAAATCGAATACCCTACATTCCTCTGCCGTTAAAATAACATTGCTGAGATTAAAAATGCCGGTCCCTAGTTGTCTCTTTTCCTTTTTTTTTCCTCCTTCCTCCTCTGACTCCCCGTCTCCTTCCCTTCTTTCTGGTTTTGATGGATTCACATTCTCCATCCCATATTCCATGGGCTCTCTTTCCTGGTTCCTGGAATCCTGTGGATGGTTCCACCCTCCCCATTGTAATAAGCTGGGTTGTGTCCCCTGTTGTAAAATTGGCCCCCTCTTCTCTGGTTGTAACCCTGGTAACCCCCATTGATGTCATCCTCCTCTGGGGTGGCGTGGGGGCCCTGTGGATTAAAACACCTCTACTTCCGGTTTTGCCGCCACATGGGACAGCGGTAGCTAGACACAGCTCCCGCCGCCCTCCCTCCGATTTCGGCTAAAAAGCCCGGGTAGAGCTTCGGGGTAACTCCCATCCACTCCCGCTGCATAGCGGGCACATATGGATCGCTTTGTGGAGTGATCATACGCTCGAGCGGTCTCCTCGGCTCCCCCCGGTGGGAGACGTGGCTTCAGGCTCAGGCGAAATGGTGGCCGCTCCAAATGCAGGGGAATCCTCACAGTCACGCGCTGGCTTCACCAACACAGGCAATCGATCCTGCATCACCAGCAGGTATTGCCCAAGAAGTAGTAGCCCTGCTGGGACCCTTTCTGGCTGCCACTGTTGATGCCGCAGTACACAGAGGACTAGAACAGCTCCACCTGGAGGTACAAGCACAGGCCCAGGGAATCACACAGGCAGAGGACAGAACATCATCCCTGGAAGATGATACCACTGCACAGTCAGCAGCACTTGCCCGCATAACAGCTGAAAACAGAGAAATACGGGACAAATTGGACAATCTCGAAAATCATTTCAGAAGAATCAATTTGCGCATAATTGGACTGCCAGAATCAATAACCAACAACCAGCTCACAAACATTTGTGCTAAAATTATTCCTGAACAACTGGGACTCCGAATACCCTGCACTATCGAACGCGCCCATCGCATCGGTCAGTACTTGGAAAGTCGTGCCAAACCAAGACACGTTATCGTTAAGTATCCGAACTACGGCAACAAAAACGCCATCAGGCATCCCACCGCACGCGCTCCCTATTGCTAGAGGGGACGAAACTCTTACTCTTTGCAGACTACTCGATCGAGGTGATGAAGCAACGTAAAGCATTCTCCTCAATCTGTTCAACTTTATATCACAACCAAGTGAGATTGTCCCTGGCATATCCGGCCACCCTACGTATCCAAACGCAGTCAGGGGAACACCCCACTTTTACGTCGCCTGATGAAGCGGATCGGTACCTTGCAGCGGCTAGCACAGAAATGGAACACACCAATTCTGCGGAAGGCTCCTCCTCATCTCCGATTACCTCTCCCTCTGCACCCCGCAAACAACACCGCAGTCCGACCAAGCCGCCATATAAACGAAGTCGCTACACCCATCAGACGGAACGTTCCGACAATCATTGAAAACGAATCTCAGAGACTACCTATCGGCGGAGACACATGAGAGACGGGTAGTATCATCACCCCTTTTTTCTCAGTGCTTTACATCCCCTGCACCACTGTTATTACTATTACACTGACTGAATTCTATGTTCCACATATTGGACTAAAGCCCTACACCACCTAAAGGTGGGCGCTAGGTTTTCTTCCCCTTTGTTTTTTATTTCTCCCTCTTTAAGTACCTAGAATACTCTCTGCTTATTTGAGCGGACACCCTCATGTTACCTATTGTTAACCAAGTATCCTGCTCCCTCCTTGAGATGACACTTGAAATGTGCTGCGACCTCCCAGAAACGAAACCCCCCACTCATCTCTGCATTGCTACCTAACTAATCC
Source organism: Aquarana catesbeiana (assembly GCA_037953035.1). Classification (NCBI taxonomy): domain Eukaryota; kingdom Metazoa; phylum Chordata; class Amphibia; order Anura; family Ranidae; genus Aquarana; species Aquarana catesbeiana. The sequence goes on along the minus strand of JBBHAA010001392.1, from coordinate 627,365 downwards.
CCACTCAACTAGCAATCACCCCTTTTTACCCTCCCCTTTTTGCCCTCCTCCCTTTCTCCCCTCTACCCTACCCTCGCCTTTCCTCTTCTGAAGCTCGCACTTCATCATTAGGAGAGGAGCAGGCATATGGCGGGGGCTCTGCCATGCGATTTAACCCCATGTGGAAAAAAGTGAAGTCCTTGCTGTTTTGCTGTTTTCTTTTTATTGTTTTTTTATTGTTTTAGTTTAATGTTTGGAATATTTCTAATTACCTGTTTTGTGCCTATAACCTCAGGAAACCTACAATACTTGGGTGACCCTCGGATTGATGATGCAATGCCTAAAGGGAGACTTCATTCCACACTTCAAGCTCAGTACATACCTCCAGACCGGACATGGTCTCCTCAACCGATGGGAATCACCTAAAGATTGTATCGTGGAATGTTAAGGGGCTTCGCTCTCCAAGTAAGCGCATGTCCATTCTTAGACACTTGAGGCGTCTCCGGGCAGATGTGGCCCTGCTTCAGGAGACACATCTGTCCACAGACGATTTGACCCGTTTACGCAAACTATGGGTAGGAACTGTATATGGCTCACCAGCCGTAGGGCGCAAAGCTGGAGTAGCCATCATACTACACAAAAACCTGAAACATACTATCAAAGACATGAGGGCTAACCTGACAGGCCGCAAAATAACGTTACACATGAACTTAGCTAACAAAGAAATCGCTATCACTAAAATATATGCTCCCAATTCGCCAGATACCTCATTCTTTCAAGAGGTGGTGGCTTGGATACTTACCACCCCAGAGACCCTACATCTAATAGGCGGGGACTTTAATTCAGTTATGTCCACAACAGCTGACCGAGTAGGTGACATGACGAGTAAGACGATCATAAATACCACACCAACTTCGACCCCACGCTCCTAACACAAGCCATAGACTCCATGCACTTAATAGATGTATGGCGATTAACACACCCGACGGACCGGGACTATACCTTCTACTCTCCCCCCCACAATTCCTTCTCTAAAATTAAAACTATTTTTTTGCATCTCCAGCACTTCTACTAATGCTATGCGACCCGGAAATCAACAACGCCAGAATCTCAGACCACAGCCCCATTGCAATTCGATTGATCAATACCCAACTTTCTTCTCCCTTACACATATGGCACTTCCCTTCTTACCTAGCAGATAATGCGGACTTCCGCCACATGCTCTATGGAGCGTGGACTGAATATGCCTCTACCAACGCGACACACCTTACTGACCCAAACCTTTTCTGGGAGGCTGGGAAAGCCTTCATGAGAGGGAAAATTATTTCTTACACCACCCAATTTCAAGAGGAATGCTAAACAAAACTACATACGAGCTAGTGAAGCTCTACGCTCAGCACACAAACTACTTACACTTAATCGTACACCCGACAACATACACGCCTGGAGAAAAGCCAAACGAGAATTCGACCTATGGGCTGAGCAACAAGAAATGGCTAAAACCTCCTATTCTACTTTACACTTTTATAGGTATGGTAACAAAGCGGGCAAACTGCTGGCAAAGACGGCAAGACGACCCACCCATATCTCTGCCCTGAAAAATGCAGCAGGCACACTGGTTACCTCTCCTACCGAAATTAGTAAACTACTAGCAGACTATTACACTACTCTATACTCGGTGGACCCGAATGACCAACCTACTGTTGAAGCCCTCCTAGCTCAGATTCGCTTGCCTAAGCTTCAGGAAGACCAATTAGCTGCTCTTAATGCGCCCATCACCGTTGAGGATATCCAACTGACGATTAAATCTTTGGCGTCTGCTAAAGCCCCAGGTCTGGACGGGTACACAGCTGAATTCTACAAGCTAACTAAAGACTTTATTCCCGATACCCTGACACATGTATACGCAGCCATGTGGGATGGGGGCCCCTATCTCCCTACAGGGACACAGGCACATATTAGACTAATAGCTAAAAAAGGTAAAGACCCCTCACTTCCAGGATCGTATCGCCCAATCTCATTAATTAATGTAGACGTCAAAATATTATCCAAGATAATTGCGTCGCACTTAGCCCACCTACTCCCCACCTACTCCCCTCTTTATTACACCCGGCTCAATCAGGATTTGTTCAGAGACGATCGGCCACCCTAAACATACGCTGATATGTTATAAAGGGACTAGACAGGCATGCCCCCTCTCCCCTCTACTTTTTAACATCGCTATCGAGCCTTTATCCAGACTACTTAACTCGCCTGACGGGGTCAGTGACATCACAATAGGTAACCAAACTCTTCGCTCTGCACTATTTGCAGATGACATATTGTTGTTCTCCACGCAGCCCCTCGCGGACTTTGATAGACTCTGAAAACTCTTTCATACTTTTCGACTGTGCTCAGGCTTTCGAATTAACTTTGACAAAAGCGAAGTTCTATCACCCCATCCCAGCATGTCTGCCAAATGACGACAACAGTCTACGTTTGCCATTGCAACACAACACATAACTTATCTGGGCATTCACATCGGCCGAGAGCGATCCACTTTATATACGCTTAACTTCCCACCGTGGTTATGAAAAAGGAGCTAGAAGCTTGGACAGCCCTCCCCCTCTCGCTCTTTGGGAGATGTCACCTTTTTAAAATGGTGTCGTTTGCACGCCTACTTTACCCTATGCAGAATATGCCTCTTCTATTGAAGCACTCGGATGTAAAAAAAATTGATAGGGCATTGTCTGCCTTTCTATGGTCTCACAAAAAATCACGCATTGCCTTACAAAAACTGTATCTCCCGAAGTCTGAAGGAGGGGCGGGCCTGCCCAATATATGCTTTTACAATCTTGCATGCCTACTCAGACAAGGCCTTGACTGGTTGTCTGGCAGATCTAGATACTCCAATACTGTACTTGAAGGGGCCTCAACCTTTCCACATGCTCCACCTCAAATCAAGTGTACTTATCAAGGACACAATTATAGCCTGGAGAGAGGTGTGGGGACTGCTGGGGTTACCCTCCAATATTTATTGCTACCTGCCAATCCAAGGCAACCCTATGTTTCTCCCATCCACTCTACACAAAGCCTTTGAACAATGGAGTGCTAAGGGTCTTACCAACATTACCTCAATGTACCCTAATACCCCTGGAAAGTTTAAATCCTTCCAAACCCTATCAAGGGAATTCTCTCTACCGGAAACACACACCTTCTTCCACCACCAGTTGGTCAGTTATTTATGCTCATGCTACGGACCTGGGATGGATCCCCTCCAAAAGTCCTTTATTGATACTGTACTACATAGACGAGTACTCCATTTCCAACCTATACTCTCACCTTATTGCCCATCAGACTGCCAAATTTCATCTTAAACCATTCCAAAAATGGTCCCAAATATTTGAGGACGAAGACCTTTCGGAGAAAATCCTTGAAGGATACAGACAAGTACACAAACTTACCATATCCGAAACATGGCGTGAGACGCAATTCAAAATTATCCACAGGGCGTACTACCCTTTTCGTATCAACAAGGCGGAAACAGCCCAAGAGCGGTGCTCCTGGTGTTCCACACCACGCCCAACACTACTTCATCGCCTCTGGGAATGCCAACACATCACTACATACTGGGACTCAATACTGAACTTTATCTACAAGATCAATAAAATAAGGATCCCAAGGCATTACCTTATATGTCTATTCGGATGTGAACCACCCTTATCCATGCCACCGAGTCCGCTTCGCATCTCCCACTGGACGCGTATTTGCCTCCTGGCGGCCTGGAGGACTGTCATGTCCCATTGGATCAAATCAACACCGCCAAATTTGTCGGCGGTGAAAAAAGCCCTCTTAACACTTTTCTATCTGGAAATATTAGACACCATCGTACTGAACTTTCGCTCCACCTCACGATTCTTCATGAGATGGCGGAAATTCATGGAACGCACGTTCACCCAGAAAGATCTACAGAATCTCATGCAACCTTTCCACTACACTGATTGGTATCTCAAACGAGACCTTACAAACTCCCTAGGCAACCTTAAATTATCCAATCTATCTGACCCCTCTGCATTTTTGCCACCCTGAACCTTGAAAACAAATCTTTGAAGCTCCTTGACACCGGTAAATTTTTCATACCCTCACCTGTAAACTTCACCCATCGTCACTTATACAGCCAGTTTAATATCCGAGGTTACTATTTTTATTTTTTTATTGTTTATATACTCTAAACGTTGCTTCTGCTCCTAAAGGCACTAAGGTTTGTACTGTCACATCCTCCTGATGCTACGATATTGTCATACAGGTAATTACTGTGCTACTGATCTTTCTCTATGTTTTTACGAGACTGTATATGAGTCAAACCCCATTTACCATGTACTTATGTAAAAAACCCAATAAACATTTTTAAAAAAAAAAAACACCTCTTGGGGGTCTCCAATGGGTACCCCTTTGAGGTTGATCATAATAGGCCTGGTCATTAATATACTGTGACCCATTGTAAGATGATTTGTCAGGGTTTTTTTGAACTGTAGGGCAGTTTTTTGGAACTGTACTTTGGGAGTTTTGTGTTTCTGGGGTGGGGGTGTCCTTTATCATTCAATGAGGGTCTAACCTGATTACTGCCATTGCTACTGGCGTTTTTCTCAGGGGTAGACTCTCTAGATTAACATTCTCCTAGTGATATATCTTCTTGCCACTTGTAGACCTTGTTGTTCTTATAGTCCTCTACGTCTCTCTGATGTTTTTTTATTTTTTTTTGTTTTAATTTCTTTGCCTACCTTAATGATGTAATCTTGCATCTGTTTTTGCTTTCTCCTTGTATTCATTATGTTCAGCTAAAGGGGAAATGATTTCTTTGAGTTCCTTAATATCTGATTATACCTTTCTTAATTGAATCTGTCTCCTCTTAATAATAAGTTCTAATAACCTTGATTCACTGCGATTGAAAAAGATGAACCATTCATCCATTAACTCTTTGATGTAGAGTCCATCATTTGCTGGTATCTCCCACCTTATTCTACGAGGGGTCATTTTCTCTTAGATGTATAGTTCAAGAGTATTAATGTCCCTTCAAATCTTTATTTGTTTCTCCATTAGATATTTTAATTTCTTGAAACTGGTATTCAAATCTATACCAGTTCTATCTTTGATGGAACTAAAAATTTCCTCTAGGTCTACAACTCTTGTCCATATATAAGTTTCTTTATGGAAAAAATAATGCTATACATGGGAAACCCAGTGGGTATACAGATTGGGGTCTTTACAGCCTCCTGGACTCAACATAGATATAGATTTAAATTGTTTAATTGATAAGGGGGACCCCGGGGCTGGGGGGGGGGCATCAGTTCATCCAGAGGGCCGAGGAAACTGTAGCTAAAGGGAGTATTTTTTCTATTTCAGCTCATATGCAGATTTGCATTGGCCGCATTTGAAAATAGTAAGATTAAAGTCCCGGCTCTCTCAGTCCCTGTGCTGCTGGCGGAGGAGTGACTACACACTGCCTTCCTCCTTCAGCAAGTAAGTGCTGAGGGAATTGGCAGGAGAAGAAGAAGAACAGTGGCAGGCTCAGGGAAGACACAGGGAGCAATAGGTCCATGCAGCAGGTAGAGGCAAAGGCAGCAGTCCATATCCTCCATCCATTTCCCTGTGACAGACTCAGCAGCCAGCAGTGCACACAGAGGGATCACTGGAAACACACAGAGAAGTTAAGGTACAGTACATGCAGGGCCAGGACTGGGGGTGCAGATAGGGTTGCCACCTTTTCTTCAAGTCAAGCCCGAACACTTTAGCGGCACACAGCAATTTTTTTTTTATAATATAAACTATACATATATTTTGCAATTAAATAATATTTCTCATCATATGAAGTTAATCACAAGAGTCCCCCTTTACATCAGAGATCACAGAGTTCCCCTCTTACATCAGAATCCACAGAGTTCCCCTTTTTACATCTAAACTTGCAGAGTTCCCTCTGGAACTGCAGGTTCTGATGTAAGGGAGAACTCTGGGGACTCTGACATAAGGGATGCTCTGGGAACCCTGATTTAAGGGAGGACACTGAGAATTCTGATGTACAGAGATGACTCTGATGTAAGGGGTAACTCTGTGGCCTCTGGTGTAAAGGGGAACTCTGATGTAAGGGGTGCTCTGAGAACTCTGATTTACCTTAGTGTACTCACTCAGAGGCAGGAGAGAGAAGGAGGGAGTGGAGAGACTTCAATTACAGACAGGGATGGATGGTGACCTGACATCACTTCCGGTCCGTCTGCATTCACAGGGACGCCTGGACCGGAAGTGATGTCAGGGGTCATTCTGACCCTTTACTTCCGGTGGGATCGTGGACATAAGATGGCGGCATCGGTTACATGCTGACATGCATCTTGTTGTCAGTGGTGTAGCGCGCTACACATCCTTGCTGGGCTGCTACTCAGGGACTTACTATAACCTATACCATCTACCTCAGCAGGTAAGGGTTTATCTTTAAAGCCCTTTAGCTTCATTTGCTAGTTACTTGGAGGTTGGTAGGCTATGATGACATTTACTTTATACTTTATTTTCTGTTTTTGTATTTTCTCTATGGTCGGTTCATTATACACAGGGGGGATGCATTTAATTATGCATCCCATCACTGTTACACCGACCTTGGTAAGCATTATTATGAGATCCATTCCTGCAGTATTTATATGATATACACTATATAAATTATTTTATCTTACTGCTCCTCCTGACCCCTAATTTGTAAGCTTTACCAATCTAATTATTATAATAACATAAGGAATATAAATGGTATATTATAAATAACTACCCATAAAACCCTCACTAATATGCTTACCCCTATTATGGTATTTCCCTGCTTAGTTTAATAGTTTAATATTAACCACATGCTAACTATTAATTTTGATGTTATTACCCCTATCATCCAACATTATTATTACCTTTATAAATCCTATTTTTAGACTGCCATATTTTCCCAGTCACACATGATCCAATCTCCCCACCGGCCATCCCGTTTGGATCTGACTTCCATTGGGAATCAGCCCCAGTCAGTGCTCTTTTGATGGGTGAATGCTTGTGCAATGTTGTGTTCTAGCCGTTCATTTTTATAGACTAGGTGAGCATATGTAGTTTAAGTTGTTATTACGGTATATAAAATGCAATGTAATAAAACAATTCTTTTTACTCTTGTTAATGAATTGACAATTGTATGTTTGATATTATACTAATGACATGTTTTATGTCTTATGTAACTTAGACGAAATCATACATGTATGCAATGCCCCAATGAAGCATTTTTGCCAAACATGTTGGCTACCCCTGCATACCTACGCATCTGATTTCATATATTAAGCATCAATTCACGGTCTCAACTATGTATTTTGGCTGTGTTGTTTTTATCTGATATTTTGCAATAAATGTATATCTTTTTATATTAATTGTTGTCTTTGGTGCTCCCCTTTATAACAGACACACTACCTTCAAACAAAAATCCCACAACCATTTGGGAGAGCTTTGTCTCTTTCCTCACTCTTTAATTTATAAACAGCTGACTCCATCTTAGATTCTCTTGCATTCACATAAAGTAGAAGTAAACTTTTCATGTGTGAATTTTACCATAATCAGCTTAAAAGTTTGCATAGAACCACACCCTATGAAATATTGTGGTTAACCTGAATTTGTTTCAGCAAGTCATTAGCTATTTCTTGTTATCTAGTCAAGCAGCCTAACAATTGATAAGAAAGTACTGAGTGTAAAAGTTTGAATAACCCTTAGACATGTATTTTTATTGATATACAGTATATATACTACCCTTGTATTGAATAAAAGTCAGAGATCATATGAACACACACTCAAGCCTGTTTCCCATGTCTCATTTTGTCTCTCACGGATCCAAGGGTCCCGGTGGTCTGCCTGCATAAACCAGGGTAGTCTTCAAGGTGTACAATTCCTTTCAGGGGGCTGCTGCACACAGAATGTTTTTTACCTTCATGCATAGAATGCACCTTGTGCCTTTACAACCACTTTAACAAAGAATGTGCTGTACTTATAATGCAGTAGCCAGGAGTAGGGATGAGCTTCGAGTTCGAGTCGAACCCATGTTCGACTCGAACATCGCCTGTTCGACCGTTCCTCGAATTGCGAAAGTTATGGGCCGTTCACGCCAAATTCGAGTAGCACATCATGGCCCATAATTCACTGCGGCATCGCAGTACATTGCTGGCTGATGATTGGTCAAGCATGCACTATGACCCACATGGTTGGCCAATCACAGCGCCGTCTGTACAGAGAGCTCGCTCAGGGGGCTTAGTACACGCCCCACACTGTATAAGGCCTGCGTGGTGGCCTTGTGTGGTGTGTTGCAGCAGAGAGAGATAGACAGAGAGACAGTGTGATTTGATTTAAGTTAGATAGAGTAGGCAGGTGAGTCGGTTAGCTGCACTTACAGTGTATTGTATATATATATATGCATCCCAGGTGTTGTGTGTGTATATATATATATATATATATATATATATATATATATATATATATACATACACTGTATTCAGTTTAGCTAGATTCGTTCCTGTTATTCTCTTCCTACTGACAGGCAGGCTTGTGTTTTTATAGTATTTACAGTATTTACAGTTAGTGTACTGTGTCCTCTGCACAGTGTGCACCTAAAGCTACCTGAAGAAAATTGCTGGTGTTCTTCTGATCCTATTAGTACCACAGGCAGGCAGCTGCAGTATTTACAGTTAGTGTACTGTGTCCGCTGCACAGTGTGCACCTAAAGCTACCTGAAGACAATTGCTGGTGTTCTTCTGATCCTATTAGTACCACAGGCAGGCAGCTGCAGTATTTACAGTTAGTGTATGGTGTCCTCTGCACAGTGTGCACCTAAAGCTACCTTAAGACAATTGCTGGTGTTCTGATCCTATTAATACCACAGGCAGGCAGCTGCAGTATTTACAGTTAGTGTACGGTGTGCTCTGCACAGTGTGCACCTAAATCTACCTGAAGAAAATTGCTGGTGTTCTTCTGATCCTATTAGTACCACAGGCAGGAAGCTACAGTATTTACAGTTAGTCTACTGTGTCCTCTGCACAGTGTGTACCTAAAGCTACCTGAAGAAAATTGCTGGTGTTCTTCTGATCCTATTAGTACCACAGGCAGGCAGCTGCAGTATTTAGAGTTAGTGTACTATGTCCTCTGCACAGTGTGCACCTAAAGCTACATGGAGACAATTGCTGGTGTTCTTCTGATCCTATTAGTACCACAGGCAGGCAGCTGCAGTATTTACAGTTAGTGTACTGTGTCCTCTGCACAGTGTGCACCTAAAGCTACCAGAAGACAATTGCTGGTGTTCTGATCCTATTAATACCACAGGCAGGCAGCTGCAGTATTTACAGTTAGTGTACTGTGTCCTCTGCAAAGTGTGCACCTAAAGCTACCTGAAGACAATTGCTGGTGTTCTCATACTAATAATACTACAGGCAGGCAGTTGATTCTGCTAGCTGCAGTATCAGTATATATATACATCCCAGCTTTGTGCAGCTACATCTCACTGCAGGCCATTAGTATGTCTGGAAGGCCAACAAGGAGAGGCAGACAGTCACAAGCCAATAAAAGAGGGCAAGCAGGCTCTGTGTCTAGAGACAACAGTGCTGGTCGTGGAGACGGTGCATGATCCTCATCAGCACGTGGCCGTGGGACACGCTTGTCCTTTTTTCCTGTAGCTGGCCGTGTTGAGCCGCAACATACGGAAGACTTGGTAGAGTGGATGACCAAGCCGTCCTCATCCTCCTCATCCTCTCTTACCCAGGCTCAGGGTACTTTGTCTGGCAAAGCAGCTGCCAATGCGGCCTCTTCCCTCGGCTCAATGGCATCAGTCACTCCTTCCCTAGCCCCACCATGTCCTCCTGAGGAGTCCCCCAAACTGTTTGATCACAGTGTTGGGTACATGCTCCAGGAGGATGCCCAGCGTTTTGAAGGCTCCGATGATGGTACCCAGCTAGAGGAAGGCAGTAACATGAGCCCAGAGAGAGTGGGTGCCCAAAAAGGAGAGCAATCTGGCAGTGATGTTCCCCCAGCTGCAGCATACTGCCAGGTTTGCCCCAGTATGAAGAGGGAGGGGATGATGAGGTCACTGACTCCACGTGGGTGCCTGATATGAGAGAGGAGGAGGAGGCACATCTCCAACAAGGCAGGATGCCCTCCAGGGGCCAGCTTAAGGGCAGCACACCGACTGCATCACACCGCAGAGCTCCGCATGTGCAGGGACCTGCTGTTTTTGTGCGTTTTTGGTGTGGGCCTTTTTTGAGACGAGTTCATCAGATCCCACCGCTGCTATTTGCAACAAATGTCTCAAGCGTATCTCGCGTGGCCAAAACATCACCCGCTTGGGCACCACATGCTTGATGAGACATATGTTGATCTGCCATGCAGTTCATTGGCAAGCGTACCTAAAAGACCCACACCAAAGAACAAAGCAGACCTCTCCTTGCTCCTCATCAGCTGAGATCTCCAACCCCACTATACCTTCAGTCCTCTCAGAAACCTGCACTGAGAGGAATGAAGGTGTAGAATTAGGTGTGTCACAGCCAAGTACTTGCGGGCAATCTGCTATCGGTACACCGACGTCAGATTGTACTGGGCAAATTTCCCTGCCCCAGCTGCTGCACCACTGAAAGAAGTTAGCACCCAGCCATCCACATGCCCAGCGGTTGAATGCTAGCTTGGCTAAATTGCTAGCACCTCAACTGCCGCCTGTCAGGGGACTCCGGTCGCCTCCATTCGCCGGGCTCCGGGGTGCATGCGCGGTGGACTGGCACTTCGACGCATACCCGTTCGCGGCGCGTGCGGGTGCATGGCGGTCCCCGTGTGAGTGCCGTCGCCCGTGCGGGTGCCCGGTAGCGCGTCATGCTGACGCGCGCTCCGGGGGGCTACTTCTGACGACTCCAGCACCCAGTCGGGTTGCTGGTTTGTCGTCAGCTGTCCCTGTCTCCCTGTTCCTCTGCAATCCTTGTCTGCTCCTGGAAACCTGTGCTGAACCCCTGGCTTGTTATTACGGATACCGCTGCTTGCCTAATACCCTTCAGACCTCTGCTAGTTATATGGACTTTGCTCTGCACGATTACCCGGTTCTGACCTCTGCTTGTTTAACGGATTCTGCTCTGCCTGATCACCCGGTTCTGACCTCTGCTAGTTTAACGGACTTTGCTCTGCCTGATAACCCGGTTCTGATCTCTCTCTTGTTTAACGGACTCTGCTCTGCCTGATCACCCAGTTCTGACCTCTGCCAGTCTAACGGACTTTGCTCTGCCTGATTATCCGGTTCTGACCTCTGTTTGTTTAAAGGACTTCCTGTTTCTCAGTCCCCCGGTTCTGCACAACACTTGCCTGTGCACCTCCGGCCAGCAACCGAAGACTTCTACCAGGCCTTCAGTCCCACCTTCGGATCCCTCATATACCGGAAGCCCGTGCCTCCGCGTGCCCCCTGCTCCCTGTATCATTTCCAGGGGCCTGGGTGCGCATGGTCGTAAGGGCGAGCCGCTCTCGGCATCTTGGCCTCGGTGAGTATTAGTCGTGACAGTACAAACCAGCCAGATGTCCGAGACCGACAGAGCGCGCTCTCCTTTGGAGATCCTGTGTCAGCAGGTTTCCACTCTTGCTGACTCCGTTCAAAAACTACAGGAGGGATATACCCAGATTGACAACCACCTCCAACAGATTACGGGGTCACTTCCTTCTGCAGCCGCAGCTCCCGCACCCAGTAGTGGGGGTCCGCTCCCTCAGGCTACCGCCAGTCCCACAGTCGTCATGGCGCTCCCAGAGCCCAGGGTTCCTACACCGGAACGGTTCTCAGGGGACCGTAAGAAATGTAGGGCCTTCAAAAATGCATGTTCCCTCTACTTTGCTCTCCAGCCCAGAACCTTCTCATCGGAAGTTGTTAAGGTGGGATTTGCGATCTCACTGTTGTCTGAGGAACCTCAAGCCTGGGCCCATGGCTTGATGGAACAGAGAAGTCCAGTGCTAAACACAATAGATGCCTTTTTTGAGAGTATGTCTCAGCTCTATGACGACCCACAGCGTATGGCTACAGCTGAAGCCATCCTGCACCACCTGTCCCAAGGAAGGAGACCAATTGAGGACTACACGGTGGAATTTCGTAAATGGGCGGCCGACACAAATTGGAACGAGCCGGCCCTGCGCTACCAGTACCGTCAAGGCTTGTCTGAACTTCTCAAGGATGAATTAGCCAGGATGGAAACTCCCGCTTCCTTGGAAGAATTAATCCAAGCAGCCATGAAACTGGACAGGCGCTTGCGTGAGCAACGCTAATGAGCGTTTCCAAGGCCTGCGCCCTGCCTGGACGCCATCCAGACCCCTGCCTGTTCAGTCACCGTCTCCAACGGCAGCTGCTACTACACCAGTTCCTGAGGCTGAACCTATGCAGCTCGGCCTGGTCCATGCCTCGCTGACCTCTGAAGAGAGGCAACGCAGACGGCAATCCAACGTGTGCCTCTATTGCGGGGGAGCCGGACACTTCTTGCGCAACTGCCCAATAAGACCCAGTAAGTTCCTTCAGCCAAATTTGATGAACTGTCAAAACAACAATGCTCCAAAAACTTATATGATGTTGTTTGTTTCCCTACAGCTACTGGAAGGGGAGACCCGCTTACCGGCCATCATTACCGGAGCATGCAGTTGCTTCGTAGACGCTGCCTTAGCCCACAGCCTGCATGGGTAGACTACCGGCAGCTTAATAATATCACCATCAAGAACAGGTATCCACTGCCGCTCATTCCGGAGCTGTTTCAACGGTTCCGATCAGCCAAAGTTTTTTCCAAACTTGACCTCTGGGGTGCCTACAATCTCGTCAGAATCAGGGCTGGGGACGAGTGGAAAACGGCTTTCAGGTCCAGGTTTGGACATTTCGAATACCTGGTGATGCCATTCGGGCTCTGTAATGCTCCGGCCACCTTTCAACACCTGGTGAATGATATATTCCGAGAATATCTGGATGATTTCCTTGTTGTATACCTGGATGATATTCTTATTTTCTCCTCCACTATTGAACTGCACAAGGGGCATGTAAAAAAGGTTCTTACCATACTAAAACAACATAAGCTATATCTGAAAGTCGAAAAATGTGAATTCGAAAAATCGGTCGTACAATTTCTAGGATTCATCATTTCAACTAATGGGGTCGCAATGGATCCACAAAAGATACAAGCAATTCAGGAATGGCCTGCCCCATCTGATAAAAGAGGGGTACAGCGGTTTATAGGGTTTGCCAACTTTTACCGAAAATTTATTGTCAGAGTCTCTGCTATCGTGGCACCTATCACTCAGCTAATCCGTCAGCACGGTTCCTTTCAGTGGTCCCAAGCTGCACAAGAAGCCTTTCTGAAATTGAAGACCTTGTTCAGTTCCGCCCCAATTCTCCGTCACCCTGATCCTACTCAGCCATTTGTACTAGAGGTGGACGCATCAGAAATCGCAACAGGAGCAATTCTTTCCCAAAGACAGGGACCTAAAGCCATTCTACATCCTGTAGCTTTTGCATCCCGGAGACTCAGCCCGCCGGAACTTAATTACGATGTGGGTGACAGGGAGCTGCTGGCCATAAAGTTTGCTCTAGAGGAATGGAGGTATTTACTGGAAGGCGCATTACACCCGGTGATGATCTTTACGGATCACAAAAATCTGGAATACCTCCGAACAGCAAAACGACTAAAACCCAGACAAGCCCGTTGGGCTCTCTTCTTTTCTTGTTTTAATTTCCATATATCCTACAGACCTGGTGCAAAAAATGGAAAGGCAGACGCACTCTCTCGGATGTTTTCTGCAGATCCCCGAACATCGGAACCGAGCACTATCCTCTCTCCACAAAACTTTCTTGGACTGACTCAGGCGGACCTAATATCATCCATCAGGTCCTCATCTAACTTGTGTACTGAACCAGAGGTACATTCCTTGAAGAAATGTGAGGATCTTTTTTGGGTCCGGGGAAAAATTTTTGTACCTCAAGAGACACGGCGGTTAACCCTTAAAATGTGTCACGACCATAAATTGGCGGGGCACTTCGGGATGAAGAAGACGTCTGAGCTGATCTCTCGCTCCTTCTGGTGGCCTGGGTGGAGACGGGATTGTAAAGAGTATGTGGCCTCCTGTCCACTGTGCCAGCGGAACAAGGGCCAAAACGCCAAGTCCTGGGGCTTGCTCAAGCCCTTGCCCATCCCGGAACGGCCATGGGCCGATGTGTCCATGGATTTTATTGTAGACTTGCCGGCCTCGGAAGGTTTTACCACCATTTTTGTTGTTGTCGACCGTCTCTCCAAGATGGCTCATTTCTTGCCCATGAGGGGCACTCCTTCTGCCGTAGACACGGCCAATATCTTTTTGAAAGAGATCATTAGGCTCCATGGTGTGCCGAAGAGTATTGTGTCAGATAGGGGTGTGCAATTTACGTCTAAATTCTGGAGGGAACTCTGCAAAACCCTGGATATCAAAGTTTGCTTCTCTTCAGCGTATCACCCTCAAAGCAACGGCCAAATGGAGAGGACAAACCAGACCCTGGAGCAAATACCTCCATTGTTTCTGCTCAGGATCCCAGGACAATTGGGCAAGTCTTCTCCCGTACGCTGAATTTGCCTATAACAATTCTGTTCATGCGGCTACCAACCAAACACCCTTCTGGGCAAATTGTGGGTTCCATCCTACGTTTCTTTCTAATGACATCCCTGAAATGGCAGTTCCTGCAGTTCAAGACAGGATAACCTCTTTGCAATCCAACTTTCGGAAGATCCAAGACATGCTACATAAAGCACAAGAGGATTACAAAAAACAGTATGATGGAGGGAGAATCCAATGTTTGATATAGGAGAGGAGGTCTGGTTATCCACCACTAACCTTAAATTACCTTTGCCATCTCGAAAACTTGGACCAAGGTTCATCGGTCCTTTTCAATTCAAGAGAATCATTAACCCTGTGGCTGTTGAGCTAGCACTACCAAAACGTATAGGATCCATCCTGTTTTCCATGTATCCTTGTTGAAGCCTGTTGTGCCCAGCCCTTTTCCGGAAAGAGGAGAACTTCCTCCCCCGCCAATCAGGGTGGATGGGGAGAAGGAGTTTGAGGTGGAGTCCATCCTAAACTGTAGAAAGAAGGGCAGGCAGCTACAGTACCTGATCCAGTGGAAGGGATACCCACCTGAGGACAATTCTTGGGAACCCGCTAAGAACCTGCATGCACCACGCCTAATTCAAGCCTTCCATCGAGATCACCCGGAATTGATGTCCAGTCTGGGCGTCCAGTGTCCGCCCTTAGGAGGGGGGCACTGTCAGGGGACTCCGGTCACTTACGTTCGCCGGGATTCAGGGCGCATGCGTGGTGGACTGGTGCTTCGACGCACACCCGTTCGCGGCCCGATGGTGCGGCGGGTGCACGGCGGTCCCCGTGCGGGTGCCCAGTAGCGCGTCATGCTGACGCACGCACCAGGGGGGCTACTTCTGATGACTCCAGCACCCAGTCGGGTTGCTGGTTTGTCGTCAGCTGTCCCTGTCTCCCTGTTCCTCTGCAATCCTTGTCTGCTCCTGGAAACCTATGCTGAACCCCTGGCTTGTTATTACGGATACTGCTGATACCGCTGATACCCTTTAGACCTCTGCTAGTTATACGGACTTTGCTCTGCACGATTACCCGGTTCTGATCTCTGCTTGTTTAACAGATTCTGCTCTGCCTGATCACCCGGTTCTGACCTCTGCTAGTTTAACGGACTTTGCTCTGCCTGATAACTCGGTTCTGATCTCTGCTTGTTTAACGGACTCTGCTCTGCCTGATCACCCAGTTCTGACCTCTGCCAGTCTAACGGACTTTGCTCTGCCTGATTACCCAGTTCTGACCTCTGCTTGTTTAACGGACTTCCTGTTTCTCAGTCCCCCGGTTCCGCACAACACTTGCCTGTGCACCTCCGGCCAGCAACCGAAGACTTCTACCAAGCCTTCAGTCCCACCTTCGGATCCCTCATATACCGGAAGCCTGTGCCTCCGCGTGCCCCCTGCTCCCTGTATCATTTCCAGGGGCCTGGGTGCGCGTGGTCGTAAGGGCGAGCCGCTCTCGGCATCTTGGCCTCGGTGAGTATTAGTCGTAACACCGCCTTTTCAGTTGGTGGACTCTGCCCCCTTTGTGGGTTTGTGGAATGTGCTGTTCCTCAGTGGCAGGTTCCCAAATGCCACTTTTTCTCATGGAAGGCGATTCGGGCTCTCTACCGGCATGTGGAAGGCAATTACTTGGCCTTGCTGGACAGGGCGGTCAGCGATAAGGTGCATATTACCGCTGACTCATGGTCCAGCAGGCATGGACAGGGACGTTACCTATATTTCACCGCGCACTGGGTGACTCTTCTGGCAGCTGGGAAGAATGCAGGACAGGGTGCAGTAGTGTTGGAGGTTGTTCCGCCACCATGCCTCCACAATTCTACTAGTGGTGATTCTGCCACACCTTTCTCCTCCACCCCCTTCTCTTCTTCCTCCATGGCTTCTTCCTGTGCTGATTTGTCTTCGGAACCAGCGGTGCTCCGTAGGCGTTCAGGGGGCTACTCAAGCACGCATTCAAAAAGATGCCATGTGGTGCTTGAGCCAGGGTGCTTGGGGGACAGGACCCACACTGGGACAAAGATTCTGTCAGCTCTGCAGGGGCAGGTTCAGAGGTGGTTGATCCCACGCCAGCTTAAGGCAGGTATGGTGGTTTGCGACAATGGCACCGACCTCCTCTCCGCCCTCTGACAGGGACAATTGACCCATGTGCCCTGTTTGGCTCACGTCCTTAACTTGGTGGTGCAGCGGTTCTTGGGCAGGTACCCAGGCTTACAGGATGTCCTGAGACAGGCCAGGAAAGTCTGTGTGCTTTTCCTCGGATCATATAATGCCAGTGCTCGGCTGGCTGACCTCCAAAAGAAATTTAACCTGCCCAAGAACCGCCTAATCTGTGACATGCCCACCAGGTGGAACTCAACATTGCCCATGCTACAGCGGCTGCACATACAGCAGAGGGCCATCAATGAGTACCTATGCGACTTTGGCACCAGAACAGGGTCAGGGGAGCTTTCTTTTTCCCACGCCAGTGGGCTATGATCAGGGATGCATGCACTCTCCTGTCACCATTTGAGGAGGCCACGAGGATAGTGAGCCAGGACTTCCTTACCTCTCAAGGCCCCCTTTAAACAGACAGTGTTCCTGCGTGCCCACTGATCACACAGGAAGAGGAGGAGGAGGATTGTGTCAGCATGGAGGTGGAGCCTGGCACTCAGCAACAGCAGCAGTCTTCAAGGGATCATTTACAGTCCAAAGAAACCATGGACTTGTACGTGGCTGGGAGGAGGTGGCTGCGGATCATGTCATCCTTAGTGACCCTGTCACGTACCTGAAGGGAGACTGAATTGACGAGGTCGGCCTCTCTTGTATCTCCAGTCCAGGTCCCACTGAGAGGCACACGAGTGCCTGCAGGTGGAAGCCAGGAACCCTGTTGCAGGAAGTCGCAGCTGGTCGCAGGACTGTAGTTGCAGAGCAGGAAGTCGCAGCTGGTCACAGGACTGCAGAGCAGGAAGTCGCAGCTGGTCGCAGGACTGTAGTCACAGAGCAGGAAGTCGCAGCTGGTCGTTTCGTCCAATTGGACTTCAACTGGGGCATCAAACTCATCCCCTACACTGTACAAATATATATAAAAACTACACAAATAGTGTGACCAATCAAACATCAATTATAGGGTCAAATGATAAATCAACTCTTGATAGGGCAGAGAGGGGTCAGCTGACTGCCATGAAGTATCCAGTAGGACCACCCACCAATGAGAGGGGAGAAAACGTATCCATAAACCAATGGGGGTTAGTAAACAATGTAAGCAGGAAGGAAAAAGCCTGCGAAAATGGAATTTAAGCAGTGCTATAAACATCTGTGCTATAAACATCTGGAGGGTATGAAGAGGTTCATCCATATAATGTATAGAGATGACTACAAGATCATGTATATAAAAATACATGGGTATTCCCCCATGGCATATGTAAAAATAAATAAAGGGTCACATGACCGCGTCTCCTCCGACGCGGCCACGTGACCTACATGCTACGCTCTGCGCAGTCGCGTGTATCGGATCAACCCAATGTGTGAAAAGCGGAGATCACATGACCTGTCACCTGACATGGTCACAGGGTCTAGAGAAACGAATAGCTTCTCGGCTATAAGAATCCGGAAAAGGGGAACAAGTGACTTATCTAAAAACGAAAGTCACATGTTCCCCAGGAGCCAATGGACAGATCTAATGCGTCAGCGCAACCAGAGCTGTACGCAAAGAGAATTACCCAACCACATAATACACGGAAGTGGTGGGTCTTGAAACAGGGGACAACAGGAAGTCGTAATGGAAAAAATGCCACCCCTTCTCAAGGTGTCACCTCACAAGACTGGAGCTTAAACTAATATGTGAATGAAAGCCCTGCATATTCAAAATTGTGAATAGGGAGTGCATAAATATCTAATGAGGTAGATGAATATATCTCATAAATCTGACAAGGGGGATGGTGTGTGAAAAACAATGTATAATAGTGAAATAAAGAATGTGTAAATGTGAAAGTGAGGTGGATATGAGTATACGAATAAAATATAAAATGTGTGAATGTAATGTGAAGTGGAAAGTATCCTTACTAAAAAATAAATTGGAATAAATGAATAATAAGGAAACTGATTCAGATGGGAAGCCGGGATCAGGAACCAGAGATCAGGTATAACAGAATTCAGAGCCGGGTAAACAGGAGCCAAACTCAGCAACAGGAATCAGGCAGAATAACACAGGTTCAGAGTAACAGGGGCACAGCTGAAGACCAGTCAGCACCGATCAGTAGCTGGGGCCTCCTTTAAAAAGACCAACTGGCGCCAACTGGCGCTAGGGCGCGCTCCTGCACGTGCACACCGCGCGTCGCGCTCGCGCATGCGCACAAGCACGCACGGGCATCTGTGGTCTCCCGGGCGCGCGCATGCGCACCAGCGTGCGCCAGGCGATTTCTGCTGGTTTCCTTACATTGCCCCCCCTTAAGGGCAGCCTCCAGATGCCCACTAAGGGTTTTTTCTCAGGATGGAGGCGAAGGTAGGCTTGAACCAATCGTGGAGCGTGCACATCGGAGCGGGTTCCCATGAATTATCTTCAGGGCCGTAGCCCTTCCGCTTAATAAGGAACTGGGTCTGGCCCCTTCTCATCCTGCAATCCAGGACAGCCTCCACTTCGAACTCCTCATTCCCTTCCACCAACAGAAGAGCAGGAGTCTCGGATTCTCGATCAGGAAAGGGATTAGCCACAGATCGTTTCAAGGGGGACACATGGAACACCGGATGAATTCTTAAATTTTCTGGTAGGCTTAACTCGAAAGCAACGGCGTTAATCCTTCTTTTAATAGGGAATGGGCCAATGTATCTTGGTCCTAGCTTCCTTGAAGGGCAGGCCAGCTTTAGATTTGTGGTAGATAGCCATACCTTCTCTCCGGGTTTCAGATCCAGATTACCTCTTCTTCTCCTGTCATAGAATCTCTTGTCATCTATTTGGGACTTGGAGATAGCTTCTTGCAGGAAGAGGTTGTTAACTTTCCAGAACTCCAGACAATCCTGTACTGCCGGTACTGAGGATTCTTGGGGGACATCGGGCAAAAAAGATGGATGGAACCCATAATTAGCAAAAAAGGAGGTTTGCTTGATAGAAGAGTGTATTGAGTTATTGTAGGCAAATTCTGCTAACGGCAAAAGAGACCCCCAATCATCCTGTGCAAAAGAAGAGAAACATCAGAGATATTGCTCCAGCGTCTGATTTGTTCTCTCTGTTTGGCCGTTGGTCTGGGGGTGGTAAGCAGATGATAGGCAGAGTTTAATGCCCAAAACTTCACACAAGGATTTCCAAAATCTGGACGTAAACTGAACTCCACGATCTGACGTGATATTGACAGGGATACCATGTAGGCGTACCACTTCCTTGACGAAAGATGAGGCAGTCTCTGCAGCGGAAGGGGTACCCTTTAGGGGCACAAAGTGCGCCATCTTGGATAGGCGATCCACAATAACAAAGATGGTGGTAAACCCCTCAGATGGGGGTAACTCGACAATGAAGTCCATGGAGATCATGCTCCATAATTTATCTGGTACAGGGAGAGGTTCCAGCAGACCCCAATTCTTAGATCTGTCCTCCTTGTTCTGTAAGCACGTAGTGCGAGATCTTACATAGTCTCTGCAGAATTGTATTAAGTCTGGCCACCAGAAGGAGCGAAGGACCAGTTTTGAAGTCTTGTGTACCCCGAAATGCCCTGCCAGAGGATGATCGTGGCACATGTAGAGGACTGCTGTCCGTAATTGCTCTGGAACAAAGATCTGTGTACCATGGAAGTAGAGACCCTCTTTAAGCTGGAGATGGAGTTCTTGGGAGGGAGGTTGATTCAGGACTGCTGTCTTGATTTGGGAGATGAGATCAGTTTGTAGTAACAGGAAGTTCTTAGCGGGTAGGATGGTATCAGGTTCGGGAGATGCTTCATTATCTTGAAACATGCGGGAAAGAGCGTCTGGCTTCTCATTCTTTGACCCGGGCCGGTAAGTGATGTGGAAGCAGAATCTTGCAAAAAAAAAGAGCCCACCTGGCCTGGCAAGGTCTTAATCTTTTCGCTGTTCTTAAGTACTCCAGGTTTTTGTGATCCGTGAATACAAGAATAGGGTGCGCAACTCCCTCTAGCAAATAACCCCATTCTTCAAGGGCAGACTTTATAGCGAGTAATTCCCGACTCCCGACATCGTAGTTCCTTTCAGGATTACTTAGTTTTCTGGAGAAGAAAGCGACAGGATGGAGTAGAGATTTTGTCCCTTGTCGTTGGGACAATATGGCTCCCACAGCTATTTCGGAGGCATCCACTTCAAGGACATAGGGCAGAGCAGGATCTGGGTGTTTCAGGATGGGTGCGGATGTGAAGAGGCCTTTCAGTTTTTCTAATGCTGTCTGAGCTTCAGAGGTCCATGTGAAGATTGTGCGTAGCTTGGTTAGCTGGGTGATAGGGGATACAATACTGGAAAAGTCTTTAATAAACTTCCTGTAAAAATTAGCCAACCCCACAAACCGCTGTACAGATTTCTTATCAGTAGGGGCAGGCCAATCGAGTACTGCAGATACCTTCTGTGGGTCCATGGCAATTCCAGCCACAGAGATAACGAGCCCCAGGAACTGGATGGTGAGTTTTTTTAATTCACACTTCTCCGCCTTAGCATAGAGATGGTGTTCCCTTAGTTTTTTAACACTTTCTTCACGTGAATTTGATGGGACTCTAGGGAGGTGGAAAAAATTAAAATGTCATCCAAGTAAACAATAGTAAATAAATCAAGAAAGTCCCGGAACACATCATTTACAAAATGCTGGAAAGTGGCATCACTAGGTACTCAAAATGTCCGAAACGAGACCTGAAGGCAGTCTTCCATTCATCCCCTTCTCTTATTCTGATCAGGTTGTATGCTCCTCTCAAGTCTAGTTTTGTGAATATACGAGCTTCCCGAATAGTTCTGGAATAAGAGGTAAGGGGTACCGGTTTTTGATGGTTACCTTATTTAAGTCCCGGTAATCAATACAGGGCCAGAGGGAGTGATCCTTCTTCTCCACGAAAAATATTCCTGCTCCCGCGGGGGAAGAAGGTGGCCGAATAAACCCCTTATCAAGGTTCTCATCAATGTACTTCCGCAACTCCTCCAGTTCTGGTTCTGAAAGTGGATAGATCCTGCCAAAGGGAATTTCTGCACCGGGTAAGAGATCGATAGGGCAGTCATATGGTCTATGAAGAGGGAGAGTGTCAGCGCTCTTTTTATTGAAAACGTCCAGAAAGTCATGGTAAATGGAAGGCACAAGTTTAATAGTTTCAGGGTCCGTGTTAATGCAGAGGAGCGGTTCTTCAGGCTTGGGTAGAGGAGGAATGCAGAATTCATTACAGTACTTAGAAGAAAAAGTCCCTTCCCCTGTGATCCAGTTGATGAGGGGGTTATGTGCCTTCAACCAGGGTTGCCCAAGAATGACAGGAAATAGGGGAGATGTAATGACATCTAGACGTAGCAGCTCATGATGCCCAGAAGCTGTGAGGCACAGGATGGGTTCAGTCTCTAGAGTGACGGGCCCAGATTTGATGCCTGAAACATCTGCCAGGTGGACCGTGAAGCTGTTCTTCTTAGCACGCAAAGCGAGTGCGTGCGTATTTGCAAAGGCAGAGTCCACGAAACAGCTACAGGCCCCAGAGTTCACAATAGCAGAAAAATTAAGAGTCTTTCCGGTTAACTGAAGGGAAACAGGCAGCAGGGTGTGGTTTTGACTGGAACTTAATGCCACGACTGTAGAAGATGGACGGAGGGGTCTTTTACGATGCCTTCTGGAACAAGTCTGTAGGAAGTGCCCCTGCTCGCCACAATAAAGACAGAGATTATTGCGGCAACGATGAGACCGCTCTTGTTCGGTCAGAGGGGGCCTAGGAAAGCTGGCATGTGGAATTTTCCTGATGTCAGAAACTTTTCTTGGCATGCTTGAGAAGGAGGCAGGTGATGGGTCCGTCGAGCAGGTAGGCATTAGATGAAGATTTCTGGCTTTCTCGAACCGTCTTTCACGTAGGCGATGGTCAATTTGTATGCTGAGGTGGATTAAGTCATTCAAAGAGGTAGGTATTTCTACCCTGGCAAGTTCATCTTTGACGGCTTCTGACAGGCCAAGACGAAATTGGAAGTGTAAAGCTGAATCATTCCACTCAGTATCAGTGCTCCATAAATGAAAGTCCGAGACATAGTCCTCCATAGGCCTAGAACCTTGTTGTAAATGACTCAGCGAAGTCTCTGCTGTCTGGTGGCGGAAAGGATCGGCATATAATTGAGCCATGGCAGTGAAAAAGGATTTGACCGAAGCCAGGACAGGGTCGTGTTGTTCCCAAAGCTGAAATGCCCAGGCCTGGGGTTCCTCCAGCAACAAGGAAATAAGAAATCCCACCTTCAGTTTCTCTGTAGAGAATGTACGGGGTAGCAAAGAAAAGTAAAGCTCGCAGGCATTCTGAAAAGTCCTGTACTTTTTACGGTCCCCGGAAAACCATTCGGGCAAGGGTACCCTGGGCTCAGGAAGGTAAGACAGTTCAGTTTGGGAGAAAGTCATAGTTTGAGCAAAGGAATCCTTGAGTCTTGGATGCTTGGAAGTGGGAACAAAGCTGGATGTATACTGAAGTTGGTTATGGATGCGGACAAAGTCCATATGCAATCCCTGCACTACGTGGGAGAGTGCGGTAACAGTTTGGCAGAGGGTTGATAGCAGAGAGACCTCCCTTTCAGACTCCATTACTGGCTGACTGGTACTGTCACGTACCTGAAGGGAGACTGAATTGACGAGGTCGGCCTCTCTTGTATCTCCAGTCCAGGTCCCGCTGAATGTGAAACAGAAGGAGCCAATGAACATGAGGCACATGAGTGCCTGCAGGTGGAAGCCAGGAACCCTGTTGCAGGAAGTCGCAGCTGGTCGCAGGACTGTAGTTGCAGAGCAGGAAGTCACAGCTGGTCGCAGGACTGCAGAGCAGGAAGTCGCAGCTGGTCGCAGGACTGTAGTCGCAGAGCAGGAAGTCACAGCTGGTCGCAGGACTGTAATTGCAGAGCAGGAAGTTGCAGCTGGTCGCAGGACTGTAGTTACAGACACTCGGGTAGTTGTGCTGGGCGAAACTGGGGACCAGGGCCAGGTCACAGGGATAGCCGGGTTCATCAACAGGCGGGCAGCAGGGTACCGGAACATTAGGCAGAGGCGGGTCAGATGGGAAGCCGGGATCAGGAACCAGAGATCAGGTATAACAGAGTTCAGAGCCGGGTAAAGAGGAGCCAAAGTCAGCAACGGGAATCAGGCAGAATAACACAGGTTCAGAGTAACAGGGGCACAGCTGAAGACCAGTCAGCACCGATCAGTAGCTGGGGCTCCTTTAAATAGGCCAACTGGCGCTAGGGCACGCTCCCACGCGTGCACGCCGCGCATCGCACGCGCATGCGCACAAGCGCGCACGGCATCTGTGGTCTCCCGTGCGCGCATGCGCACCAGCGCGCCAGGCGATTTCTGATGGTTACCTTACAGACCCAGAGGAGTCCGGACCGAATGCCTCAGCAAACCTACGCTGTATGGCCTCCCTGACCCTGCAAAGCCTGCGGAAGGATCCTCGTATTCGTGGTATCAAGGGGAGGGATCATTACTGGCTTGCAACCCTCCTTGATCCACGTTACAAGGGTAAGGTTGCGGACCTTATCTTGCTGTCGCAGAGGGAGCAGAGGATGAAACATCTTCGGGAGGCCTTGCAGAAAGGTTTGTGCAACGCGTTTCCATAGCCTGGGAGGTTACAATTTCTGGGTCCTCCTGGACAACGTGTTGTAAGGCTTCGGTTAGTCACAGAAGAAGCGGTGGAGAAAGTGGCCGTCTGACCGATGCGTTCAGACAATTTTTAGTCCGCAGCCCCAAGGTATGATCGGTTCCAGCAACCATTGCCAGCGTCTGATTCACATGGTGCAGGAATACCTAGGGGCAGGATTAGACTGGACAGTGGACACCTTTCCGACCGAAAATCCTCTGGGTTACTGGTCTTGAGGATGGATCCCTGGCCAGAGCTTGCACAGTATGCAATTGAGCTACTGGCCTGTCCTGCATCCAGCGTTCTTTCGGAACGCACATTCAGTGCTGCTGGAGGCTTTGTAACCGATCACAGGGTGTGTCTGTCCACCAAATTGGTCGATCGGCTGACCTTCATAAAAATGAATCAATCTTGGATCACCAGCTACCAAGCACCTGATGTTGATGTAACTGATTGATTTTTTTTTAAATGTGAAATCCCTTCAAGACTGTCTATGCTGATGCTGAGTGACTATCCTGTTATGCTGAGTGACAATCCTCTTCCTCCTCAATTTTCATGCTGATAGCTTGTAAGAACATTTTTGGTTCTGGGCACTGCCACCAGTGGCCAAGGCCCAATTTTTCTGCCCCTTTCTAATAGGGGCATGTAATTACAATTTTTGATGCAATACTTTGCAGCAGGGCTCATTCCTGCGCTCTAACTATAGCATCTGTGAGGGGTTGCAGTGTTGTGGCAGCAGTGACTAAGGCCCAATTTTTCTGCCTCTGTTTAACAGGGGCAGGTAATTACAATTTTTGATGCAATACTTTGCAGCAGGGCTCATTCCTGCGCTCCAACTAGAATATCTGTGAGGGGTTGCAGTGTTGTGGCACCAGTGCCTAAAACCCAATTTTTCTGCCCCTGTTCAACAGGCGCATGTATTTACAATTCCTGATATAATATTTCAGAGCAGGGCCCGTTCCAGCGCCCACCAAGAGTAACTGTGAGGACTTACAGTGTTGTGGCACCAGCACCACCACCATCACCACCACCAAAGGCCCAATTTTTCTGCCACTGTTCATCAATGGCATGTAATTACAATTCTTGTTCTAAAATTTCACAGCAGGGCCTGTTCCTGCGCCCACCAAAAGTAACTGTGAGGGCTTACAGTGTAGCGGCAACACCAACACCTAAGGCCCCAATTTCTGCAGAGTATATAGGGCAGGCCCCTACTTTCAAACATCCAACTTACAAATGACTCCTACTTGCAAATGGAAGGAGACAACAGGAAGTGAGATGAAATCTACCCCTAGGAAGGGAAATTCTCTCCAGTAAGAGTTAATATGGGAAAAACGTGTCTCCTCTTCACTGATGCTTTATCACCAATCCTTGTTTCACTAAAAACCCCAAATTTTCAAAAAACATTTGTCATTGGGACAGAAAGTAAGGGTAAAATCTTCTGAAGAGGTGCACAGACGGAAAAACAAATGTTACAGGGGTGACAACCCTTCCCTATGTTTTCCAAAAAGCTTAAAAATAGATTTTTTGGCTGGAGCTACACTTTAAAAATGTACCAGTTCAAAATTACAAACAGATTCTACTTCACAACAAACCTACAATCCCTGTCTTGTTTGCACTGCCTGTATACTGCTGTTCAGAGTATATAGGGCCTGGGGGCCCCACACCTTTCCTTTTTTAAATTTTGTTGTGGGGTTCCACCTTAATATCCAGGGCTGTCTTTAATACTGATTGGACCCCGGGCAAACGTTTTCTTGCCATCCCCCCCCCCCCCCAAGAATTTTGCTCTCCACCTGCTCTGAGACATATAATAAATAGCAGCTAGACTTAAAATCAGTTTACTGTATCAGATCAGGCAGTGATTGCGATTAGTTGCCAGAGGTTACAGTGTATCATTACCGCTTTCTGACTGGTTGTAGAGGTTACAGTACATGATTTCTGCTTGTTGATTGGTTGCCAGAGATTATTGTACAGTAATATTGCTCACTGATTAGAGGTTATAGCACATCATCTCCTCACTGCAGGGGGCATGATATACATATGAATGCCGCCTTTATTTACATATCTATGCTGCCGGATGCAGCTATTTATATATGAATGCTGCTATTTACATATAAACACAGGGTATGCAGGTGAGTCATTTGTACACAATAAGGCAGAGCTGGGCAGCATTAGTAGCAGCACTTCACACTGAGATGTCGGGACACATCATGGGACTAAAACTTCAAGGGACAAGAGAATTTAAACTAGGATAGTTGACAAGTATGAGGCAGCTGCTTTGGGCCCCACAACAATGACAGGGCCCAGGGCAGCTGTCCCTTTTGCACTGCCTTAAAGATGGCTCTGTTAATATCCATACAAGACCCAAAGGACCTGGTAATGGACTGGGGGGTACCCATGCCGTTTTGTCTCACTGATTTTCATCCATATTGCCGGGACCCGACATTACATTAAAGCCGCAAGCAGTTTTAAATTACTTTTATACCTTTAGAAATGTCATTTTGTGCAGGGACTGTTCTAAACACGGGAAACACGCGCCACTTTACAGGCATACTATAGACACCCCCCAGGTACGATATTTAAAGGAATATTTCACTTTTTTTTTTACTTTAAGCATCATTGAAATTTCTGCTCCCAAAAAAACGGCCGTTTTTAAAACTTTTTTTGCATTGATACATGCCCCTGGGGCAGGACCCGGGTCCCCAAACCCTTTTTAGGACAATAACTTGCATATTAGCCTTTAAAATTAGCACTTTTGATTTCGAACGTTCGAGTCCCATAGACGTCAATAGGGTTCTAACGTTCTGTTGTGAATTCATGAAGAAATATATTTTATATTTACTGGCAGAAAAATGAGAGTTTCTTAGGCCTCAAAAAGTAGATGAACTGGATGTTACAATAATTGAACTGTTGCCCTTTTGGAGACCTTTAGTACAAAATTGACGTTCTCATGTTTTTCCAAGTTTTTCTACTACTTCAAATATTGAAGACTTTTACAAGCATGTATTGTGAG
>JBBHAA010001391.1:2110000-2295983 GCA_037953035.1 Aquarana catesbeiana | reverse complement strand
ACTTTATCTTCTGTCCCACTCCCAGCCACTACCTCTGCCGTTACTCCTGCTGGCTGCTGCCCATACACACAGCGTGAGGGAGGAGGGGGCATCGCCGCGCCGGCTCCATACAAGGAGAATCGAGCACCGCCGTTCTCCTAAATTCCTGCTGCTTTCCTCAGGCCGCAGCAGCATATCACTCCGCCATTAATATTACAGTCGGCGGCACTGCAAAGGACGCATTACACAGCAGGAAGAATGCAGCCGCTGCTGACACTCGGGACTATTGAGCACACATTCGGGGCTCCAGCCTCAATAGCCCCGTATTAACGACGCCTATGCTGTCCGCTATCACCATAACTATACATTTGGCTATGGAACATCTGGCTATGGCTTTACGGTCTAATCCCTCTATCCAGGTGGGCACAAGCTCATATAAATTAAAGTATTTTTGCGGATAATCTACTTATCTACATATCTAATCCAAGAATAGCTTTTCCAAGCATTTTGCATGAAATAGAACAATTTGGATTTTACAGCAACTTTAAAGTAAATGGTACAAAATCCAGGTGCCTCAATATTACATTTACGTTAATTGAGAGAGAAATATTGGAAACCAACATCCTATTTCAGTAGGAACTCCATTCTCTTAAATACCGTATTTATCGGCGTATAACACGCACCGGTGTATAACACGCACCCCAATTTAGGAGGGAATTTTAAGGAAAAAAAAAACTTTTAGGAGGGAAGTTGAAGGAAAAAAACTTACATTTAAATGCCCATCATTGCAGCCTTCTCAGTGCAGCCTTGCCTTAGTGCAGCCATGTCAGTGCAGCCTTGTCAGTGCAGCCTTCCCCAGTGCAGCCTTGTCAGTGCAGCCTTCCCCCAGTGCAGCCTTGTCAGTGCAGCCTTGTCAGTGCAGCCATGTCAGTGCAGCCATGTCAGTGCAGCCTTCTCCAGTGCAGCCTTCTCCAGTGCAGCCTTCTCCAGTGCAGCCTTCTCCAGTGCAGCCTTCCCCAGTGCAGCCTTGCCCCAGTGCAGCCTTGCCCCAGTGCAGCCTTGCCCCAGTGCAGCCTTCGATCCCCTGTCCTTGCCATCCTGGGCTTCAAAATCGGCTAGGTTCGGATAGCTCCGCTCGGGACTACGAGTGGAGCCGAAAGTGAACGAGAGCCGCCGGAAAGAGCCGAGGACCGGCTCTGTGTATTTCGGTGCCATTTTCAAATCGCGGTCGGCGATTTTGAAGTTGTGACAGCAAGGGGAAAAAAGTGCGTGTTATACGCCGATAAATACGGTACTTAGTTGTCAATATCGCCTCTACAGAGGAAAAGATATATGAACTGAACTATCTGCCTATGCTAAACACTGTGATTAGTCAACTTCAACTTAGGGTTAAGGGGGGAACCACTCCTGAAAGGGGAGAAGGGCGATATATAAACATGGATATTCTACCTCGTTTTTTTATATTTACAGTATCTCACAAAAGTGAGTACACCCCTCACATTTTTTGTAAAAATTTTCTTCTATCTTTTCATGTGACAACACTGATGAAATGACACTTTGCTACAATGTAAAGTAGTGAGTGTACAGCTTGTATAACAGTGTAAATTTGCTGTCCCCTCAAAATAACTCAACACACAGCCATTATTGTCTAAACCGCTGGCAACAAAAGTGAGTACACCTCTAAGTGAAAATGTCCAAACTTGGCCCAAAGTGTCAATATTTTGTGTGGCCACCATTATTTTTCATCACTGCCTTAACCCTCTTGGGCATGAAGTTCACCGGAGCTTCACAGGTTGCCACTGGAGTCCTCTTCCACTCCTCCAGGAGAACATCACTGAGCTGGTGGATGTTAGAGACCTTGCGCTCCTCCACCTTCTGTTTGAGGATGCCCCACAGATGCTCAATAGGGTTTAGGTCTGGAGACATGCTTAGCCAGTCCATCACCTTTACCCTCAGCTTCTTTAGCAAGGCAGTGGTCATCTTGGAGGTGTGTTAAATACTGCCCTGCGGCCCAGTCTCTGAAGGGAGGGGATCATGCTCTGCTTCAGTATATCACAGTACATGTTGGCATTCATGGTTCCCTCAATGAACTGTAGCTCCCCAGTGCTGGCAGCACTCATGCAGCCCCAGACCATGACACTCCCACCACCATGCTCGACTGTAGGCAAGACACACTTGTCTTTGTACTCACTCCTCACCTGGTTGCCGCCACACACGCTTGACACCATCTGAACCAAATAAGTTTATCTTGGTCATATCAGACCACAGGACATGGTTCCTGTAATCCATGTCCTTAGTCTGCTTGACTTCAGCAAACTGTTTGTGGGCTTTCTTGTGCATCATCTTTAGAAGAGGCTTCCTTTTGGGACAACAGCCATGCAGACCAATTTGATGCAGTGTGCGGCGTATGGTCTGAGCACTGACAGGCTGACCCCCACCCCTACAACCTCTGCAGCAATGCTGGCAGCACTTATACGTCTATTTCCCAAAGACAACCTCTGGATATGACACTGAGCACGTGCACTCAACTTCTTTGGTGGACCATGGTGAGGCCTGTTCTGAGTGGAACCTGTCCTGTTATACTGCTGTATGGTCTTGTCCACCATGCTGCAGCTCAGTCTCAGGGTCTTGACAATCTTCTTATAGCCTAGGCCATCTTTATGTAGAGCAACAATTCTTTTTTTCAGATCCTCAGAGAGTTCTTTGCCATGAGGTGCCATGTTAAACTTCTAGTCACATGACACCGGGGAGGTAAAATGGATAATTGGGTCTAATTTGGACATTTTCACTTAGGGGTGTACTCACTTTTGTTGCCAGCAGTTTAGACATTAATGGCTGTGTGTTGAGTTATTTTGAGGGGACAGCAAATTTACACCATTATACAAGCTGTACACTCACTACTTTACATTGTAGCAAAGCGTCATTTCTTCAGTGTTGTCACATGAAAAGATAGAAGAAAAGATTTACAAAAATGTGAGGGGTGTACTCACTTTTGTGAGATACTGTATATCAAAAATGGTACCTATAACACTTCCGAGGGCGTTCTTCCATTCACTACGGTCTAGCTTATTAGGGTATCTCTGGCAGAATTCCACAGCTAGGCCCTGCTAGGACATCTTAGTAAAGCGGCAAACACATGAATGCTATCCTAAGTATATGGCTGCATGGTCTCCCTGGATTGATTTTTTGGGCTCTGGTGATCTGGGATCTTTTTTTATAAATAGTCTTTTTTATAATTAGTTTTTACTCTATGACACGGTTCTGATTTAGGGAGGCGGTTCCCCAGATGGACTGTTGGAGAAATGGATAGACTTGTTTGTAAAAAAAATCCTTCTTTTTCTTCATTCTCTTCTTACTCTTTTTTTTTTTTCTTTCTTTTTAGAGTTTGGTTTGTTGTGCTTTTAGGTAGATTCTTGCCCAAGTGAAGTAATGGTTATCTAAGTACAAATGCTTTCCCTGAATAGGTGGTAAGACAGAACTATATTGATCTACAAAATATTGGAAAGGATTGTCTTTCTCAACCTCCATTAATGTTTTGATATATGGGATCTAGGTGATCCAGATTATGGGCTTTTGTATGTAATTTTGCAATTTATTTAATATATTTTTTTTTTTTA
The DNA here is from genome assembly GCA_037953035.1 of Aquarana catesbeiana. Classification (NCBI taxonomy): domain Eukaryota; kingdom Metazoa; phylum Chordata; class Amphibia; order Anura; family Ranidae; genus Aquarana; species Aquarana catesbeiana. Next base: position 2,292,387 of record JBBHAA010001391.1, on the reverse strand, counting down.
AATAATTGGTTCAATAAAGGCCTTCTATAAAAAAAGGCTACCTCAACCAAAACGCATTAGTGTTTTTTTTTTACTACATAGAATTGTCTGTATTTGGCTGTTGAATTATAAAGGAGTTTGCAGATCATATATGGACTCCAGTATGAATGCTTTTCTAAAAATGTCAGTAATGAAGTCACGTTGGTGATGGGTTCTGATTTTTGAAGTTTTAATGAAGCTTGGCAGATGCCCTTTGTGTGTGTTGATTTTCTATTTGTTTTAAAGGGGCCCAGTAGAACCCTGGCTTAGTAGTACCCCCACTCAGAGAATCCCCAGCTTTTTAGTATCCTCGTACAACAGATCCCATGTTCAGTAGTACCCCCCAGCTCTGCTGATCCCCACTCAGTAGTAACCCCCCAGCTTTGCTGATCCTCTGCCGACTGCTTGTGACTTCTTTCTGGTTAAAGGATATTAAACACCCAAAATAACTAAGACACATTAATAATGGCTATGGGGAGTAATGGAGATGTCATAGCATTTTCTGGAAACATGACGTTATTATGAGGAATTGAGATGGACCTTCATATGGTGTACAGTATCTCCTCCTCATTTGTTGGGAACATGACCTTATATTGAGGAATGGAGATGGACCTCTCATATGGTGTACAGTATCTCCTCCTCATTTGTTGGGAACATGACATTATATTGAGAAATGGAGATGGACCTTTCATATGATGTACAGCATCTCCACCTCATTTGTTGGGAACATGAAGTTATATTGAGGAATGGAGATGGACCTTTCATATGGTGTACAGTATCTCCTCCTCATTTGTTGGGAACATGACGTTATATTGAGGAATGGAGATGGAGCTTTCATGTGGTGTGGTTTGCGCAAAAGTTATAGCGGCTACAAACTATGTGATATATTTATGAAATTTTAATTCATTTTTTATTTTTTACTATTAATGGCGGCGATCAGCAACTTATAGCGGGACTGCAATATTGCGACAGACAATTAGGACACCTAACTGACACTTTTTTGGGAACTAGTGGCACCAATACAGTGATCAGTGCTAAAAATATGCACTGTCACTGTACTAATGATGCTGGCTGGGACAGGGATTAAAATCTAGGATGATCAAGGGATTAAATGTGTGGCCAACATGTGTTAGGCTAAGTTCCCACTGGCATTAAAAGCAGGCGTTTGAGAAGTAAAATTAGACTGTAACCTGTTTCTTCCATAGTGCTTATACTTACTTGTGTGGATAGGTGGAGATATTTCTTCCTCTTCACTTTTCATAATCATCCCGACCTCCTCTGTGAATGGCTGATCACCCCCCACATCCATCTCCACTTCTTCTTCTTTAACCTCAACTTTTATATTAATCCGTTCTTCACCCTAAACCCCAAAATAATAAAAAAATTATATTAAAGTCAACTAAAAGAAAAGAAAAATGACAGCAGCTTTCCATTACTTAATATATCAATAAAAGTTTTTCTCAAAATATCTTTCAGGGCAGCACCTGGAGAGAGCGCAGCTCCACACAATTTCCCAGGAAACACTGCGATCAATGTCTTTAAATGGCAGGACACGTCCACCATGACCTCGGTTGTAGTGTTTCCTCCGCAATGGTGGAAGCGCTGCGAGGAACTACGGTGTGTTGCACTCTCTCCAGGCAGAGGTCCTGTGCATGGAGGTATGGCATACCTTAATTTTGTTTCTTTTTCCTTTTCTTAGATCCTGGGGTCTTTGGGCTATCCCAGCATCCTCCTAGATGAGTGGGGGGTATTCCGGAGCTCCCTTCTTCTTTCCCGCTTGGCGAGAGCTTGGAGACAGGCCGGGGGGGGGTCTGTTCCAACCTGGAGCGTGGAGCCAGGAGTGGCTTATCCTTCCCGGGCCGTCGTTCGTTCCAGGTTCCGATGGCGGGTGACTTCATTTCTAGAATGGGTGGGACTTCCGCAGGCCGAAAGTCGTGCGCCCGACCGGAACGCAGGAGGAGGAGGGTGGGCCCCAGCTGGTGTACACTTCTGGTCTTCGCAGCGGCAAAGAGACCGGGAGTTTTTAAAAAGGAGGCAGCGATGGCCACAACATCTGATGTGGGAATGAAGTCCGTGGAGGCAGTGGCGGGAGCAAGAGCCACAGGTGCCAGCCAAGCAGGGGCAGAGGCTCGAGGGCTGTTTCCTTTAGGGTTAATGTATATACTCGAGTATAAGCCGAGTTTTTCAGCACATTTTTATGTGCTGAAAATGCCTTGGCTTATACTCGAGTCAAGCACTTTTCTGCAGCAGAGAATGACATTTTATGAACTGACTTTGGGGCCCCGTATCTCGGGACCACTTGGTGCTAGGAACCCCAAATGTGGTGTGTAAATCCAGTGGAACTAGCACTACAACATATCCAAAGCTGGGGTTCCTAGTAGCAAGTGGCCCGAGATACGGGGCCCCAAAGTCGGTTCGGAAAATGTCATTCTCTGCTGCAGAAAAGTGCTTCTTGACATATCCAGAACCGACTTTGGGGCCCCATATCTTTGGATATGTTGTAGTGCTAGTTCCACTGGGTTTGCACACCAAATTTGGGGTTCAAAGCACCAAGTGGCCCCGAGTTACGGGGCCCCAAAGTCGGTCCACTGTGTCCATCTGCAGCAATGTCATTTCGGGACCCTTTGAGTCCAGGGACCCCAAATTTTGGCTGCAGCTAGGGGACATCTAGGAACCCTTAACTACCGAGTTTGAAGTTCGGGGGACCTATGGCTGGAAATGGGCACAGTGAGGCTGCAAATGGGCATTGTTGACCCTCTTTTCCACTTACAGTAGCTGCGCATTTCTCACCCTAGGCTTATACTCGAGTCAATAAGTTTTCCCAGTTTTTTGTGGTAAAATTAGGTGCCTCGGCTTATATTCGGGTCGACTTATACTCGAGTATATACGGTATGTTTTTTCCCTTCTCCATTCCCCTGTTCATTAGTATAGGGGGGGGCCTGCACCATATCCCTTGGGTTACCTCATGGAGGGGTATGGTTGGATGGTCGGCCCCCCTTTTCCTTTTATGGGGGGCTGTTAGGTATCCTTGGGGGAAGGAGGGGGGTTATGGTTAAATCCTAATCTAGTTCTTTCTCCTTTTGACTTCTGTTTTTACAGAAAGAGGAGAACATATTAATGCATGCTCTTCCTACTTCTTCTAAGAAAAAGTGCTGCTCTTGCAAAGCATCCCTAAAGGATGCCTGGACAAAGGCTTTATGTAAAGATTGTATAGCAGACCTAGTAAAGCAGGAATTGCCTCAAAGCTGGGATCTGTTAGTCTCTTTACAAAAGGAGCTTACGGATACTTTTCAGCCTTCACGCTCTTTTTTGGACAAGCACCCAGCGCTCCAGTCAGGGAGTCAGGCCAATGTACCACCCAGTCCTTTTCCTTCCACTTCAGTATCCAGGGAGGAGAGTGACTCAGAGGAAGAGCTCCCCCAAAATCTCAAGGCATGAGGATAAGGGGGATGCAGATAGAAAATCGTCTAGATACAAATTATCCTTAGAGGAGGTGGACGATTTGATTAAAACCATTCATACCACCCTTAGCATTCAGGAGGATGCATGATAAAATGTTGGAGGGCCTTGGGGAGGTTAAACAGAGGGTTTTTCCAGTTCACAAGGTCCTTTCAGAGGCTGTCAAAACGAGAATGTAAGGACCCGGAGAGGGCTCCATTTTTCTCTCGATCCCTTAAGCGAAGGTTTTCCTTTGACGAGGACGAGTCGCATGTGTGGAACAAAAGGCCGAAATTGGATGCGGCCTTCTCCAAAGTTTTTTGCAATACTGACCTAGCTTTTGAGGACATGGGCATCTTAAAAGATGCCATGTATAAATGAGCCGATGGCCTTCTAAGAAAGGCATGGGATTCTTCAACGGCCAATCTCAAGCCAGCCATGGCTTCAACTGTGGTAGCCAGAAATACACACGATCGGAATATACGATGAAAAGCTCCCGTCTGACTTTTTCTGTCGGAAATTCCGCTCGTGTGTACGCGGCATAAGAGTCTTTCAGGACAGCAGCTATTGCCCTCCCTAATGGTTTCTTTTGTGACTTGCACTGTTATGTTGCGTTTGTCTGTTTTTCTGATTCTGTCTTTTAGCATGGCTGGAGGTTTCTCAATTAGGACTGGGGCCATGGTGGAAGTGCCCTGCCTTAAAAGATGTTGATTGCAGAGTTTCCTGTGAAAGTGGGTGGAGCTGCTCTCTCTCCAGGTGCTGTCCTGAAAGCCTCCTAGAAATACCGTTACCGATAAGTCTAAGGTTTTTTTTTAATGAATGTAAGCGGTGTAAGTACCTGAACATGACTTGGTATCAGGCTCTTGCACTCCCTGAACATAAGAGCTCAGTCTGGGAGAGAGGGAAACAGAACAAGGGACCAATCAGCTGTGCTGCAATTTTAACAAGAACTGATAGCAGGAGGGAGCAGAGTGACAGAGAGATGAGCTCATCAGTCTGCTGCTTCTCTTGTCACTGTCCAGTCACAGGCTGGGGGAGGGACAAGACCAGCAGGTATTACTGATCTGAAGTAGAGAAAAATAAATACTGGAAATGGAGCGAGTACAGAGAAGGGCAACAAAGCTAATAAAGGTTCTGGAGGATCTTCTTTATGAGGAAAGATTGCAAGCACTGAACTTATTCTCTCTGGAGAATAGACACTTGAGAGGGGATATGATTTCAATTTACAAATACCGTACTGGTGACCCCACTATAGGGATAAAACTTTCCAGCAAAAGGGAGTTTAACAAGAGTCGTGGCCACTCATTAAACGAAAAGAGGTTTAAAACCTAAACTACGTAGAGGGTTCTTTACTGTAAGAGCGGCAAGGATGTGGAATTCCCTTCCACAGGCGGTGGTCTCAGCGGGGGGCATTGATAGTTTCAGAAAACTATTAGATAAGCACCTGAACAACCACAACCTACAGGGATATACAATGTAATACTGACATATAATCACACACAGGTTGGACTTGTGTCTTTTTTCAACGTAACCTACTATGTAACTATAAGGTCTACTGCCCATTTCCTGGAAGCCTTGGAATCCGATCCCTAGTGGCACATCATCACATCAGCCTGGACTTACATGAGCAAAGAACAGCACCATGTCATTCAGTATGCAACCCCATTGTAAGAACACAAGGAGAAAGAGGACCCACAATGACATGTGACTGGACATAACAGCCACAGAAAAAAGGAACGCATATTGATTAAAAATAAAAAAGACAAGGACCTACAAACCAAAGATGTAGAAGTAAGCATTAAAACAAGAACCTAAAAAAAAAGAATGTCTTCTCATAGCTTAGAATACATATTTAGGTCTACATGTTCAGCCCCACCTACTAGATCCTGGCAAGAGACTGTGTGATCCTCCTGTATGGAATCCCAAAAATAGAGAGGAGGGGGACATCTCTCACCCTAAACCCCAAAGATGATAAAATACATTTATAAAATGGAGCAAGAGTATGCATAGAAAAATGTCACCTCGTAGTTTAGAATACATATGACTGCTAATTGCTCAGTCCCATCTACCTGATGATGGTGAGGGATGGTGTGATCTTCCTGTGTGGAATCCCGGGAATACAGAGGACCTCTCTCTTCTATAAACTGCTGAGCTCCACTTATCGACATCTCTTCTTCTTCCCTTTTAATCTCAGATTTGATGTCTTTCAGTTCCTCATCCTAAACCCCATAGAATATATGTGTAAAATGGAACAAGAGATTACTTAGAAGGATGTTCTCTCATGGCTTAGAATTCTGTTCTAGTTGTGCTCAGTCCCACCTACCTGATGATGGTGAGGGATGGTGTGATCTTCCTGTGTGGAATCCCAGGAATACAGAGGAGGGGGACATCTCTCTGGTGGGTCACCCTCTTCCATAGACTGCTGGTTCCCAAACATCTCTTCTTTTACAACTTTAACCTCAACTCTGATGTCTTTCAGTTCTTCACCCTAAAGTGCAAATATGATAGAATGAATTTTGTAAAAGGAAACAAGAGCTGATATAGAAGAATGTTATCTCAAAGTCTAGAATTCTACAACGCATTTGAGTTCAAATTGCTCAGTCTCACCTACCTGATGATGGTGGGGGATGGTGTGATCATCCAGTGTGGAATCCTGGGAACACAGCGCAGAGGGAAATCTCTCTGGTGGGTTCCCATTACTGGATCCATCTGTAGGAAACACACACACTGACTGAATACATTGTTTCTATGTGTTTATCAGATGATGGGGGATCTAGGTGGACCCTCCGTACTGCTCTCTCCTTTACAATAAAGTCTCCTCTTACCCGGTGATGTGAGGGGCGGCTGATTGTCCATCATGAGGTCCTTGTAGAGATCCTTGTGTCCTTCTAAATACTCCCACTCCTCCATGGAGAAATAGACAGTGACATCCTGACACCTTATAGGAACCTGACACACACAATGATACAGTCACCATCCAGACACATCCCTTGTCTGTTACTGGATAATGTCCCAGAATTCCCGGCACCGCTCACCTCTCCTGTCATCAGATCAATGATTTTGTTGGTGATTTCTAGAATCTTCTAGTCATTGATTCTTTCATATTTCAGGGAATGAGGTGAAGGCACTGTAATGGCAAAATGGTCACCAGACTTTACCTGAGGAAGACTCTGCATTGAAAGAACAAAACTATGTCATGTGACCTCCCAGAATCCTCCTCACCTCTCTGGTCAGGTCTGTGTTTTATTAATAGAGATATAGGGTGATGTCATGTGACCTCCCAGAATCCTCCTCACCTCTCCGGTCAGGTCTGTGTTTTATTAATAGAGATATAGGGTGATGTCATGTGACCTCCCAGAATCCTCCTCACCTCTCCGGTCAGGTCTGTGTTTTATTAATAGAGATAAGAGTGATGTCATGTGACCTCCCAGAATCCTCCTCACCTCTCAGATGAGCAGGTAGATGATTTCTAGGGTGAGTTTTAAAGTAGAATTCCAGCTACAGGCTAACTGGTCTTAAAAGGGCTCCTTTCCCCCTCCTAACACCTATACTAATGAACCTGTGTAAAAAAAGATGTATATACTTAGCTTTTTTCAGCCCTAATTGGTCCGGTCACAGGATCCCCTTTGTCATACAATGTCATTTACAGAAAGTACCCACATATGGCTGTGAAAGCCTATAGGTTACCATGGTGAAGCCACTGTCGGTGGTCCCTCCTCTCCCCTGCAGCTTCTCCTAGCTGAAACATGGAAACCGAATCACGTGACCGGACCAGAATGGGCTGAAAGTAGGCAAGTATACACATTTTTTTTATTTTTTTTTTACCCAGGATAGTTAATAGAGGTGTTTGGAGGGTGGAGGGAGCATTTCCACTACTATTTAGGCTTAGCTGAAATTCTAAGTTAATATCCCCTCAGTCATGTGACTCGGGTCCTCCTCCATCCTCATTGATGAGATCATGTGATCCATACAAGACTCCGATCCTATAGCGCCCTCGCTGGTCGTTAGAACTCATAGGCAAGTAGAGATCCATTAAATTCTCTCCATCCAAAAGTGAGGGAGGTTTTGTGTCTATATTGTGTTAATAAATACCAAATCTATTCAACATGAAAATCACAAGTGTCTGAAAAAAAAAACAAAACTATAATACCCAAAATTGTAAATATGCAACAAACAAAAAAACGTAATGTGTGTTTTTCAATAGATCTTTAAAACTTACTATTATTATGTTATAGTTAACCGCTTGCCGACCTTATACTGTATATATACGGCAGCTCTCCTGCGCAGGATCACGTATCTAATACATGATCCTGCACTCCTGGGTTTGGGGGCGCACGCGTGCCGCCAGGGGCCTGCTCCCGCTATGATTAACACAGTAGTGGGAGCTGAATGGCGGATCCGATGGACTCGATGTCCGCTGGCACCTGCCGATGCTTCAGTATACAGGCAGAATGGCGGTCTGTCACAACAGAAGACATGGATCCCGTGTCTCTGCTAAGCATGGGCATCAATCCATGCCTTCTTCTAGTACAAGCACCTCCCCCACAGTAGTAAAGCACTGGTCAGGCACACATTTAACCTTTTAAACGCCCCCCCCTGATGTTAACCCCTTCCCAGCCAGTGTCATTAGTACAGTGACAGTGCACATTTTTTTCGCACTGATCACTGTATTAGTGTCACTGGTCCCTAAAAAAAAAAAGTGTGAAAAGTGTCAGTTAGCGTCCTGACAATATCACAGTCCTGCTATGGGTCGCTGATCGCCACCATTACTAGTAAAAAAAAAAAAAAAAATCCCAAAGTTTGGTTTGCGCAAAAGTTATAGCGTCTACAATCAATATACGCTTATTGGGATTTTTGTTTTTAACAAAAATATGTAGCAACATTCATATTTGCCCAAATTTATTTGGAAATTAGATTTTTAAAAAAAATGTTATTGGGTGTGTTTTATAGCAGAAAGTAAAAAAATAGTTTTCAAAATTTCCGGTCTATTTTTGTTTCTAGCGCAAAAAATAAAAACCGCAGATCGAATGCCACCAAAGGAAAAAGCTCTATTTGTGAGGAAAAAAAAAAAGACATAAATTTTGTTTGGGTATGACCGCGCAATTGTCAGTTAAAGTAACGCAGTTTCGCAAAAAATGGCCTGGTCATTAAGGGGGGTAAACCTTCCGGAGGTCAATTAGTTAATGTTATTAATAAGTTCTATTTATGAAGATATACCTCCATATTGCGGAATATATAGCTCTATACAGTATATAGGTAATATTTCTGTATATTGTACATGATTTATAAAGCGCCAACTGTTTGTGTGGCGCTGTAGAACATGAAAGCAGACAGTACAGTTACTGTATTGATAATATACACTATATATGTGTGTTTATCATCATCTGCTGGAGATAAAAGACATCACAGTGACTATGGAGGAAGAGGACGGACATGAGGGGGGTTTACTGGGTGTAAATATAAAATAAAAACTTATTACCTCCTCTGCTGCCACTTCAAACGTCTTTTCTCTACTTCCTCATGACTCAACTCTTACCCAGCACTTCCTGTTTATACCCCAACATCACTTCCTGTACATAAGACACCTCACTTCCTGTCTGTCTATTACTTCCTGTTACCACCTGACATCACTTCCTCCCCAGTTGTGGTATCACTTCCTGTGTCTGTACAATCACACACTTCCTGTCTCCCAACGTTCCACTCGATATAATTGGAAAAGATCTCCACCTTGAAAGTAATTTCATTAAAGGGGGAGTCCCGTCTATTTTCACTATGTGATTATTATAAGATAACACTGCAATGGTTAAAAAAAAAAGAACCATCTTTAAAAAAATTGCTGGTAAAAGCACAGAAAAATTAAGTATGTTCATTGCTTACTTGCACTGTTTTTCCTTTTAATTATTTTTTTTCCTTCCTTGCATTGTGTGTTTATACATAGTTACATAGTTACATAGTAGGTGAGGTTGAAAAAAGACACAAGTCCATCAAGTCCAACCTATGTGTGATTATGTGTCAGTATTACATTGTATATCCCTGTATGTTGCGGTCGTTCAGGTGCTTATCTAATAGTTTCTTAAAGCTATCGATGCCCCCCGCTGAGACCACCGCCTGTGGAAGGGAATTCCACATCCTTGCCGCTCTTACAGTAAAGAACCCTCTACGTAGTTTAAGGTTAAACCTCTTTTCTTCTAATTTTAATGAGTGGCCACGCGTCTTGTTAAACTCTCTTCTGCGAAAAAGTTTCATTTCTATTGTAGGGTCACCAGTACGGTATTTGTATATTGAAATCATATCCCCTCTCAAGTGTCTCTTCTCCAGAGAGAATAAGTTCAGTGCTCGCAACCCTTCCTCATAACTAAGATCCTCCAGACCCTTTATTAGCTTTGTTGCCCTTCTTTGTACTCGCTCCATTTCCAGTACATCCTTCCTGAGGACTGGTTCCCAGAACTGGACAGCATACTCCAGGTGCGGCCGGACCAGAGTCTTGTAGAGTGGGAGAATTATCATTTTATCTCTGGAGTTGATCCCCTTTTTTATGTGTCTATAAAGCCTCGTACACACGTTCGGACTTCAAACAAACTTTTCTGTAGATTTCTGTCCAAAGGGCGTTGGCCATGAACTTGGTATGCATAAACACGGCAGGACTTTTTCAGCCAACTTTCACCAAATCATGAGGTTTTTCAGCTCTTTACCGCCACCCTTTGGTCAACTTCTGTATTGTTGTCTGATCTTTTGCATTGGTTCTGAGCATGTGTGTTCGTACTTTGGACTAAAGTCCGATGGATTTGTGTACACACGATCGGACTAGCCGTCCTAGGACTTTTGTTGCAGGAAAGTTTGTCTGTTTGCACAGCCAACATTTGTCTGAGGAAAAACGAAAAAGCTTGTCCGATGGAGCGTACGCACGGTCGGATGTTGCCTTAAAACTGGTCATTTGCATGTTTGTTGTCAAAAAGTCCGATCGTGTGTATGGGCCTTAAGACTCTCATTTGTTCCTGTGTAATTAAGGAGTATTCTGTGAGTAAAAGGAATACGGCATACATGTGTGGTGTATACACAAGTAGGCTCAGACTCTGTTATACCACACCCAGCATTCAGTGTAACCTAAACACCCCCACTTTTAGCCACAGGCGCACCACAGATCCTCTTCTCCCTTGAGTGCCCCTCTTACTAGAATTCTTAAAGAGGAACTGCAGTCTGCTCACATATTTTGCCGTTCTGAAGCTTCCCTCCTATCACATTGCATATTATTTTATATATACTGTGATTCTGTACTTGCCAAATATTCTGCCGAAATCTCTCTCCACTAAATCTGTCTGCAACCATTTTAACTGTGGGCAGCTGAATCTTCTGCCTGTTCACTTCCTGGATTTACACAGGCACACCTCCAGCCCTCTAGCTCTGATTGGCCCTCCTATGACTCGTCCCCCCCTCCTTTCCTGGCAAACTTTCGCGATCAGTGATTGCTGTACCCAGCATCAGTCCAGTATATCTAGACTATAAACTAGCAGCTCTATATTTAGATATCGAGCATTTGCATGAGTACTTGTACTTGTGCAAATGCTCCGATGCTTGACCCGATACTTGGGCAGCCTCGGAGATGATCGGTGCAGTGGTGGGGGAGTTACAAGCACCAAGACACACCGTATAGCTTTTGTGACAGCTGCTTCTCCTCCTCGCCTTCCCGCGCATAGCTCCCAACTGTCCCTGATTTCGAAGGACTGTCCCTGATTTGGAACAATGTCCCTCTGTCCCCTTTACTTGTCCCTCATTTTGGTCTGATTTATATAGTTGTATAAAAAAATGCATTTCAAAAAGTTTTCCCCAGTGCTAAACCTTTCATCCAATTTCTAAATCGCTGCATTTGTACATTTTAAAAGCCAATATAAAGAATAGCAGTGGTAAAAAAAAAAGCCTATGTGGATTTATTTAAAGTGGATGTAAACCCAAAATGTATTTATTTATTTTTTTTGTTTGGTGTCATAATGTAGAGTATAAGATTTCCTATCATTTGAGCCCAGTCTTGCCACACAGAGTTAATCCAGCTCTAAACAATCATCCTTTTTTATTGTTCAGTGAGATAAATCTTGACAAACAGAGAAAAACTTTGTCAAATCCTCCCCCTTGCTGTGAGTGACAGGTGATTTACAGATCTCGTGCACTAGCCTAAGACATGCATTGTTTTTTAATTCCCTCCCCCACTCCTTTCTTCAGCAGCTCTGCAAGGATTGGCTGTTCCACACCTCAGCATGATTTGGCATGCTGAAGTCATGTGGTTACTTTCCTGTCTTTTCACTGGATGTTAGAGATCATAGCAGAAGTTCAGTGTAAGAAATACACAGGAGAAAATGCATATTGACAAGGGAAGTGTAGAGGTGGGCGGGGAGTCTACTGACATCACGACTCCACCCACCGAGCTCCAGACAACAGACCCCGCCCACAGAATCTGCATTTTTTCGGCTCTCATAACAGACAGAGGGGAGACATTTGACAGGTAAAGATACATGCAGGAGGCATGTATATCCTTATAGAAAACCCCTATGGCAGCAGTTTAGAAATGATGACATTGGGTTTACATCCACTTTAAACATTTTTTGTTAATTCTCCTTTCAGGGGGTGTGGCAGGGGGCGTGTCCTATGCCAACATACATTTGCTAGTAGGTGTCCTTCATTCCCATCTCAAAATGTTGGGAGGTATGCTCCAGCGGCTGTCAGGGAGATCGGTGCTTTTAACTGCCCCCACCACCACACCAATCACCCCCCAGATGTCCCCCTCTGTGCTCACCGGGTCCTCCTCCGGGACCCCTCTGTGCTCCCTGTGTCCTCCTCTGGGTCCTGATCCATTTCGTCCTCTAGATCCCCCTCTGTGTCCTCCTCCGGGTCCCCCTTAGTCCTTCCCGGCTCTCCATGTCCTCCTCTGGGTACTGATCCGCTTCGTCCTCCGAGTCCCCCTCTGTGTCCTTCTGCGCGTCCCTCTGCGTCCTCCCCGGCCCTCCATTTCCACCTCCAGCCCCACCATGTCCCAGATCTTTCAGGATGGAGAGTGGAGGAAGGATCCAAGAAATCTGTCATTTACCGGCTCCTTCCTTTTCCAAATACACAGAGTCAGTGATCACTGACTCTGACCATTCATAAGAGAGCATCTTAAACTGTGTGTATGATGCTTCAGTGTATGAACGGAGAAGAGCCGCTGTCTCCTCTCCATTCCTCTAAATTGCAGTTAAGGCTGCAGAGAAAAGGACAGGGGAATCTCTAGCCTCAGGCCCTTTCCCTGTCTCAAAGGGGAGATATCAGGGGTCTGTTTTCAGACCCCTGATATCTCACCAAAGCACCAAAAGGGCTGTTAAAAAAAAATAATAAATTCAAACTTATGATCCAACTAATAACGGCTGCAAAACAAACAGTGGCCAAGGCATGGAAATCTCCTACATTGGTACTAGCAGAAACAATTCACAGAATGAATAATACAATGTCCCATGCTAAGATGGTAGCCATCGATCAAAATCAAATTCCAAAATTTGAAAAACTTTAGCATCCTTGGATAAAACAACAGTTCCTGTCAAACTTCAATGACTCTGTCCTGTTGCCATGGTAACAGATTAAATGACTTACAGAGACACCCATTCTAAGGCTTCAAAGAGAACTAAAAAGAATAATAAACTGACGAGCGGGACAACCTTGTGGACCATACCTCTACCTTTCAACCCTTTTTCTTCTTTCTCTTTCCTTTTCTCCACCTTACGATTAAAGCTCATTATCAGAATTTATTTGACCTATATACACTCTACTTGTAAACAATATGTATAGTAGGTATAAATCATTTAAATACCTACAAAAGTAACTAAGGAAATGATATATATCTTTAATTTAGGTTTACGTGAACCCAATGTTTAATATTTGAAATTTCATGATATTTACCTATATAAACCCTACTGTAAAACAATGAGCTTACTTTATAGATCCTTGTAAACTTACTTTATGTATCTTTATAACATTGTATACTCAATAAACTTCTTTTGACAAGGAAAAAAAAATAATAATAAAAAGAAAAAATTGTAATATATTGTGGGGACGGAAAGTATTCAGACCCCCTTACATTTTTCACTATTTGTTATATTGCAGCCATTTGCTAAAATCATTTAAGTTAATTTTTTTCCTCATTAATGTACACACAGCACCCCATATTGACAGAAAAACACAGAATTGTTGAAATTTTTGCAGATTTATTAAAAAAGAAACACTGAAATATCACATGGTCCTAAGTATTCAGACCCTTTGCTGTGACTCTCATATATTTAACTCAGTTGCTGTCCATTTCTTCTGATCATCCTTGAGATGGTTCTACACCTTCATTTGAGTCCAGCTGTGTTTGATTACACTGATTGGACTTGATTAGGAAAGCCACACACCTGTCTATATAAGACCTTACAGCTCACAGTGCATGTCAGAGCAAATGAGAATCATGAGGTCAAAGGAACTGCCTGAAGAGCTCAGAGACAGAATTGTGGCAAGGCACAGATCTGGCCAAGGTTACAAAAAAAAATTCTGCTGCACTTAAGGTTCCTAAGAGCATAGTGGCCTCCATAATCCTTAAATGGAAGACGTTTGGGACGACCAGAACCCTTCCTAGAGCTGGCTGACCTGAAGGACTCCAAGATGGTGAGAAATAAGATTCTCTGGTCTGATGAGACCAAGATAGAACTTTTTGGCCTTAATTCTAAGCGGTATGTGTGGAGAAAACCAGGCACTGCTCATCACCTGTCCAATACCGTCACAACAGTGAAGCATAGTGGTGGCAGCATCATGCTGTGGGGGTATTTTTCAGCTGCAGGGACAGGACGACTGGTTGCAATCGAGGGAAAGATGAATGCGGCCAAGTACAGGGATATCCTGGATGAAAACCTTCTCCAGAGTGCTCAGGACCTCAGACTGGGCCGAAGGTTTACCTTTCAACAAGACAATGACCCTAAGCACACAGCTAAAATAACGAAGGAGTGGCTTCACAACAACTCTGTGACTGTTCTTGAATGGCCCAGCCAGAGCCCTGACTTAAACCCAATTGAGCATCTCTGGAGCGACCTAAAAATGGCCGTCCACCAACGTTTACCATCCAACCTGACAGAACTGGAGAGGATCTGCAAGGAGGAATGGCAGAGGATCCCCAAATCCAGGTGTGAAAAACTTGTTGCATCTTTCCCAAAAAGACTCATGGCTGTATTAGATCAAAAGGGTGCTTCTACTAAATACTGAGCAAAGGGTCTGAATACTTAGGACCATGTGATATTTTAGTTTTTCTTTTTTAATAAATCTGCAAAGATGTCAACAATTCTGTGTTTTTCTGTCAATATGGGGTGCTGTGTGTACATTAATGAGGAAAAAAATGAACTTAAATGATTTTAGCAAATGGCTGCAATATAACAAAGAGTGAAAAATTTAAGGGGGTCTGAATACTTTCCGTCCCCACTGTATATTTCAAAGTTAAATTGTGTAAAAAAAAAAAAAAAAACACACTGACACCCCCCCCCCCCCAAAAAAAAAAAAAAAGAAAGCATTGTAAAAAAAATAAAAACAAAGAAAATATTAAATTGTAAAAAATAATAATAAAAATAAATAAAAAAATTGTCAAAAAATAAGAAATAAAAAAACTACCGACACAGTCGACGCCTCATCAGTGCCACCTATCAGTGCTCATTAGTGCTGCATATTAGTGCCACTGTCACATGACATTAAAAAAAGTATTGGTAATCGGTATCGATGAGTACTTAAAAAAAGTATCGGTAATTGTACTCGGTCTTGAAAAAAGTGGTATCGGTGCAACCCTAATATTTAGGATATATCTGTTCTATAAACCAGAGGCTCTGAATGGACAGTTGGATGAAAGGCTCTATATTTAGAATGTATGTGGTCTAAAAACCAGAGGCTCTGGATGGACAGTTGGGCGATTGGCTACTATATTTGGGATGTATCTGGTCTATAAACCAGAGGCTCTGGATGGACAGTTGGATAAATGGTTCTATATTTAGGCTGTATCTGATCTCTGGATGGACAGTTGGATAAATGGTTCTATATTTAGGATGTATCTGATCTATAAACTAGAGGCTCTGGATGGACAGTTGGATAAATGGCTCTATATTTAGGATGTATCTGGTCTTTATTTTCCCCATAATAACATATGCCCTGTGGTTACCAAGCTTTCAGTTTCAATGTATTTATTGGATTTTTGACACAACACAAGAAATCAGAAGCAAGCATATAGGTCGCCCGCACAGGGGCTAAACAATGATCAGGTATTACAGAGAAATCCAAAAGGAATACGAACGGAACAATCATAGTTAAACACCTTTATGCAATTGGGATGATATCGAAGGATAATAAATGCAAAATGGAAAGAAAATGAAACAAAAAGGAAAAAAAGGCCATATGCCACAGCCTACTCGCAGTCATCCCAGGGGAGGAGAAATGCTTTCATAAAGGGAAGCAAGTCTATACAATATTAATGGCTGCTGTCTATAAAATAACACTCTCTTGTTATTTCAGGAACAAAAATGTAATAATCTCTCCCACTTAGATTGCTGATCAAGGCCCAAATCGATTTGCTTCCATACTCTCCAGCCACTGCGCTATTGTTTAGCTGTTGTTTCTGGAACACGGCAATGAATTACATTTTTTGCATTTGTACAGAATACAGCGTTGTACTAAAAATAAGATCACAAGTGACTTCCTATGCCACTTTTTGGCAATTTGCATATAGTTGATAACATTAACATTTGTTTTTTAACCCCTTCACACCTAAGGATGAAACAAATCTAAATGCCTGAGCCCAATTTTTTAACTTTGACATGTGTTAGTAAAACTGTACATATCATCACAACTACTTTGTGCATCCAGGTGGATTATACCTTGTGTTTTCAGGACATATTGAGCTTTCATTTGGTGGTAAATGGCAATGGATATCCCCTGCCTTTTTTTTTATTGTCAAAGGAAAACTTTTCCAAAATAGAAAATACAATCATACCACATATGTGTACAGTGCCTTGAAAAAGTAGTCATATCCCTTGAAATTTTTCACATTTTGTCATGTTACAACCAAAAATGTAAACATATTTTATTGGGATTTTATGTGATAGACCAATACAAAGTGGCACATAATTGTGAAGTGGATGGAAAATGATAAATGGTTTTCAATTTTTTTTTACAAATAAATATGTGAAAAGTGTGGCATGCATTTGTATTCAGCCCCCTTTACTCCGATACCCCTAACTTAAATCTGGTGGAACCAATTACCTTCAGAAGTCACCTAATTAGTAAATAGAGTCCACCTGTGTGTAATCTAATCTCAGCATAAATACAGTCGTTCTGTGAAGCCCTCAGGAGGTTTTTTAAAGAACCTTAGTGAACAAACAGCATCATGAAGGCCAAGGAACACACCAGACAGGTCAGGGATAAAGTTGTGGAGAAGTTTTAAGCAGGGTTAGGTTATAAAAAATATCCCAAAGCTTTAAATGTCTGACGGAGCACTGTTCAATCCATCATCCAAAAATGGAAAGAGTATGGCACAACTGCAGAACTACCAAGAAATGGCTGTCCACCTAAACTGACAGGCCGGGCAAAGAGAGCATTATTCAGAGAAGCAGCCAAGAGGTCCAAGAGGTAACTCTGGAGGAGCTGCAGAGATCCACAGCTCAGGTGGGAGAATCTGTCCACAGGACAACTATTAGTCGTGTTCTCCACAAATCTGGCCTTTATGGAAGAGTGACAAGAAGAAAGCCATTGTTGAAAGAAAGCCATAAGAAGTCACGTTTGCAGTTTGCGAGAAGCCATGTGGAGGACACAGCAAACATGTGGAAGAAGGTGCTCTGGTCAGATGAGACCAAAATTGAACTTTTTGGCCTAAATGCAAAACGCTACGTTTGATGGAAAACTAACGCTGCACATCACCCTGAACACACCATCCCCACCGTGAAACAAGATGGTGGCAGTATCATGTTGTGGGGGTGCTTTTTTTCAGCAGGGACAGGTAAGCTGGTCAGAGTTGATGGGAAGATGCATGGAGCCAAATACAGGATAGTCTTAAGCCGAGTACACACGAGCGGAATGTCCGACGGAAGCTTTTAATCGTCTATTCCGATCGTGTGTAGGCCTCATCAGACTTTTTTTTTTTTTAAATCCTGACGGACCTAGAAATGGAACATGTCCTAAATATTTCCGACGGAACTCATTCCTATCGGGAAATCGTCTGTATGCTGTTCCGACGGACCAAAAACGACACATGCTCTGAAGCAAGTACGAGACGGAAGCTATTGGCTATTGAACTTCCTTTTTCTAGTCCCGTTGTAAGTGTTGTACGTCACCGCGTTCTGGATGGTCGGAATTTGGTTTGACCATGTGTAGGCAAGACCGCTTGAATTGAATTCCGTCGGAGAAACCTTCAGAGTTTATTCTGATGGCAAAACCGGTCGTGTGTTCGCAGCATAAGAAGAAAACCTGTTAGCGTCCGCAAAAGGTTCACCTTCCAGCAGGACAACGACCCTAAACATACAGCCAGAGCTACAATGGAATGTTTTAGGTCAAAGCATATTCATGTGTTAGAATGGCCCAAAGTCCAGACCTAAATCCAATTAAGAATCAGTGGCAAGACTTGAAAATTGCTGTTCACAGATGCCCTCTGTCCAATCTGACAGAGCTTGAGCTATTTTGCAAAGAATGAGCAAAAATTTTACTCTAGATGTTCAAAGCTGGTAGAGATATCCTCAAAGAGATTTGCAGCTGTAATTGCAGTGAAAGGGGGTTCTACAAAGTATTGACTCAGGGGGGCGCTATACAAATGCCCCCCACACGTTTCACATATTTATTTCTAAAAAATGTTGAAAACCATTTATCATTTTTCTTCCACACATAAAATACCAATAAAATAAATTTACATTTATGGTTGTAACATGACAAAATGTGGAAAATGTCAAGGGGTATGAATACATTTTCAAGGCCCTGTATGTTAGGTGTTGCATGTTCAGAGTGTGAGAAAACGTTCAAAGACCAAGGAGATCTTTCTAAACATCACACAATTCACACAGTCCACACTACATTCTCCAACAGCTCTCCTCCACCATCCAAACTACATTCTCTGGCAGCTCTCCTCCCACCATCCACACTACATTCTCTGACAGATCTCCTCCACCATCCAAACTACATTCTCCGACAGCTCTCCTCCACCATCCACAGTACATTCTCCGACAGCTCTCCTCCCACCATCCACACTACATTCTCCGACAGCTCTCCTCCACCATCCACACTACATTCTCCGACAGATCTCCTCCACCATCCACACTACATTCTCCGACAGCTCTCCTCCACCATCCACACTACATTCTCCGACAGATCTCCTCCTCCCACCATCCACACTACATTCTCTGGCAGCTCTCCTCCCACCATCCACACTACATTTTCCGACAGATCTCCTCCACCATCCACACTACATTCTCCGACAGCTCTCCTCCACCATCCACACTACATTCTCAGACAGATCTCCTCAACCATCCACACTACATTCTCCGACAGATCTCCTCCCACCATCCACACTACATTCTCCGACAGATCTCCTCCACCATCCACACTACATTCTCCGACAGATCTCCTCCCACCATCCACACTACACTGAATTTTGTGTTGTTTAACAAGATTATTTTTCCTAAAGAAAGATTGCCCACACTCTGAACATAAATATGGAAGGTTAACCATGTGAATTCTCTGGTGTTGCAGGTGTCCTTTATGAGTGAAAAATGTCCCGCACTTATATAAAAGGAAGTTCACCCGTGTGAATTCTCTGATGTTTAACAAGGGCTCCTTTCTGAGTGAAATATTTCCCGCACTCTGAACACAAATAAGGACGCTCACCCGTGTGAATTCGCTGATGATCAAGAAGAGCAGATTTTTTAAGAAAAGATTTCCCGCACTCTGAACATGAGTAAGGACGCTCCCCTGTGTGAATTTTCTGATGTAGAACAAGGTCTCCTTTACGAGTGAAAGACTTCCCGCACTCTGAACACGAATAAGGACGCTCACCTATGTGAATTTTCTGATGTAGAACAAGGCTTCCTTTCTGAGTGAAAGACTTCCCGCACTCTGAACATGAATAAGGACGCTCACCTGTGTGAAATGTCTGATGTAGAACAAGGCCTCCTTTCTGAGTGAAAGATTTCCCACACTCTGAACATGAATAAGGACGCTCACCCGTGTGAATTTTCTGATGTCTAACAAGGCCTTTTTTATGAGTAAAAGATTTCCCGCACTCTGAACATGAATAGGGACACTCAACGGTGTGAATTTTGTGATGTTTAGAAAGATCTCTCTTGTCTTTGAAAGATTTCCCGCACTCTGAACATGAATATGGATGCTCACCCGTGTGAATTCTCTGATGTTTAACAAGGCATTTTTTTTGACTAAAAGATTTCCCGCACTCTGAACATGAATAAGGACGCTCACCTGTGTGAATTTTCTGATGTAGAACAAGGCCTCCTTTCTGAGTGAAAGATTTCCCGCACTCTGAACATGAATAAGGACGTTCACCCGTGTGAATTTTCTGATGTCTAACAAGGCCTCCTTTATGAGTAAAAGATTTCCCGCACTCTGAACATGAATAGGGACGCTCACCGGTGTGAATTTTGTGATGTTTAGAAAGATCTCCTTGGTCTTTAAATGTTTTCTCGCACTCTGAACATGAATAGGGGCGCTCACCAGTGTGATTTCTCTGATGTTTAACAAGACGATTTTTCTTAAGGAAAGATTTCCCGCACTCTGAACATGTATAGGGAAGGTCACCTGTGTGATATTTCTGATGTTGCAAAAGATTTCCTTTCTGAGTGAAACATTTCCCGCACTCTGAACATGAGAATAGATTGTCACCTCGGTGATCTCCTTCATGGGGTGTGGAAGATTCCTCGGGATTAGAAGGATCTGTTGATCGATCTGCAGTGTGAGATCTTACATGGATATTTACAATCATAGTATGTGATTGATGAGAAGATTCCCCCTGATCAGAGGGATCCATTGATGTCTCCGGACAGGAAGGTCTGTGATGTATATTTTGTGTATTTGGATTTCCTCCTGGAGGATCCTGTGTGATGACATTATCTTCTGACTTACAATCAGCAGATAATAGAAGATGTCTCTCCGAGGAATTCCTGACATCACATCCATCTGTTGGAAAGAAGTAAAACAAATATAATAAATCTCAGTAGATGAGAAATAACTGGAGTTTTAGCTCCTCCTCCCCATCAGTGAAATAAGTGGAAATGCCGATCTCACAGCCTTCTTTCATTAGATGCGGAGAAGGCCTTTGATCGCTTGGATTGGAGGTTTATGGTAGCATCTCTGAAACAAGTAGGTCTCCCGGTGGAATTTATACAAAAAATAATGGCTTTATATACCACTCCTTCGGCAAGGATAAGGGTCATTTAAAAGTACTCGTGGCTATTAATGAATTGTCGGTCCCGGCAATACACATAAAAGTCAATGAAAAAACCGGCATGGGATTCCCCCCACAGTCTGGTATGGATTTTGAGGGGGACGCCATTTTTAAAAAAAATTTTGGTGCCGGGTTCTCCTTAATATCCTTACCAGACCTGAAGGGTCTGGTATAGAATTTGGGGGACCCCCACGCAATTTTTTAAAAAAATTTTGGTTCGGGGTTCCCCTTATATTCATACCAGACCCAAAGGGCCTGGTAATGGACTGTGGGGGAAACCCATGCCGTTTTTTTCAATGAACTTTTGTGTGTATTGCCGGGACCGACAATTCATTAATAGCCGCAAGTACTTTTAAATGACTTTTTTTCCTTTCGAAATGTCATTTTGCTGTCAGACTGTTCTAAAAACGGGAAACATGCGCCCCTTTACAGGCATACTATAGACACCCCCCAGGTATGAAATTTAAAGGAATATTACACTTATATTGTTTCACTTTAAGCATTATTAAAATCACTGCTCCCGAAAACACGGCCATTTTTTAAAACTTTTTTTGCATTGATCCATGTCCCCTGGGGCAGGACCCAGGTCCCCAAACACTTTTTATGACAATAACTTGCATATAAGCCTTTAAAATTAGAACTTTAGATTATTCATGTTCATGTCCCATAGACTTTAACGGTGTTCGCGTGTTCAAACAAATTTTTTGCCTGTTCGCATGTTCTGCTGCAAACCGAACAAGGGGGTGTTCGGCTCATCCCTAACCTTGATTAGTCAATTTCAACTTGGGGCTAGGGGGAAACACTCCTGAAAAGAGAGTTAGGGAGAATGGCGATATACAAGATGGATATTCTACCTCGTTTTTTATATTTACTGTATATCAAACGTTACCTATAGCACTTCCGAGGGCGTTCTTCCGTTCATTACAGTCTAGCTTAGTAAGGTACCTCTGGCTGAACTCCACAGCTAGGCTCCGCTAAGACATCTTAGTAAAGCGGGAAACAGGGGGGGGGGGGGGGGGCGGGTCTACCGCATATGTAAGTGTACCATATAGCATCTGTATTGACCAGAATAGTGGATTGGTTTTATAACGTTAAATCAAAACAGTGGGTAACTATTGAGCAACAAATAACACCTGTCCCCTTGTCCTCCCCTCTGTGGATTATGCGTGAATATACACGAATGCTATCCTAAGTATATGGCTGTATGGTCTCCCTGGATTGATTTTTTGGGCTCTGGTGATCTGGGATCTTTATTATAAATAGTCTTTTTTATAATTAGTTTTTATTCTATGACGCGGTTCTGACTTAGGGAGGCGGTTCCCCAGATGGACTGTTGGAGAAATGGATAGACTTGTTTGTAAAAAAATGTCCTTCTTTTTTTTTTTTCTTCTTTCTCTTCTTCTGTCGCTTCTTACTCTTTTTTTCTTTCTTTTTAGAGTTTAGTTTGTCGTGCTTTGGGGTAGATTCTTGCCCAAGTGAAGTGATGGTTATCCAAGTACAAATGCCTTTCCTGAATAGGTGGTAAGACATAATTATATTGATCTACAAAATATTGGAAAGGATTGTCTTTCTCAACATCTGTTAATGTTTTGATATATGGGATCTAGTTGATCCAGATTATGGGCTTTTGTATGTAATTTTGCAATTTATTTAATAAAAAAATGTAAAATAATTGGTTCAATAAAGGCCTTCTATAAAAAAAAAAAAAGGCTTCCTTAACCAAGACGCGTTAGTGTTTTTTTTTTTTACTACATAGAATTGTCTGTATTTGGCTGTTAAATTATAAAGAGTTTGCAGATCATATATGGACTCCAGTATGATTTTTTTTTCTAAAAATGTCGGTTACACAAAAGTCACGGTGGTGATGGGTTCTGATTTTTGAAGTTTTAATGAAGCTTGGCAAATGCCCTTTGTGTGTTGATTTTCTATTTGTTTTAAAGGGGCCCAGTAGAACCCTGACTCAGTAGTACCCCCACTCAGAGGATCCCCACCTTATTAGTACCCTCGTTCAGCAGATCCCATGTTCAGTAGTATCCCCCAGCTTTGCTGATCCTCTGCAGACTGCTCGTGACTTATTTCTGGTTAAAGGATATTAAACACCCAAAACAACTAAGACACAATGGGTAAAATGTATTTTTGCATTAATAACGGCTATGGGGAGTAATGGAGATGTCATAGCATTTTCTGGAAACATGAAATTATATTGAGGAATGGAGATGGACCTTTCATATGGTGTACAGTATCTCCTCCTCATTTGTTGGGAACATGGCCTTATATTGAGGAATGGAGATGGACCTTTCATATGGTGTACAGTATCTCCTCCTCATTTGTTGGGAACATGACATTATATTGAGGAATGGAGATGGACCTTTCATATGGTGTACAGTATCTCCTCCTCATTTGTAGGGAACATGGCCTTATATTGAGGAATGGAGATGGAGCTTTCATGTGGTGTGGTTTGCGCAAACGTTATAGCATCTACAAACTATGTGATATATTTATGAAATTTTAATTCATTTTTTATTTTTTACTAGTAATGTCGGCTTATAGCGTGACTGCGATATTGTGACGGACAAAATCGGATACCTGACACTTTTGACATTTTTGGGAACTAGTGACACCAATACAGTGATCAGTGCTAACAATATGCACTGTCACTGTACTAATGATGCTGGCTGGGACAGGGGTAAACATCTAGGATGATCAAGGGATAAAATGTGTGGCCAACATGTGTTAGGCTAAGTTCCCACTGGCATTAAAAGCAGGCGTTTGAGAAGTAAAATGAGACTGTGACCCGCTTCTTCCATAGTGCCTATACTTACTTGTGTTGATAAGTAGAGACATTTCTTCCTGTTCACTTTTCATAATCATCCCGACCTCCTCCGTGGACAGCTGATCACCCCCCACATATGTCTCTACTTCTTCTTCTTTAACCTCAGCTTTTATATTAATCCGCTCTTCACCCTAAATAATAAAAAAATCTATTAAAGTCAACTGAAAGAAAAATGACAGCAGCTTTCCATTACCTAATACATCAATAAAAGTTTTTCTCAAAACCTCTTTCAGGACAGCACCTGGAGAGAGCGCAGCTCCACCCACTTTCCTAGGAAACACTGCGATCAATGTCTTTTAAAGGCAGGACACTTCCACCATGTCCTCGGTTGTAGAGTTTCCTCCGCCATGGTGGAAGCGCTGCGAGGAACTACGGATGTGCTGCACTCTATTCAGGCAGAGGTCCTCTGCATGGGAGTTTTTTTGTTTCTTTTTCCTTTTCTTAGACCCTGGGGTCTTTGGGCCACCCCAGCATCCTCCCAGATAGGCGGGGGGTATTCTTTTGCTCCCCGCTCGGCAAGGGCTTGGGTGCCGGCCAGGGGGGGTCTGTCAGAACGTGGAGCCAGGAGTGGCGTATCCTTCCAGGGCTTTCATTAGTTCCGGATTCCGATGGCGGGTGATCTCATTTCCGGAAGGGACGGGACTTCCGGTCGGGTGCATGGCTTCCAGCCTGCAGAATGCAGGAGTTGGGCGGGCCCTGGCTGGTGTACACGTCCGGTCTTCGCAACGGCGAAGAGACTGGGAGTTTCTTTTTAAAAAGTCGCGATGGCCGCAATGTTCGCTGCGCGAAATGGAGTCAGTGGCAGTGGCGGGAGCAGGAGCCACAGGTGCCAGCCAAGTCCAGGTAGGGGCACAGGCCCCATGGCTGTTACCTATAGGGCTATGTTTTTTTTTCCCCTCCTCCCCTCCCCTGGGCATTAGTATAGGGGAGGAGGGGGTCTGCACCATAACCCTTGGTTTACCTCATGGAGGGGTATGGTTGGATGGTCGGCCCCCCCTATTACTTTTATGGGGGGCTGTTAGGTATCCTTGGGGGAAGGAGGGGGGTTATGGTTAGGTCCTAATCTAGTATTTTTTTTTTTTTAATAAATGTAAGCGGTGTAAGTACCTAAACATGACTTGGTATCAGGCTCTTGTACTCCCTGAACATAAGAGCTCAGACTGGGAGAGGGAGAAACAGAACAAGTGACCAATCAGCTGTGCTGAAATTTTAACAAGAACTGATAGCAGGAGGGAGCAGAGTGACAGAGAGATGAGCTCATCAGTCTGCTGTTTCTCCTGTCACTGTCCAGTCACAGACTGGGGGAGGGACAAGACCAGCAGGTATTACTGATCTGAAGTAGAGAAAAATAAGGTCTACTGCCAATTTCCTGTGAGCCCAGGAAACCCGGGACCCAGTCCCTATGGGGACATCATCACATCAGCCTGGACTTACAGGAGCAAAGAACAGCACCATGTCATTCAGTATGCACCCCCATTGTAAGAACACAAGGAGGAAGAGGACCCACAATGAAATGTGACTGGACTTAACAGCCACAGAAAAAAGGAACGTATATTGATTAAAAATAAAAAAAGAGAATGAGCTAGAAACCAAAGATTTAGAAGTAAGCATTAAAACAAGAATCTATAAAAAAATAATGTCCTCTCATAGCTTAGAATGCATATTTAGGTCTACATGTCCAGCCCCACCTACCTGATCCTGGTAAGGGATGGTGTGATCCTCCTGTATGGAATCCTGGGAATACAGAGGACGGGGACATCTCTCGCCCTAAACCCCAAAGATGATAAAATACATTTATAAAATGGAGCAAGACATTATATAGAAAAATATCATCTCATAGCTTAGAATACATATGAGTTCCAATTGCTCGGTCCTATCTACCTGATGATGGTGAGGGATGGTGTGATCTTCCTGTGTGGAATCCTGGGAATACAGAGGACCTCCCCCTCCCATAGACTGCTGAGCTCCACTCATCAACATCTCTTCTTCTTCCCTTTTAATCTCAGCTTTAATGTCTTTCAGTTCCTCATCCTAAACCCCAAAGATAGTAGAATATATGTGTAAAATGGAACATGTCCTCTCATAGCTTAGATTTATGTTCTAGTTGCTCAGTCCCACCTACCTGATGATGGTGAGGGATGCTTTGACCTTCCTGTGTGGAATCCCGGGAATACAGAGGACGGGGACATCTCTCTTGTGTGTCACCTTCCTCCATAGACTGCTGATCCTCAAACATCTCTTCTTTTTCTACTTTAACCTCAACTTTGATGTCTTTCAGTTCTTCACCCTAAACCCCAAACATGATAGAATGGATTTGTAAAAGGAACCAAGAGATGATATAGAAGAATTATCTCAAAGTGTAGAATTCCACAACGTATTTGAGTTCTAGTTGCTCAGTCCCACCTACCTGATGAAGGTGAGGGATGGTGTGACCTTCCTGTGTGGAATCCCGGGAATACAGAGGAGGAGGACATCTCTCTGGTGGGTTCTCATTACTGGATCCATCTGTAGGAAACACACACACTGACTGAATACGTTGTTTCTATGTGTTTATCAGATGATGGAGGATCTAGGTGGACCCTCCGTACTGCTCTCTCCTTTACAATAAAATCTCCTCTTACCCGGTGATGTGAGGGGCGGCTGATTCTCCATCATGACGTCCTTGTAGAGATCCTTGTGTCCTTCTAAATACTCCCACTCCTCCATGGAGAAATAGACAGTGACCTCCTGACACCTTATAGGAACCTGACACACACAATGATACAGTCACCATCCAGACACATCCCTTGTCTGTTACTGGATAATGTCCCAGAATTCCCGGCACCGCTCACCTCTCCTATCAGCAGATGAATGATCTTCTTGGTGACTTCTAGAATCTTCTAGTCATTGATTCTCTGATGTTTCAGGGAATGAGGTGAAGGCACTGTAATGGCAAAATGGTCACCAGACTTTACCGGAGGAAAACTCTGCATTGAAAGAACAACACTAATGTCCCAGAATCCTCTTCACTTCCCTGGTCATGGTTGTGTTTTATTAATAGAGATGACTGATGTCATGTGACCTTCCAGAATCCTCCTCACCTCTCCAGTCAGGTCTGTGTTTTATTAATAGAGATAAGAGTGATGTCATGTGACCTCCCAGAATCCTCCTCACCTCTCCAGTCAGGTCTGTGTTTTATTAATAGAGATAAGAGTGATGTCATGTGACCTCCCAGAATCCTCCTCACCTCCCCAGTAAGCAGGTAGATGATTTTCAGGGTGAGGTTGAACGTAGAATTCCAGCTAAAGCCTAACTAGTCTTAAAAATGCTCCCTCCCCCTCCTAACAACTGTACTAACGAACCTGTGTAAAAAAGACATATATACTTACCTATTTTCAGCCCACATTGGTCCGGTCACAGGATCCCCTTTGTCATACAATGTCATTTGCAGGGGAATAGAGAAAGTACCCACATATGGCTGTGAAAGCCAGGAGCCATTACATCACCTATAGGCTTCCATGGTGAAGCCACTATCAGTGGTCCCTCCTCTCCCCTGAAGCTTCTGCTGGATGAAACATGGAACTCGAATCACGTTACTGACCAGAATGGGCAGGAAGTGGACAAGTATACACATTTATTTATTTTTTTTAACAGGATAGTTAATAGAGGTTGTGCAAAAAAGTTTTAACAGCGCCAAAGATGTGTATAATTAATCCAAATGGACTGCAGCTTTCTCAAAATTGACGTGGGTCAGTAGTGGTAAAATAATTCTAGCCCCCCTCTGTAACTCAAAACATGTAACCAGTAAAAAAATTTAAAACGTCGCCTATGGGGATATTTTAGTACCGAAGTTTGGCGCCATTCCACGAGCATTTGCAATTTTGAAGATTGACATGTTATCTATTTACTCGGCGTAACATCATCTTTCACATTATGCAAAAAAAAAATTGGACTAACTTTACCGCTTTATTTTTTTTAAAGCCCGAAACTGCGCAAATACTGTGCGAGATAAAAAGTTGCAAAGACTGCCACTGTATTCTCTAGTGTTATTAATACGGTGATCAGTGCTAAAAAATACTGCACTATCACTGTATTAGGCCCCTTTCACACTGGGGCGGTGGGGGCGTCGGCGGTAAAACAGCGATGTTTTTAGCACTGTTTTACCGTCGTTTTTGCGGCTGTATTCGGCCGCTAGCGGTGCGGTTTTAACCCCCGCTGGCGGGTGAAAAAGGGTTAAAACCGCTCGTACAGCACGGCTATAGCCGCGATATTGCCGCGGTATAGCCGCGCTGTCCCATTGATTTTAATGGGCAGGAGCGGCGCTCCAAAGATGCGGCTCGCAGGACTTTTTTTTTTTATCGTCCTGCCAGCGCACCGCTTCAGTGTGAAAGCCCTCGGGCTTTCACACTAAACAAACAGCGGAGGCTGTTTAGGGGCGGTTTGTAGGCGGTATTTTTAGCGCAATAACGCCTGCAAACCGCCCCAGTGTGAAAGGGGCCTTAGTGTCATTGGTCCCCAAAAAGTGTCAAAAGTGGCAGTTAGTTTCCTGGCAATTTCACAGTCCCGCTATAAGTCGCTGATCGCCGCCATTACTAGTAAAAAAAAAAAAAAAAATCCCATAGTTTGTAGACGCTGTAACTTTTGCGCAAACCAATCTATAATTCAGGCATATTGATATTTTTATTTTACCAAAAATATGTAGCAAAATACATAATTGCCTAAATTTATGAAGAAATTAAATTTTTTAAAATTTTTTTGGTGGATATGTTTTATAACAGAAAGTAAAAAAATATTGTTTTCAAAATTGTCGTTCTTTTTGTTTTTATAAAATAAAACCAGCAGAGGTGATCAAATGCCACCAAAAGAAAGCTCTATTTGTGGGGCAAAAAAGTAAATAAATACATTTTGTTTGGGTACAGCGTCACACGTCTGCGCAATTGTCAGTTAAAGTAATGCAGCGCTGTATCACAGAAAATGGCCTGGTCAGTAAGGGGGGCATATCTTCCGGAGGTCAAGTGGTTAATGTTATTAATAATGTTCTATTTATGAAGACACTATACAGTATATAGGTAATGTTTCTATATTATTATTATTATACATGTTTTATAAAGCACCAACAGTTTGTGTGGTGCTGTAGAATAAGGATGAGCTCCGGCATGTTCGCACAGCCCACGTGCTGAGCCCGCCAGAAAGTCGGCGCTGCGCTAATCACAGGCAGTGAGACATTTCCCGATCTCTGCAGCCGCACATCGGGAAATGTCTCACTGCCTGTGATTAGCGCAGCGCAGTGCCGACCTCCTGGCGGGCTCTGCATGTGGGCTGTGCGAACGCGCCGGAGCTCATCCTTACTGTAGAACATGGAAGCAGACTGTACAGTTACTGTATTGATTATAATATACTCTATATATGTGTATATCATCATTTGCTGGAGATAAAAGACATCACAGTGACTAAGAGGAGGAAGAGGACGGACATGACGGGGGGGTTACTGGGTGTAAATATAAATTAATAACTTATTACCTCCTCTGCGGCCACTTCCAACGTCTTCTCTCTACTTCTTCCTGGCTCACCTTTCACCCGGAACTTCCTGTTTAAACCCCTACATCACTTCCTGTACATAAGATACCTCACTTCCTGTCTGTCTATCACTTCCTATCTGCACCTGATGCCACTTCCTCCCTAGTTGTGGTATCACTTCCTGTGTCTGTACAAACAAATCACACACTTCCTGTCCCACTCATAATTCGAAAAGATCTCCACCTTCAGAATAATGTCATTAAAGGGGGAGTCCCGTCTATATTTACTATGTGAATATTATAAAATAACATTGCAATGGTTAAAAAATACGAATCACCAGATCCGGTGACCATCTTAAAAAAACTGCAGATCAAATCACAGAAAAATTAAGTATGTTCAGCTGAATTGCTGTGTTTTTCCTTTACATATTTTTTTCCTCCCTTGCATTGTGTGTCTATGTGTCTGTAAGACTCTCATTTGTTCCTCTGTAATGAAGGAGTATGCTGTGAGTGGAATACATGTGTGCTGTATACACAAGTAGGCTCAGACTCTATTATATCATACTTGCCAACAGTCCCGATTTTAGGGTTGCCACCTTTTCTTCAAGCCAAACCTGAACACATTAGCAGCGCACGGCAAATATATATTTTTTTGTAGTACATTAAATTCATTACCTCTGTACAATGCAATGAAGAGCATTTTTTTATGTAGTATACACTATATACTATACATATAGTTTTGTGATTAAATAACATTTCTGGAGGGTTTGATGGGGGGCAGTATGTACAGGAGAGGAGTTCGGAGGGTATGATGGGGGCAGTATGTACAGGAGAGGAGCGCGGAGGGTATGATGGGGGTGGTATGTACAGGAGAGGAGTGTGGAGGGTATGATGGGGGTAGTATGTACAGGAGAGGAGTGCAGAGGGTATGATGGGGGCAGTATGTACAGGAGAGGAATGCGGATGGTATGATAGGGGTAGTATGTACAGGAGAGGAGTAGGGAGGGTATGATGGGGCAGTATGTACAGGAGAGGTATGCGGATGGTATGATAGGGGTAGTATGTACAGGAGAGGAGTGCGGAGGGTATGATAGGGGCAGTATGTACAGGAGAGGAGTGTGGAGGGTATGATGGGGGCAGTATGTGCAGGAGAGGAGTGCGGAGGGTATGATGGGGGCAGTATGTGCAGGAGAAGAGTGCGGAGGGTATGATGGGGCGGTATTACAGGAGAGGAGTGCGGAGGGTATGATGGGGGCAGTATGTGCAGGAGAGTAGTGCGGAGGGTATGATGGGAGCAGTATGTGCAGAAGAGTAGTGCGGAGGGTATGATGGGGGCAGTATGTGCAGGAGAGTAGTGCGGAGGGTATGATGGGAGCAGTATGTGCAGAAGAGTAGTGCGGAGGGTATGATGGGGGCAGTATGTGCAGGAGAGGAGTGCGGAGGGTATGATGAGGGCAGTATGTGCAGGAGAAGAGTGTGGAGGGTATGATGGGGCGGTATTACAGGAGAGGAGTGCGGAGGGTATGATGGGGGCAGTATGTGCAGGAGAGGAGTGCAGAGAGTATGATAGGGGCGGTATGTACAGGAGAGGAGTGCGGAGGTTATGATGGAGGCGGTATGTACAGGAGAGGAGTGCCGAGGGTATGATGGGGGCAGTATGCACAGGAGAGGAGTGCGGAGGGTATGATGGGGGCAGTATGTACAGGTGAGGAGTGCAGAGGGTATGATGGGGCAGTATGTGCAGGAGAGGAGTGCCGATGGTATGATGGGGGCAGTATGTACAGGTGGCATTGATGCGTATCAGTGCTCATCAATGCTGCCTAACAGTGCCCAACAATTCTGCCTATCAGTGCCATCTATCAGTGCTCATCAATGCCACCTATCAGTGCTCATCAATGCCACTTATCAATCCTGCATTTCAGTGCCCATCAATTCTGCCTATCAGTGCCACCTATCAGTGCCATCAATGCCGCCTATCAGTATCCATCCATGCCGCCTACCAGTGCCCATCAGTGCTGTCTATCACAACCCATCAGTGCTGCCTATCACAAGTCATCCATGCTGCCTTACAGTGCCCATCAATGCCGTCCTTTCAGTGCCCATCAGTGCTGCCTATCAGTGTCTATCAATCCCACCTATCAGTGCCCATTAGTGCCTCCCATAAGTGCTTATCGGTTATTGACAGTTCTCCCTCTCTCCTCTCTTGCACAATCTGCTCCTTCTCCGACCCCCCCCCTCTCCTGTGTGTACTCTGCGGGAAGTCAAGTGTGAAGCTAACAAGCTCACACAGGACAGAGAGGGGGTGGTTGAAAATGGAGCAGATCGTGCAAGAGAGGAGAGAGGGAGTACTGTCAATGATGGCTGTGAGCTGTATAAAAGATACACGCTCTCTGCTCAGAGCCATGTGATTAGCAACCCCGCTGGGGCCCCGACAGTGGCGGAATGCCAGGGCCCAGTCGCAAGTGCGACTGCTGCGACTCTGGTAGTTCTGCCACTGACCGATACTAGGGAGTTAGAAGCACCAACACTCCCTGTATAGCTTTTCTGACAGCTGCTTCTGTTTCTATCCCTCCCGCGGCTGTCAGGGAGATTGGTGCTTGTAACTGCCCCCACTGCTGCACCAATCACCCCCCCAGGCTGTCCCCCTCTTTGCTCCTCCTCTGTGCTCCCTGGATCCTCCTCTGTGCTCCCCTTGTCCTCTGGGTCCTGATCCATTTTGTCCTCCGTGTCCCCCTGCGTCCTCCCCGGCTCTCCGTGTCCTCTGGGCACTGATCCGTTTAGTCCTCCAGGTCCCCCTGCGTCCTCCCCGGCTCTCCATGTCCTCCTCCGGTCCCCCCATGTCCCGGATCTTTCAGTATGGAGAATGGATGAAGGAGGCAGTAAATCTGTCATTTACCGGCTCCTTCCTTTTCCGTGATCACTGACTTTGACCATTCATAACTAAGCATCGTAAACTTTAAATGGCTCTATATTTAGGATGTATCTGGTCTATAAACCAGAGGCTCTGGATGGAGAGTTGGATAAATTGCTCTATATTTAGGATGTATCTGGTCTTTTTTTCCCCCCAGAATAACATATGCCTTATGGTTACCAAGTAGAAATACTTTGTTTCAATGTATTTAATTGTTTTATAACACAACATAAGAAATCAGAAGCAAGCATACAGGTCACCGCAGGGGCTGAAGAATGATCAAGAATTACAGAGAGATCCAAAAGGAATATAAACAGAATAATCATAGTTTAACACCTTTATGCAATTGGGATGATATTGAAGGTTAATAAATGCGAAATGGAAAGAAAAGGGGGGAAAAAAAGTCTATATGCCATGGCATATAGACTTCTACATCCCAGGGGAGTAGAAATGCTTTCATAAAGGAAAGGAAGTCTATACAATATTAATGGCTGCGGTCTCTAAAAAGACACGCTCTTGTAATTTCGAGGACAAAAATGTAATAATCTCTCCCACTTAGATTGCTGATCAAGGCCCAAATCGATTTGCTTCCATATTCTCCAGCCACTGCGCTATTGTTTAGCTGTTGTTTCTGGAACACTGCAAAGTCATTTTTTGCATTTGTACAGAATACAGTGTGGTACTAAAAAAAAGATCACAAGTGACTTGCTATGCCACTTTTTGGCAATTTGCATATAGTTGACAACATTAACATTTGTTTTGTTCTTTAACCCCTTCACACCTAAGGATGAAACAAATCTAAATGCCTAAGCCCAATTTTTTGACTTTGACATGTGTTAGTAACTTTTGTTCATCCAGGTGGATTATACCTTGTTTTTTTCAGGAGCTTTCATTTGGTGGTAAATGGCAATGGATATCTCCTGCCTTTTTTTTTTTTTATTCTCAAAGGAAAACTGGCCCAAAATAGAAAATAAAATCATACCACATATGTGTACAGTGCTTGAAAAAGTATTCATACCCCTTGAAATTTTCCACATTTTGTCATGTTACAACCAAAATGTAAATGTATTTTATTGGGATTTTATGTGATAGACCAACACAAAGTGGCACATAATTGTGAAGTGAAAGGAAAACGATAAATGTATTTCATTTTTTTTTACAAATAAATATGTGAAAAGTGTGGTGTTTTTTTTTTTATTCTGCCCCCTTTACTCTGATACCTCTAACTAAAATCGAGTGGAACCAACTGCCTTCAGAAGTCACCTAATTAGTAAATAGAGTCCACCTGTGTGTAATCTAATCTCAGTATAAATACAGCTGTTCCATGAAGCCCTCAGAGGTTTGTTAGAGAACTTTAGTGAACAAACAGCATCATGAAGGCTAAGGAACACACCAGACAGGTCAGGGATAAAGTTGTGGAGAAGGTTAAAGCAGGGTTAGTTTATAAAACAATATCACAAAGCTTTAAACATCTCACGGAGCACTGTTCAATCCATCGTCCAAAAATGGCAAGAGTATGGCACAACTGCAAACCTACCAAGACATGGCTGTCCACCTAAACTGACAGTCCGGGCAAGGAGAGTGTAACGAAACGTCCCTACACTCCGCTTCAGTGCTTTTGTCATATACCATTTCCTCCCAGTCTGAATATAGATATCAGATATTCCAAGCGCTCACAAGCACAAAACAAGACAATACTTGTTTAGTTGCTAAACATAGACTCTTTTATTAGAACCAAAATACAAGTCTTTATATACAGTTAAAGAGGAGGTTCCCCCCTCCTTCTCATATTACTCTAACCAGAAACAGGATTAACATGAGCTAATTAACTAATCCCTTAAAGCAGCCGATGTGACTCCGTGCCCTCCTGGGCATTGTTATGATTAATCAGGATTTCACTACAGGTCAGACTTGTTGTCACCGAGCTTCACACAGTAGATTATAAGTATAAACACAGAACTCCTTCATACAATTGCAGGGTTAATTAGAACAAACAACAATGTGGCAAGCCAGACTAGACTCATTTACATTATACAGTGAGGTCCATAAATATTGGGACATCGACACAATTCTAATCTTTTTGGCTCTATACAACACCACAATGGATTTGAAATGAAAAGAACAAGATGTGCTTTAACTGTCAGACTTTCAGCTTTAATTTGAGGGTAATTACATCCAAATCGACTTGGATTTGGATGTAAATACCCTCCACACTACATTCTCTAACAGCTCTCCTCCACCATCCACACTACATTCTCCGACAGCTCTCCTCCACCATCCACACTACATTCTCCGACAGATCTCCTCCACCATCCACACTACATTCCCTGACAGCTCTCCTCCACCATCCACACTACATTCCCTGACAGCTCTCCTCCACCATCCACACTACATTCTCCGACATCTCTCCTCCACCATCCACACTACATTCTCCGACAGCTCTCCTCCACCATCCACACTACATTCCCCGACAGCTCTCCTCCACCATCCACACTGAATTCATCCGACAGCTCTCCTCCACCATCCACACTACATTCTCCGACAGCTTTCCTCCACCATCCACACTACATTCTCCGACAGCTTTCCTCCACCATCCACACTACATTCTCCGACATCTCTCCTCTACCATCCACACTACATTCTCCGACAGCTCTCCTCCACCATCCACACTACATTCTCCGACAGCTCTCCTCCACCATCTACACTACATCCTCCGACAGATCTCCTCCCACCATCCACACTACATTCTCTGACAGTTCTCCTCCACCATCCACACTACAATCTCCGACAGCTCTCCTCCCACCATCCACAATACATTCTCCGACAGCTCTCCCCCACCATCCACACTACATTCTCCTACATCTCCTCCACCATCCACACTACATTCTCCGACAGCTCTCCTCCACCATCCACACTACATTCTCTGACAGCTTTCCTCCACCATCCACACTACATTCTCCAACATCTCTCCTCTACCATCCACACTACATTCTCCGACAGCTCTCCTCCACCATCCACACTACATTCTCCGACAGCTTTCCTCCACCATCCACACTACATTCCCCGACAGCTCTCCTCCACCATCCACACTGCATTCTCCGACAGCTCTCCTCCACCATCTACACTACATTCTCCGACAGATCTCCTCCCAAAACCCACACTACATTCTCCGACAGCTCTCCACCATCCACACTACATTCTCCGACAGCTCTTCTCCACCATCCACACTACATTCTCTGACAGCTCTCCTCCACCATCCACACTACATTCTCCGACAGCTCTCCTCCACCATCTACACTACATTCTCCGACAGATCTCCTCCCACCATCCACACTACATTCTTTGACAGATCTCCTCCCACCATCCACACTACATTCTCTGACAGCTCTCCTCCACCATCCACACTACAATCTCCGACAGCTCTCCTCCACCATCCACACTACATTCTCCGACAGCTCTCCTCCACCATCCACACTACATTCTCCGACAGATCTCCTCCACCATCCACACTACATTCTCAGACAGCTCTCCTCCACCATCCACACTACATTCTCTGACAGCTTTCCTCCACCATCCACACTACATTCTCCGACATCTCTCCTCCACCATCCACACTACATTCTCTGACAGCTTTCCTCCACCATCCACACTACATTCTCCGACATCTCTCCTCTACCATCCACACTACATTCTCCGACAGCTCTCCTCCACCATCCACACTACATTCTCCGACAGCTTTCCTCCACCATCCACACTACATTCCCCGACAGCTCTCCTCCACCATCCACACTGCATTCTCCGACAGCTCTCCTCCACCATCTACACTACATTCTCCGACAGATCTCCTCCCACCTACATTCTCCGACAGATCTCCTCCCACCATCCACACTACATTCTCCGACAGATCTTCTCCCACCATCCACACTACATTCTCTGACAGCTCTCTTCCACCATCCACACTACAATCTCCGACAGCTCTCCTCCACCATCCACACTACATTCTCCGACAGATCTCCTCCCAAAACCCACACTACATTCTCCGACAGCTCTCCACCATCCACACTACATTCTCTGACAGCTCTTCTCCACCATCCACACTACATTCTCTGACAGCTCTCCTCCACCATCCACACTACATTCTCCAACAGCTTTCCTCCACCATCTACACTACATTCTCCGACAGATCTCCTCCCACCTACATTCTCCGACAGATCTCCTCCCACCATCCACACTACATTCTCCGACAGATCTTCTCCCACCATCCACACTACATTCTCTGACAGCTCTCTTCCACCATCCACACTACAATCTCCGACAGCTCTCCTCCACCATCCACACTACATTCTCCGACAGCTCTCCTCCACCATCCACACTACATTCTCCGACAGATCTCCTCCACCATCCACACTACATTTTCCGACAGCTGTCCTCCACCATCCACACTACATTCTCCGGCAGCTCTCCTCCACCATCCACACTACATTCTCCGGCAGCTCTCCTCCACCATCCACACTACATTCTCCGACAGCTCTCCTCCACCATCCACACTACATTCTCCGACAGCTCTCCTCCACCATCCACACTACATTCTCCGACAGATCTCCTCCACCATCCACACTACATTCTCCGACAGCTGTCCTCCACCATCCACACTACATTCTCCGGCAGCTCTCCTCCACCATCCACACTACAATCTCCGACAGCTCTCCTCCCACCATCCACACTACATTCTCCGACAGCTCTCCTCCACCATCCACACTACATTCTCCGACAGATCTCCTCCACCATCCACACTACATTCTCCGACAGATCTCCTCCACCATCCACACTACATTCTCCGACAGCTGTCCTCCACCATCCACACTACATTCTCCGGCAGCTCTCCTCCACCATCCACACTACATTCTCCGACAGATCTCCTCCACCATCCACACTACATTCTCCAACAGCTCTCCTCCACCATCCACACTACATTCTCCGACAGCTCTCCTCCACCATCCACACTACATTCTCTCTCCGACAGCTCTCCTTCACCATCCACACTACATTCTCCGACAGCTCTCCTCCACCATCCACACTACATTCTCCGACAGCTCTCCTCCACCATCCACACTACATTCTCCCCCACCATCCACACTACATTCTCCGACAGCTCTCCTCCCACCATCCACACTACATTCTCCGACAGATCTCCTCCACCATCCACACTACATTCTCCGACAGCTCCCACCATCCACACTACATTCTCCAACAGTTCTCCTCCACCATCCACACTACATTCTCTGACAGCTCTCCTCCACCATCCACACTACATTCTCCGACAGCTCTCCCCCCGCTATCCACACTACATTCTCCGACAGCTCTCCCCCCGCTATCCACACTACATTCTCCGACAGCTCTCCTCCACCATCCACACTACATTCTCCGACAGCTCTCCCCCCACCATCCACACTACATTCTCCGACAGCTCTCCTCCACCATCCACACTACATTCTCCGACAGCTCTCCCCCCACCATCCACACTACATTCTCCGACAGCTCTCCTCCACCATCCACACTACATTCTCCGACAGCTCTCCCCCCACCATCCACACTACATTCTCCGACAGCTCTCCTCCACCATCCACACTACATTCTCCGACAGCTCTCCCCCCACCATCCACACTACATTCTCCGACAGCTCTCCTCCACCATCCACACTACATTCTCCGACAGATCTCCTCCACCATCCACACTACATTCTCCGACAGATCTCCTCCACCATCCACACTACATTCTCCGACAGCTCTCCTCCACCATCCACACTACATTCTCCGACAGCTCTCCTCCCACCATCCACACTACATTCTCCGACAGATCTCCTCCACCATCCACATTACATTCTCTGACAGCCCTCCTCCACCATCCACACTACATTCTCCGACAGCTCTCCCCCCACCATCCACACTACATTCTCTGACAGATCTCCTCCCACCAGCCACACTACATTCTCCGACAGATCTCCTCCACCATCCACACTACATTCTCCGACAGCTCCCACCATCCACACTACATTCTCCAACAGTTCTCCTCCACCATCCACACTACATTCTCTGACAGCTCTCCTCCACCATCCACACTACATTCTCCGACAGCTCTCCCCCCGCTATCCACACTACATTCTCCGACAGCTCTCCCCCCGCTATCCACACTACATTCTCCGACAGCTCTCCTCCACCATCCACACTACATTCTCCGACAGCTCTCCCCCCACCATCCACACTACATTCTCCGACAGCTCTCCTCCACCATCCACACTACATTCTCCGACAGCTCTCCCCCCACCATCCACACTACATTCTCCGACAGCTCTCCTCCACCATCCACACTACATTCTCCGACAGCTCTCCTCCACCATCCACACTACATTCTCCGACAGCTCTCCCCCCACCATCCACACTACATTCTCCGACAGCTTTCCTCCACCATCCACACTACATTCTCCGACAGATCTCCTCCACCATCCACACTACATTCTCCGACAGATCTCCTCCACCATCCACACTACATTCTCCGACAGCTCTCCTCCACCATCCACACTACATTCTCCGACAGCTCTCCTCCCACCATCCACACTACATTCTCCGACAGATCTCCTCCACCATCCACATTACATTCTCTGACAGCCCTCCTCCACCATCCACACTACATTCTCCGACAGCTCTCCCCCCACCATCCACACTACATTCTCTGACAGATCTCCTCCCACCAGCCACACTACACTGAATTTTGTGTTGTTTAACAAGCTTATTTTTCCTAAAGAAAGATTGCCCACACTCTGAACATAAATATGGAAGGTTAACCATGTGAATTCTCTGGTGTTGCAGGTGTCCTTTATGAGTGAAAAATGTCCCGCACTTATATAAAAGGAAGTTCACCCGTGTGAATTCTCTGATGTCTAACAAGGGCTCCTTTCTGAGTGAAAGATTTCCCGCACTCTGAACAAGAAAAAGGACGCTCACCCGTGTGAATTCTCTGGTGTATAACAAGGGTTCCTTTATCAGTGAAATATTTCCCGCACTCTGAACACAAATAAGGACGCTCACCCGTGTGAATTCGCTGATGATCAAGAAGAGCAGATTTTTTAAGAAAAGATTTCCCGCACTCTGAACATGAGTAAGGACGCTCCCCTGTGTGAATTTTCTGATGTAGAACAAGGTCTCCTTTACGAGTGAAAGACTTCCCGCACTCTGAACATGAATAAGGACGCTCACCTATGTGAATTTTCTGATGTAGAACAAGGCTTCCTTTCTGAGTGAAAGACTTCCCGCACTCTGAACATGAATAAGGACGCTCACCTGTGTGAAATGTCTGATGTAGAACAAGGCCTCCTTTCTGAGTGAAAGATTTCCCACACTCTGAACATGAATAAGGACGCTCACCTGTGTGAATTTTCTGATGTCTAACAAGGCCTTTTTTATGAGTAAAAGATTTCCCGCACTCTGAACATGAATAGGGACACTCAACGGTGTGAATTTTGTGATGTTTAGAAAGATCTCTCTTGTCTTTGAAAGATTTCCCGCACTCTGAACATGAATATGGATGCTCACCCGTGTGAATTCTCTGATGTTTAACAAGGCATTTTTTTTGACTAAAAGATTTCCCGCACTCTGAACATGAATAAGGACGCTCACCTGTGTGAATTTTCTGATGTAGAACAAGGCCTCCTTTCCGAGTGAAAGATTTCCCGCACTCTGAACATGAATAAGGACGTTCACCCGTGTGAATTTTCTGATGTCTAACAAGGCCTTCTTTATGAGTAAAAGATTTCCCGCACTCTGAACATGAATAGGGACGCTCACCGGTGTGAATTTTGTGATGTTTAGAAAGATCTCCTTGGTCTTTGAATGTTTTCTCGCACTCTGAACATGAATAGGGGCGCTCACCGGTGTGATTTCTCTGATGTCTAACAAGACGATTTTTCTTAAGGAAAGATTTCCCGCACTCTGAACATGTATAGGGAAGGTCACCTGTGTGATATTTCTGATGTTGCAAAAGATTTCCTTTCTGAGTGAAACATTTCCCGCACTCTGAACATGAGAATAGATTGTCACCTTGGTGATCTCCTTCATGGGGTGAGGAAGATTCCTCGGGATTAGAAGGATCTGTTGATCGATCTGCAGTGTGAGATCTTACATGGATATTTACAATCATAGTATGTGATTGATGAGAAGATTCCCCCTGATCAGAGGGATCCATTGATGTCTCCGGACAGGAAGGTCTGTGATGTATATTTTGTGTATTTGGATTTCCTCCTGGAGGATCCTGTGTGATGACATTATCTTCTGACTTACAATCAGCAGATAATAGAAGATGTCTCTCCGAGGAATTCCTGACATCACATCCACCTGTTGGAAAGAAGTAAAAAAAATATAATAAATCTCAGTAGATGAGAAATAACTGGAGTTTTAGCTCCTCCTCCCCATCAGTGAAATAAGTGGAAATGCCGATCTCACAGCCTTCTTTCATTAGATGCGGAGAGGGCCTTTGATCGCTTGGATTGGAGGTTTATGGTAGCATCTCTGAAACAAGTAGGTCTCCCGGTGGAATTTATACAAAAAATAATGGCTTTATATACCACTCCTTCGGCAAGGATAAGGGTCATTTAAAAGTACTCGTGGCTATTAATGAATTGTCGGTCCCGGCAATACACATAAAAGTCAATGAAAAAACCGGCATGGGATTCCCCCCACAGTCTGGTATGGATTTTGAGGGGGACGCCATTTTTAAAAAAAATTTTGGTGCGGGGTTCTCCTTAATATCCTTACCAGACCTGAAGGGCCTGGTATAGAATTTGGGGGGACCCCCACGCAATTTTTTAAAAAAATTTTGGTTCGGGGTTCCCCTTATATTTATACCAGACCCAAAGGGCCTGGTAATGGACTGTGGGGGAAACCCATGCCGTTTTTTTTCAATGAACTTTTGTGTGTATTGCCGGGACCGACAATTCATTAATAGCCGCAAGTACTTTTAAATGACTTTTTTTCCTTTAGAAATGTCATTTTGCTGTCAGACTGTTCTAAAAACGGGAAACATGCGCCCCTTTACAGGCATACTATAGACACCCCCCAGCTACGAAATTTAAAAGAATATTACACTTTTATTGTTTCACTTTAAGAATTATTAAAATCACTGCTCCCGAAAACACAGCCATTTTTTTAAAACTTTTTTTTGCATTGATCCATGTCCCCTGGGGCAGGACCCAGGTCCCCAAACACTTTTTATGAAAATAACTTGCATATAAGCCTTTAAAATTAGAACTTTAGATTATTCATGTTCATGTCCCATAGACTTTAACGGTGTTCGCGTGTTCAAACAAATTTTTTGCCTGTTCGCATGTTCTGCTGCAAACCGAACAAGGGGGTGTTCGGCTCATCTCTAACCTTGATTAGTCAATTTCAACTTGGGGCTAGGAGGAAACCCTCCTGAAAAGAGAGTTAGGGAGAATGGCGATATACAAGATGGATATTCTACCTCGTTTTTTATATTTACTGTATATCAAACGTTACCTATAGCACTTCCGAGGGCGTTCTTCCGTTCATTACAGTCTAGCTTAGTAAGGTACCTCTGGCCGAACTCCACAGATAGGCTCCGCTAGGACATCTTAGTAAAGCGGGAAACAGGGGGGGGGGGGGGGGGAACGGGTCTACCGCATATGTAAGTGTACCATATAGCATCTGTATTGACCAGAATAGTGGATTGGTTTTATAACGGTAAATCAAAACAGTGGGTAACTATTGAGTAACAAATAACACCTGTCCCCTTGTCCTCCCCTCTGTGGATTATGCATGAATATACACGAATGCTATCCTAAGTATATGGCTGTATGGTCTCCCTGGATTGATTTTTTGGGCTCTGGTGATCTGGGATCTTTATTATAAATAGTCTTTTTTATAATTAGTTTTTATTCTATGACGCGGATCTGATTTAGGGAGGCGGTTCCTCAGATGGACTGTTGGAGAAATGGATAGACTTATTTGCAAAAAAATGTCCTTCTTTTTTTTTTTTTCTTCTTTCTCTTCTTCTGTCGCTTCTTACTCTTTTTTTCTTTCTTTTTAGAGTTTAGTTTGTCGTGCTTTGGGGTAGATTCTTGCCCAAGTGAAGTAATGGTTATCCAAGTACAAATGCCTTTCCTGAATAGGTGGTAAGACATAATTATATTGATCTACAAAATATTGGAAAGGATTGTCTTTCTCAACATCTGTTAATGTTTTGATATATGGGATCTAGTTGATCCAGATTATGGGCTTTTGTATGAAATTTTGCAATTTATTTAATAAAAAAATGTAAAATAATTAGTTCAGTAAAGGCCTTCTATAAAAAAAAAAAGGCTTCCTTAACCAAGACGCGTTAGTGTTTTTTTTTTTACTACATAGAATTGTCTGTATTTGGCTGTTAAATTATAAAGAGTTTGCAGATCATATATGGACTCCAGTATGATTTTTTTTTCTAAAAATGTCGGTTACACAAAAGTCACGGTGGTGATGGGTTCTGATTTTTGAAGTTTTAATGAAGCTTGGCAAATGCCCTTTGTGTGTTGATTTTCTATTTGTTTTAAAGGGGCCCAGTAGAACCCTGGCTCAGTAGTACCCCCACTCACAGGATTCCCAGCTTATTAGTACCCTCGTTCAGCAGATCCCATGTTCAGTAGTATCCCCCAGCTTTGCTGATCCTCTACTGACTGCTCGTGACTTATTTCTGGTTAAAGGATATTAAACACCCAAAACAACTAAGACACAATGGGTAAAATGTATTTTTGCATTAATAACGGCTATGGGGAGTAATGGAGATGTCATAGCATTTTCTGGAAACATGAAATTATATTGAGGAATGGAGATGGACCTTTCATATGGTGTACAGTATCTCCTCCTCATATGTTGGGAACATGACATTATATTGAGGAATGGAGATGGACCTTTCATATGGTGTACAGTATCTCCACCTCATTTGTTAGGAACATGACATTATATTGAGGAATGGAGGTGGACCTTTCATATGGTGTACAGTATCTCCTCCTCATTTGTTGGGAACATGGCCTTATATTGAGGAATGGAGATGGAGCTTTCATGTGGTGTGGTTTGCGCAAACGTTATAGCGTCTACAAACTATGTGATATATTTATGAAATTTTAATTCATTTTTTATTTTTTACTAGTAATGTCGGCTTATAGCGTGACTGCGATATTGTGACGGACAAAATCGGATACCTGACACTTTTGACATTTTTGGGAACTAGTGACACCAATACAGTGATCAGTGCTAACAATATGCACTGTCACTGTACTAATGATGCTGGCTGGGACAGGGGTAAACATCTAGGATGATCAAGGGATAAAATGTGTGGCCAACATGTGTTAGGCTAAGTTCCCACTGGCATTAAAAGCAGGCGTTTGAGAAGTAAAATGAGACTGTGACCCGCTTCTTCCATAGTGCCTATACTTACTTCTGTGGATAGGTGGAGATATTTTTTCCTCTTCACTTTTCATAATCATCCCGACCTCCTCCGTGGACAGCTGATCACCCCCCACATATGTCTCTACTTCTTCTTCTTTAACCTCAGCTTTTATATTAAACCGCTCTTCACCCTAAATAATAAAAAAATCTATTAAAGTCAACTGAAATAAAAATGACAGCAGCTTTCCATTACCTAATACATCAATAAAAGTTTTTCTCAAAACCTCTTTCAGGACAGCACCTGGAGAGAGCGCAGCTCCACCCACTTTCCTAGGAAACACTGCGATCAATGTCTTTTAAAGGCAGGACACTTCCACCATGTCCTCGGTTGTAGAGTTTCCTCCGCCATGGTGGAAGCGCTGCGAGGAACTACGGATGTGCTGCACTCTATTCAGGCAGAGG
Source organism: Aquarana catesbeiana (assembly GCA_037953035.1). NCBI lineage: Eukaryota > Metazoa > Chordata > Amphibia > Anura > Ranidae > Aquarana > Aquarana catesbeiana. Next base: position 2,248,337 of record JBBHAA010001391.1, on the reverse strand, counting down.
TCCTGTGCATGGGAGTTTTTTTTGTTTCTTTTTCCTTTTCTTAGACCCTGGGGTCTTTGGGCCATCCCAGCATCCTCCCAGATAGGCGGGGGGGGGTATTCTTTTGCTCCCTGCTCGGCAAGAGCTTGGGTGCCGGCCAGGGGGCGGTCTGTCAGAACGTGGAGCGTGGAGTGGCGTATCCTTCCTGGGCCTTCGTTCGTTCCGGATTCCGATGGCGGGTGATCTCATTTCCGGAAGGGACGGGACTTCCGGTCGGGTGCATGGCTTCCAGCCTGCAGAATGCAGGAGTTGGCTGGCTGGTGTACACGTCCGGTCTTCGCAGCGGCGAAGAGACTGGGAGTTTCTTTTTAAAAAGTCGCGATGGCCGCAATGTTCGCTGCGCGAAATGGAGTCAGTGGCAGTGGCGGGAGCAGGAGCCACAGGTGCCAGCCAAGTCCAGGTAAGTAGGGGCACAGGCCCCATGGCTGTTACCTATAGGGCTATGTTTTTTTTCCCCTCCTCCCCTCCCCTGGGCATTAGTATAGGGGAGGAGGGGGTCTGCACCATAACCCTTGGTTTACCTCATGGAGGGGTATGGTTGGATGGTCGGCCCCCCCTATTACTTTTATGGGGGGGCTGTTAGGTATCCTTGGGGGAAGGAGGGGGGTTATGGTTAGGTCCTAATCTAGTATTTTTTTTTTAAATAAATGTAAGCGGTGTAAGTACCTAAACATAACTTGGTATCAGGCTCTTGTACTCCCTGAACATAAGAGCTCAGACTGGGAGAGGGGGAAACAGAACAAGTGACCAATCAGCTGTGCTGCAATTTTAACAAGAACTGATAGCAGGAGGGAGCAGAGTGACAGAGAGATGAGCTCATCAGTCTGCTGTTTCTCCTGTCACTGTCCAGTCACAGACTGGGGGAGGGACAAGACCAGCAGGTATTACTGATCTGAAGTAGAGAAAAATAAGGTCTACTGCCCATTTCCTGTGAGCCCAGGAAGCCTGGGACCCAGTCCCTAGTGGGACATCATCACATCAGCCTGGACTTACAGTAGCAAAGAACAGCACCATGTCATTCAGTATGAACCCCCATTGTAAGAACACAAGGAGGAAGAGGACCCACAATGAAATGTGACTGGACTTAACAGCCACAGAAAAAAGGAACGTATATTGATTAAAAAGAAAAAAAGAGAATGAGCTAGAAACCAAAGATGTAGAAGTAAGCATTAAAACAAGAATCTATAAAAAAATAATGTCCTCTCATAGCTTAGAATGCATATTTAGGTCTACATGTCCAGCCCCACCTACCTGATCCTGGTAAGGGATGGTGTGATCCTCCTGTATGGAATCCTGGGAATACAGAGGAAGGGGACATCTCTTGCCCTAAACCCCAAAGATGATAAAATACATTTATAAAATGGAGCAAGAGATTATATAGAAAAATATCATCCCATAGCTTAGAATACATATGAGTTCCAATTGCTCGGTCCTATCTACCTGATGATGGTGAGGGATGGTGTGATCTTCCTGTGTGGAATCCCAGGAATACAGAGGACCTCCCTCCTCCATTGACTGCTGAGCTCCACTTATCGACATCTCTTCTTCTTCCCTTTTAATCTCAGCTTTAATGTCTTTCAGTTTCTCATCCTAAACCCCAAAGATAGTAGAATATATGTGTAAAATGGAACATGTCCTCTCATAGCTTAGATTTATGTTCTAGTTGCTCAGTCCCACCTACCTGATGATGGTGGTGAGGGATGCTTTGACCTTCCTGTGTGGAATCCCGGGAATACAGAGGACGGGGACATCTCTCTTGTGTGTCACCTTCCTCCATAGACTGCTGATCCTCAAACATCTCTTCTTTTTCTACTTTAACCTCAACTTTGATGTCTTTCAGTTCTTCACCCTAAACCCCACACATGATAGAATGGATTTGTAAAAGGAATCGAGATGATATAGAAGAACTATCTCAAAGTGTAGAATTCCACAACGTATTTGAGTCCTAGTTGCTCAGTCCCACCTACCTGATGAAGGTGAGGGATGGTGCGATCTTCCTGTGTGGAATCCCGGGAATACAGAGGAGGAGGACATCTCTCTGGTGGGTTCCCATTACTGGATCCATCTGTAGGAAACACAACAAGTTACCGGTAAGTCTAACTTGGTTTTTCCCAAGGCGTCTTTCAGGACAGCACCTGAGAGGATAACAGAGACTTACCCCCTTAGGGCGGGACAACAGCTTGCAGGACCTTTCTGTTAGTATTTGAACATGCTGGGCCCGAAGCCCCTGAGCAAATAACTTCAGAGCCAAGTCGATCGCCTTGAGCTCTCTCCAGTTTGAGGACTTGGTCGCCTCTTTCCTGGACCAGTTTCCCTGAGTGAAACCCTTTTCTAGGTGGGCTCCCCAACCCCAGGAACTGGCATCGGTTGTCAGCCTTTTTTCGATTGGAAAGGCCCAGACTAACCCCTCCAATAGGATATCCTGCCTTTTCCACCACCATAGTGACCTCTTCACTTGGGTTGGAACTCTTACCTCTGAGTCTAGGGATTCCAAATTGTGATCCCAAGATCTCAGAAGAAAAACCTGCAGATGTCTGAAGTGTAGTCTTGCCCACTGAACAGCTGGCATTGACGAAGTCAGAACACCCAGGGCTGACATGACCAATCTTACCGTCAGCTGCTGGCTGGTCTGCAAAAAAGACACTGTATCCTGGATTTTTCCTTTCTTCTCTGAAGGAAGAAAAATGTTTTGGCTTACCGAATTTATTATATACCCTAGAAACCGAATCTCCTGAGATGGTTCCAGGGAAGATTTTTGGAGATTTAGGATCCAACCTAGAGACTCCAGATGGCTGCATGCTCTGCTTAAATTGCTCCTCAATTCCTCTCTTGAGGGGGCGAAAAATAGCAGATCGTCTAAGTAAGGAATTACTGCGATTCCCTGAAGACGCAGCGGAGCTAGGGCCTCTGCCATTACTTTGGTAAAAATTCGGGGTGCGGATGATAGCCCGAAGGGTAGGGCTCTGAATTGCAGATGCTGAATTCTGCCTTCCAACTTTACCGCCAACCTGAGAAACCTCTGGGACTGGGATGAGATTGGAATATGCAGGTATGCATCCTTTAGATGCACTGACGCCATGAAACAACCTGGAGTCAGAAGATTTCTGGTGGTGAAAATTGAGTCCATCTTAAACTTTCTGTATTTGATGGCTCTGTTTAGTGGCTTTAAATTTAGAATTAAACGAAATCTTCCTGTTGGTTTTTTTACCAGGAAGACATGTGAATAGAAGCCCTCGTGCCATTCCTCTGGTGGCACTGGGATTACTACACCCTGCTGCATCAGTTCCTCCAGAGAGGATTTCATGGCCAGGGCCCTTATTGGATCTCGAGGAGCATTTGTTACCAGAAACCTTCTTGGGGGGCTTCTGGAAAACTCGAGAGTATAACCCTGCGAGAGAGTGGTCAGAATAAACTGATTTGTAGTTATCACTGACCACTGCGGAAGAAACTCTCGTAATCTTCCGCCGACCCGCAGAGATGAGTCATTGTTAGTTTTCGGCCTGTGAAGGAGGACGGAAGAGAATTCCGCCTTTGCCCTTCGCCTTTTGCGCGGACCAATTTTTTCTCCTGCCCTGAAACTTATTTTCCTGCTGTTGCTGTTGAGTTTTTTGAGGTCGAAAAAGACGTTTTGGGGTCTGCTTTTTCTTTATGACCGGAAAGGACTTCTTCTTATCGGCAGTTCTGTCTAGGATATTATCTAGATCAGGGCCAAAAAGAAGGTCACCTGAAAAGGGAATACCACAAAGTTTACTCTTTGAAGCTATATCACCTGGCCAGGTTTTTAGCCATAAAGCTCTTCTCGCAGCATTTGCTAAAGCTGCAGACCTAGCTGACATTTTGATAGCTTCAGCCGAAGCATCAGCAATATAAGCAACCGCAGAAATCAGGGTAGGAAAGGAATCTAAGATCTCCTGCTTGGGGGAATCTGCCACTATATGAGATCTAAGTTGGTTCACCCAGTATTCCAGATTCCTGGCTACACAGGTTGTGGCCATTGCTGGTTTTAAATTGCTCATGATTGATTGCCATGATCTCTTGAGCAAAAGATCCATGCGTTTGTCCATTGGATCCCTTAGAACACCCATGTCTTCAAAAGACAGGTCTGTGGATCTTGAGACCTGTGAAAAGGCTGCATCCAACCTGGGCACCTTATTCCACAACGCAGAAGGGTCCTCCTCAAAAGGAAAGCGCCTTTTGTGGGCTCTGGAAAAAAAGGGCTTTTTCTCTGGATCTTGCCATTCTTTAGTAATGGCGTCAGAAATGACCGAATGAACCGGAAATGTTCGCCCCTTAGGCTCATTTAACCCTGCATACATGCGGTCATGAAGAGATAACTCCTTCTTTTCCTCACTTAAGCCAAGTGTAACATGGATAGCCTTAAGGAGTCCGTCTACCTCCTCTAGGGAAAGCTTAAATTTGGAAGGAGCCACCTCCGCTTCCTCACCCTCCTCCTCCGAATCTTTAACGGAAGGAGTAGGGGACTGCTCTTCCCTGATAGAGGGGCCTTCAGGTAAAGCTTCTACCATGGGGAAAGAAGTAGAACCCTGGGAAGCCTCAGAAGTGGATGGCTGACTAGCAGCTGGATTAACTAAAGAGTCACGAAAAGTCTGAATCGTGGCGTATAGTTCCTTCTTTACAGAGGCAACCAGATCATCACAAACTGAAGCTGATTCCTCCTTAACTAAAGAAGCGATGTATGTACTGCATAAAACTTTTTTCCAATTTTCTCCCATTTTGGCCCTGCAAGAAGGACATCTCTTTTTTGGGTCAGAGCTTTTAGCCTGTGAGAGAAAAGACAAAAAAAGCAAAAAAACAAGGGGACCTTTTAGTGAGACCCGGTCTCAGCTACACAAGAATCACCCACAGGTGCACTAAGAAGAAACCAGTCAGCCTCTAGTGCCCAGACAGGCCCCTTGCCACTAGGGGGTAAGAAAAAAGAAAATAGACCAAACCCAGGAAAAGGAAGAAAGGCAGACTTAAACTTCTGCTCCTACCTGAGCTTTACTGGCGCCTGTGCCTGTCCCCACCGCTGCAGACACTGAGTCCTCCATCTCTGGTATGCAGCTCCTCACTTGTGGTTTCATATGCCGCTTCCGGACTCCCATAGTGCATCTGCACCGGACCGGAAGCGGAAGTAGGCGCCAGTTCCTGTCCTCCCTCCTCCCCCCTTGCATCCACGCCGGAAATGACGCTTCTGCTGACCCAGTGACCCGCCTTGTCACTTCCGCCGCGCCTGCCGGCCAAAAAACATGGCGGCGGCGCACGCGCACCGCCGCTCCTACGACCGCGCAGATCACTGGGTCTACGGCTCTCACCGAGCACCAGGAGGGGAAGAGGAGCCCGATTGCTACCGCTGCAAAGGCTTGGGTAGGCCGGGAGGACAGCGGGTCTCCTAAAGGAGGAAAAAAAGAAAGGAAGCCCTGTCTCCCAGGAGCATCTGAGAGACCTTGACTCCCCTTCAAAAAGATGTTCCCTCCGGGCCGGAGGAAACACAAAAACTGAGGTATGGTAGGGAGGCGCCTCCCTTTAAAGTTTGGAGGAAGAAGGTGTTTCCTGTTTCCGGTGGGTGGAGTCGCTATCTCTCAGGTGCTGTCCTGAAAGACGCCTTGGGAAAAAGTACCCACATATGGCTGTGAAAGCCAGGAACCATTACATCACCTATAGGCTTCCATGGTGAAGCCACTATCAGTGGTCCCTCCTCTCCCCTGAAGCTTCTGCTGGATGAAACATGGAACTCGAATCACGTTACTGGACTGACCAGAATGGGCAGGAAGTAGGCAAGTATACACATTTATTTTTTTTAACCAGGATAGTTAATAGAGGTTGTGCAAAAAAGTTTTAACAGCGCCAAAGATGTGTATAATTAATCCAAATGGACTGCAGCTTTCTCAAAATTGACGTGGGTCAGTAGTGGTAAAATAATTCTAGCCCTCCTCTGTAACTCAAAACATGTAACCAGTAAAAAAATTTTAAACGTCGCCTATGGGGATATTTTAGTACCGAAGTTTGGCGCCATTCCACGAGCATGTGCAATTTTGAAGATTGACATGTTATCTATTTACTCGGCGTAACATCATCTTTCACATTATGCAAAAAAAAAATTGGACTAACTTTACCGCTTTATTTTTTTTAAAGCCCGAAACTGCGCAAATACTGTGCGAGATAAAAAGTTGCAAAGACTGCCACTGTATTCTCTAGTGTTATTAATACGGTGATCATTGCTAAAAAATACTGCACTATCACTGTATTAGGCCCCTTTCACACTGGGGCGGTGGGGGCGTCGGCGGTAAAACAACGATGTTTTTAGCGCTGTTTTACCGTCGTTTTTGCGGCTGTATTTGGCCGCTAGCGGTGCAGTTTTAACCCCCACTGGCGGGCGAAAAAGGGTTAAAACCGCTCGTACAGCACGGCTATAGCCGCGATATTGCCACGGTATAGCCGCGCTGTCCCATTGATTTCAATGGGCAGGAGCGGCGCTCCAAAGATGCGGCTCGCAGGACTTTTTTTTACCGTCCTGCCAGCGCACCGCTTCAATGTGAAAGCCCTCGGGCTTTCACACTGAACAAACAGCGGAGGCTGTTTAGGGGCGGTTTGCAGGCGGTATTTTTAGCACAATAACGCCTGCAAACCGCCCCAGTGTGAAAGGGGCCTTAGTGTCATTGGTCCCCAAAAAGTGTCAAAAGTGGCAGTTTCCTGGCAATATCACAGTCCCACTATAAGTCGCTGATCGCCGCCATTACTAGTAAAAAAAAAAAAAAAAAAAAATCCCATAGTTTGTAGACGCTGTAACTTTTGCGCAAACCAATCTATAATTCAGGCATATTGATATTTTTATTTTACCAAAAATATGTAGCAAAATACATATTTGCCTAAATTTATGAAGAAATTAAATTTTTTAAAAATTTTTTGGTGGATATGTTTTATAACAGAAAGTAAAAAAATATTGTTTTCAAAATTGTCGCTCTTTTTTGTTTTTATAAAATAAATAAAATAAAACCAGCAGAGGTGATCAAATGCCACCAAAAGAAAGCTCTATTTGTGGGGCAAAAAAGTAAATAAATAAATTTTGTTTGGGTATAGCGTCACACGTCTGCGCAATTGTCAGTTAAAGTAATGCAGCGCTGTATCACAGAAAATGGCCTGGTCAGTAAGGGGGGCATATCTTCCGGAGGTCAAGTGGTTAATGTTATTAATAATGTTCTATTTATGAAGACACTATACAGTATATAAGTAATGTTTCTATATTATTATTATTATACATGTTTTATAAAGCACCAACAGTTTGTGTGGCGCTGTAGAATAAGGATGAGCTCCGGCGTGTTCGAACAGCCCACGTGCCGAGCCCGCCAGAAAGTCGGCGCTGCGCTAATCACAGGCAGTGAGACATTTCCCGATCTCTGCAGCCGCACATCGGGAAATGTCTCACTGCCTGTGATTAGCGCAGCACAGTGCCGACCTCCTGGCGGGCTCTGCATGTGGGCTGTGCGAACGCGCCGGAGCTCATCCTTACTGTAGAACATGGAAGCAGATAGTACAGTTACTGTATTGATTATAATATACTCTATATATGTGTATATCATCATTTGCTGGAGATAAAAGACATCACAGTGACTATGGAGGAAGAGGACGGACATGACGGGGGGGGGTTACTGGGTGTAAATATAAATTAATAACTTATTACCTCCTCTGCTGCCTCTTCCAACGTCTTCTCTCTACTTCCTCCTGGCTCACCTTTCACCCGGAACTTCCTGTTTAAATCCCTACATCACTTCCTGTACATAAGATACCTCACTTCCTGTCTGTCTATCACTTCCTATCTGCACCTGACGTCACTTCCTCCCTAGTTGTGGTATCACTTCCTGTGTCTGTACAAACAAATCACACACTTCCTGTCCCACTCATAATTCGAAAAGATCTCCACCTTCAGAGTAATGTCATTAACCACTTCCCGCCCGCCCTATAGCGGATTGACGTCCGGGAAGTGGTTCTGTTATCCTGACTGGGCGTCATATGACGTCCAGCAGGATAACATGCCGCAGCGCGCCCCCGGGGGCGCGCATCGCGGCGATCGGTGGAGCGGTGTGTCAGTCTGACACACCGCTACACTGATCTTGGTAAAAAGCCTCCGGCGGAGGCTCTTTACCATGTGATCAGCCGTGTCCAATCATGGCTGATCACGCTGTCAATAGGAAGAGCCGTTGATCGGCTCTTCCTCACTCGCGTCTGACAGACGCAAGTAGAGGAGAGCCGATCGGCGGCTCTCCTGGCAGGGGCGCAGCCCCCGCGCAGATCACCCCACTGGACTACCAGGGATGCCACTAGGACCACCAGGAAAGGGGCAACGTGGATGGCCAGGTATGTACCCCATGGCCATCCACATGTGCCCAATCTGTGCCAATCAGTGCCCACAAATGGGCACTGATTGGCACTATTATGCCAACAATCTATTATGCCAATGCCCAGATCTGCCCAGCAATGCTATATCAGTGCCACCTGTCATTGCCCATCTGTGCCACCTGTCATTGCCCATTGGTGCCACCTGTCAGTGCCCATCTGTGCCCATCTGTGCCCACCTATCAGTGCCCATCAGTGCCACACATAAGTACCCATCAGTGCCACCCATATATACCAATCAATGCCACCTACGAGTGCCCATCAGTGCCGCCTATGTGTGCCCATCGGTGCCACCTATGAATGCCCATCAGTGCCGTATACCAGTGCCACCTATCAGTGCCCATCAGTGCCACCTATCAGTGCCGCCTCATCAGTGCCACCTCATCGGTGCCCATCAGTGCCGCCGTATCAGTGCCCATCAGTGCAGCTATATCAGTGCCCATTATTGAAGGAGAAAGCGTACTTATTTACAAAAAAATGTAACAGAAACAAAGAAAAACTTGTTTTTTTCGAAATTTTCGGTCTTTTTTTATTTGTTGCGCAAAAAATAAAAAACGCAGAGGTGATCAAATACCACCAAAAGAAAGCTCTATTTGTGGGAACAAAATGATAAAAAAATTGTTTGGGTACAGTGTAGCATGACCGCGCAATTGTCATTCAAATTGCAACAGCGCTGAAAGGTGAAAATTGGGCTGGGCGGGAAGGTGTCTAAGTGCCTGGTATTGAAGTGGTTAAAGGGGGAGTCCCGTCTATATTTACTATGTGAATATTATAAAATAACACTGCAATGGTTAAAAAATATGAATCACCAGATCCGGTGACCATCTTAAAAAAACTGCAGATCAAATCACAGAAAAATTAAGTATGTTCAGCTGAATTGCTGTGTTTTTCCTTTACATATTTTTTCCTCCCTTGCATTGTGTGTCTATGTGTCTGTAAGACTCTCATTTGTTCCTCTGTAATGAAGGAGTATTCTGTGAGTGGAATACATGTGTGCTGTATACACAAGTAGGCTCAGACTCTATTATATCATACTTGCCAACAGTCCCGATTTTAGGGTTGCCACCTTTTCTTCAAGCCAAACCTGAACACATTAGCAGCGCACGGCAAATATATATTTTTTTGTAGTACATTAAATTCATTACCTCTGTACAATGCAATGAAGAGCATTTTTTTATGTAGTATACACTATATACTATACATATCGTTTTGTGATTAAATAACATTTCTGGAGGGTTTGATGGGGGGCAGTATGTACAGGAGAGGAGTTCGGAGGGTATGATGGGGGCAGTATGTACAGGAGAGGAGCGCGGAGGGTATGATGGGGGTGGTATGTACAGGAGAGGAGTGTGGAGGGTATGATGGGGGGGGGGTATGTACAGGAGAGGAGTGCAGAGGGTATGATGGGGGCAGTATGTACAGGAGAGGAATGCGGATGGTATGATAGGGGTAGTATGTACAGGAGAGGAGTAGGGAGGGTATGATGGGGCAGTATGTACAGGAGAGGTATGCGGATGGTATGATAGGGGTAGTATGTACAGGAGAGGAGTGCAGAGGGTATGATAGGGGCAATATGTACAGGAGAGGAGTGCGGAGGGTATGATGGGGGCAGTATGTGCAGAAGAGGAGTGTGGGGGGTATGATGGGGGGTGGTGTGTGCAGGAGAGGAGTGTGGAAGGTATAATGGGGTGGTATGTACAGGAGAGGAGTGTGGAGGGTATAATGGGGGCAGTATGTGCAGGAGAGGAGTGCGGAGGGTATGATGGGGGCAGTATGTGCAGGAGAGGAGTGCGGAGGGTATGATGAGGGCAGTATGTGCAGGAGAAGAGTGCGGAGGGTATGATGGGGCGGTATTACAGGAGAGGAGTGCGGAGGGTATGATGGGGGCAGTATGTGCAGGAGAGGAGTGCAGAGGGTATGATGGGGGCGGTATGTACAGGAGAGGAGTGCGGAGGTTATGATGGAGGCGGTATGTACAGGAGAGGAGTGCCGAGGGTATGATGGGGGCAGTATGCACAGGAGAGGAGTGCCGAGGGTATGATGGGGGCAGTATGTACAGGAGAGGAGTGCAGAGGGTATGATGGGGCAGTATGTGCAGGAGAGGAGTGCGGAGGGTATGATGGGGCAGTATGTGCAGGAGAGGAGTGCGGAGGGTATGATGGGGGCAGTATGTACAGGTGGCATTGATGCGTATCAGTGCTCATCAATGCTGCCTAACAGTGCCCAACAATTCTGCCTATCAATGCCATCTATCAGTGCTCATCAATGCCACCTATCAGTGCTCATCAATGCCACTTATCAATCCTGCATTTCAGTGCCCATCAATTCTGCCTATCAGTGCCACCTATCAGTGCCATCAATGCCGCCTATCAGTATCCATCCATGCCGCCTACCAGTGCCCATCAGTGCTGTCTATCACAACCCATCAGTGCTGCCTATCACAACTCATCAGTGCTGCCTATCACAACTCATCAGTGCTGCCTATCACAACTCATCAGTGCTGCCTATCACAACTCATCAGTGCTGCCTATCACAACTCTTCCATGCTGCCTCTCAGTGCCCATCAATGCCGCCCTTTCAGTGCCCATCAGTGCTGCCTATCAGTGTCTATCAATCCCACCTATCAGTGCCCATTAGTGCCTCCCATAAGTGCTTATCGGTTATTGACAGTTCTCCCTCTCTCCTCTCTTGCACGATCTGCTCCTTCTCCGACCCCCCCCCCTCTCCTGTGTGTACTCTGCGGGAAGTCAAGTGTGAAGCTAACAAGCTCACACAGGACAGAGAGGGGGTGGTTGAAAATGGAGCAGATCGTGCAAGAGAGGAGAGAGGGAGTACTGTCAATTAAGGCTGTGAGCTGTATAAAAGATACACGCTCTCTGCTCAGAGCCATGTGATTAGCAACCCCGCTGGGGCCCCGACAGTGGCGGAATGCCAGGGCCCAGTCGCAAGTGCGACTGCTGCGACTCTGGTAGTTCTGCCACTGACCGATACTAGGGAGTTAGAAGCACCAACACTCCCTGTATAGCTTTTCTGACAGCTGCTTCTGTTTCTATCCCTCCCGCGGCTGTCAGGGAGATTGGTGCTTGTAACTGCCCCCACTGCCGCACCAATCACCCCCCCAGGCTGTCCCCCTCTTTGCTCCTCCTGTGTGCTCCCTGGATCCTCCTCTGTGCTCCCCTTGTCCTCTGGGTCCCGATCCATTTTGTCCTCCGTGTCCCCCTGCGTCCTCCCCGGCTCTCCGTGTCCTCCTCTGGGCACTGATCCGTTTAGTCCTCCAGGTCCCCCTGCGTCCTCCCCGGCTCTCCATGTCCTCCTCCCGTCCCCCCATGTCCCGGATCTTTCAGTATGGAGAATGGATGAAGGAGGCAGTAAATCTGTAATTTACCGGCTCCTTCCTTTTCCGAATGCACAGTCAGTGATCACTGACTTTGACCATTCATAACTAAGCATCGTAAACTTTAAATGGCTCTATATTTAGGATGTATCTGGTCTATAAACCAGAGGCTCTGGATGGAGAGTTGGATAAATTGCTCTATATTTAGGATGTATCTGGTCTTTTTTTCCCCCCAGAATAACATATGCCTTATGGTTACCAAGTAGAAATACTTTGTTTCAATGTATTTAATTGTTTTATAACACAACATAAGAAATCAGAAGCAAGCATACAGGTCACCGCAGGGGCTAAAGAATGATCAAGAATTACAGAGAGATCCAAAAGGAATATAAACAGAATAATCATAGTTTAACACCTTTATGCAATTGGGATGATATTGAAGGTTAATAAATGCGAAATGGAAAGAAAAGGGGGGAAAAAAAAGTCTATATGCCATGGCATATAGACTTCTACATCCCAGGGGAGTAGAAATGCTTTCATAAAGGAAAGGAAGTCTATACAATATTAATGACTGCGGCCTCTAAAAAGACACGCTCTTGTAATTTCGAGGACAAAAATGTAATAATCTCTCCCACTTAGATTGCTGATCAAGGCCCAAATCGATTTGCTTCCATATTCTCCAGCCACTGCGCTATTGTTTAGCTGTTGTTTCTGGAACACTGCAAAGTCATTTTTTGCATTTGTACAGAATACAGTGTGGTACTAAAAAAAAGATCACAAGTGACTTCCTATGCCACTTTTTGGCAATTTGCATATAGTTGACAACATTAACATTTGTTTTGTTCTTTAACCCCTTCACACCTAAGGATGAAACAAATCTAAATGCCTAAGCCCAATTTTTTGACTTTGACATGTGTTAGTAACTTTTGTTCATCCAGGTGGATTATACCTTGTTTTTTTCAGGAGCTTTCATTTGGTGGTAAATGGCAATGGATATCTCCTGCCTTTTTTTTTTTATTCTCAAAGGAAATCTGGCCCAAATAGAAAATAAAATCATACCACATATGTGTACAGTGCTTGAAAAAGTATTCATACCCCTTGAAATTTTCCACATTTTGTCATGTTACAACCAAAATGTAAATGTATTTTATTGGGATTTAACTAAAATCGAGTGGAACCAACTGCCTTCAGAAGTCACCTAATTAGTAAATAGAGTCCACCTGTGTGTAATCTAATCTCAGTATAAATACAGCTGTTCCATGAAGCCCCCAGAAGTTTGTTAGAGAACTTTAGTGAACAAACAGCATCATGAAGGCTAAGGAACACACCAGACAGGTCAGGGATAAAGTTGTGGAGAAGGTTAAAGCAGGGTTAGTTTATAAAACAATATCACAAAGCTTTAAACATCTCACGGAGCACTGTTCAATCCATCGTCCAAAAATGGCAAGAGTATGGCACAACTGCAAACCTACCAAGACATGGCTGTCCACCTAAACTGACAGTCCGGGCAAGGAGAGTGTAACGAAACGTCCCTACACTCCGCTTCAGTGCTTTTGTCATATACCATTTCCTCCCAGTCTGAATATAGATATCAGATATTCCAAGCGCTCACAAGCACAAAACAAGACAATACTTGTTTAGTTGCTAAACATAGACTCTTTTATTAGAACCAAAATACAAGTCTTTATATACAGTTAAAGAGGAGGTTCCCCCCTCCTTCTCATATTACTCTAATGCCCCGTACACACGGTCGGATTCTCCGATGGAAAATGTCCGATCGGAGCGTGTTGTCGGAAATTCCGACTGTGTGTGGGCTCCATCGGACATTTTCCATCGGATTTTCCGACACACAAAAGTTGGAGAGCAGGAGATAAAATTTTCCGACAACAAAATCCGTTGTCGGAAATTCCGATCGTGTGTACACAAATCCGACGGACAAAGTGCCACGCATGCTCAGAATAAATAAAGAGATGAAAGCTATTGGCCACTGCCCCGTTTATAGTCCCGACTCACATGTTTTAGGTCACCGCGTTTAAAACTATCGGATTTTCCGACAACTTTGTGTGACCGTGTGTATGCAAGACAAGTTTGAGCCAACATCCGTCGGAAAAAATCCTAGGATTTTGTTGTCGGAATGTCCGAACAAAGTCCGACCGTGTGTACGGGGCATAACAATACAACTGTAACCAGAAACAGAATTAACATGAGCTAATTAACTAATCCCTTAAAGCAGCCGATGTGACTCCGTGCCCTCCTGGGCATTGTTATGATTAATCAGGATTTCACTACAGGTCAGACTTGTTGTCACCCAGCTTCACACAGTAGATTATAAGTATAAACACAGAACTCCTTCATACAATTGCAGGGTTAATTAGAACAAACAACAATGTGGCAAGCCAGACTAGACTCATTTACATTATACAGTGAGGTCCATAAATATTGGGACATCGACACAATTCTAATCTTTTTGGCTCTATACAACACCACAATGGATTTGAAATGAAAAGAACAAGATGTGCTTTAACTGCAGACTTTCAGCTTTAATTTGAGGGTATTTACATCCAAATCGACTTGGATTTGGATGTAAATACCCTCCACACTACATTCTCTAACAGCTCTCCTCCACCATCCACACTACATTCTCTGACAGCTCTCCTCCACCATCCACACTACATTCTCCGACAGCTCTCCTCCACCATCCACACTACATTCTCCGACAGCTCTCCTCCACCATCCACACTACATTCTCCGACAGCTCTCCTCCACCATCCACACTACATTCTCCGACAGCTCTCCTCCACCATCCACACTACATTCTCCGACAGCTCTCCTCCACCATCCACACTACATTCTCCGACAGCTCTCCTCCCACCATCCACACTACATTCTCCGACAGCTCTCCTCCCATCATCCACACTACATTCTCCGACAGCTCTCCCCCCACCATCCACACTACATTCTCTCTCCGACAGCTCTCCTTCACCATCCACACTACATTCTCCTCCACCATCCACACTACATTCTCCAACAGATCTCCTCCACCATCCACACTACATTCTCCGACAGCTCCCACCATCCACACTACATTCTCCGGCAGTTCTCCTCCACCATCCACACTACATTCTCCGACATCTCTCCTCCCACCATCCACACTACATTCTCCGACAGATCTCCTCCACCATCCACACTACATTCTCCGACAGCTCCCACCATCCACACTACATTCTCCGACAGTTCTCCTCCACCATCCACACTACATTCTCCGACAGCTCTCCCCCCACTATCCACACTACATTCTCTGACAGCTCTCCCCCCACCATCCACACTACATTCTCTCTCCGACAGCTCTCCTTCACCATCCACACTACATTCTCCTCCACCATCCACACTACATTCTCCAACAGATCTCCTCCACCATCCACACTACATTCTCCGACAGCTCCCACCATCCACACTACATTCTCCGGCAGTTCTCCTCCACCATCCACACTACATTCTCCGACATCTCTCCTCCCACCATCCACACTACATTCTCCGACAGATCTCCTCCACCATCCACACTACATTCTCCGACAGCTCCCACCATCCACACTACATTCTCCGACAGCTCTCCCCCCACTATCCACACTACATTCTCTGACAGCTCTCCTCCACCATCCACACTACATTCTCCGACAGCTCTCCTCCACCATCTATACTACATTCTCCAACAGCTCTCCTCCACCATCCACACTACATTCTCCGACAGCTCTCCTCCCTCCATCCACACTACATTCTCCGACAGCTCTCCTCCACCATCCACACTACATTCTCCGACAGCTCTCCTCCACCATCTACACTACATTCTTTGACAGCTCTCCTCCACCATCCACACTACATTCTCCGACAGCTCTCCTCCACCATCCACACTACATTCTCCGACAGCTCTCCTCCCTCCATCCACACTACATTCTCCGACAGTTCTCTCACCATCCACACTACATTCTCCGACAGATCTCCTCCACCATCCACACTACATTCTCTGACAGATCTCCTCCCACCATCCACACTACACTGAATTTTGTGTTGTTTAACAAGATTATTTTTCCTAAAGATTGCCCACACTCTGAACATAAATATGGAAGGTTAACCATGTGAATTCTCTGGTGTTGCAGGTGTCCTTTATGAGTGAAAAATGTCCCGCACTTATATAAAAGGAAGTTTACCCGTGTGAATTCTCTGATGTCTAACAAGGGCTCCTTTCTGAGTGAAAGATTTCCCGCACTCTGAACAAGAAAAAGGACGCTCACCCGTGTGAATTCTCTGGTGTATAACAAGGGTTCCTTTATCAGTGAAAGATTTCCCGCACTCTGAACACAAATAAGGACGCGCACCCGTGTGAATTCGCTGATGATCAAGAAGAGCAGTTTTTTTAAGAAAAGCTTTCCCGCACTCTGAACATGAGTAAGGACGCTCCCCTGTGTGAATTTTCTGATGTAGAACAAGGTCTCCTTTACGAGTGAAAGACTTCCCGCACTCTGAACATGAATAAGGACGCTCACCTATGTGAATTTTCTGATGTAGAACAAGGCTTCCTTTCTGAGTGAAAGACTTCCCGCACTCTGAACATGAATAAGGACGCTCACCTGTGTGTAATGTCTGATGTAGAACAAGGCCTCCTTTCTGAGTGAAAGATTTCCCACACTCTGAACATGAATAAGGACGCTCACCCGTGTGAATTTTCTGATGTCTAACAAGGCGTTTTTTATGAGTAAAAGATTTCCCGCACTCTGAACATGAATAGGTACGCTCAACGGTGTGAATTTTGTGATGTTTAGAAAGACCTCTCTTGTTTTTGAAAGATTTCCCGCACTCTGAACATGAATATGGATGCTCACCCGTGTGAATTCTGTGATGTTTAACAAGGCCTTTTTTTTGACTAAAAGATTTCCCGCACTCTGAACATGAATAAGGACGCTCACCTGTGTGAATTTTCTGATGTAGAACAAGGCCTCCTTTCCGAGTGAAAGATTTCCCGCACTCTGAACATGAATAAGGACGTTCACCCGTGTGAATTTTCTGATGGCTAACAAGGCCTTCTTTATGAGTAAAAGATTTCCCGCACTCTGAACATGAATAGGGGCGCTCACCAGTGTGATTTCTCTGATGTCTAACAAGACGATTTTTCTTAAGGAAAGATTTCCCGCACTCTGAACATGTATAGGGAAGGTCACCTGTGTGATATTTCTGATGTCGCAAAAGATTTCCTTTCTGATTGAAACATTTCCCGCACTCTGAACATGAGAATAGATTGTCACCTCGGTGATCTCCATCATGGGGTGAGGAAGATTCCTCGGCATTAGAAGGATCTGTTGATCGATCTGCAGTGTGAGATCTTACATGGATATTTACAATCATAGTATGTGATTGATGAGAAGATTCCCCCTGATCAGAGGGATCCATTGATGTCTCCGGACAGGAAGGTCTGTGATGTATATTTTGTGTATTTGGATTTCCTCCTGGAGGATCCTGTGTGATGACATTATCTTCTGACTTACAATCAGCAGATAATAGAAGATGTCTCTCCGAGGAATTCCTGACATCACATCCATCTGTTGGAAAGAAGTAAAACAAATATAATAAATCTCAGTAGATGACAAATAACTGGAGTTTTAGCTCCTCCTCCCCATCAGTGGAATAAGTGGAAATGCCGATCTCACAGCCTTCTTTCATTAGATGCGGAGAGGGCCTTTGATCGCTTGGATTGGAGGTTTATGGTAGCATCTCTGAAACAAGTAGGTCTCCCGGTGGAATTTATACAAAAAATAATGGCTTTATATACCACTCCTTCGGCAAGGATAAGGGTCATTTAAAAGTACTCGTGGCTATTAATGAATTGTCGGTCCCGGCAATACGCATAAAAGTCAATGAAAAAAACGGCATGGGATTCCCCCCACAGTCTGGTATGGATTTTGAGGGGGACGCCACGCCATTTTTAAAAAAAAATTTGGCGCGGGGTTCCCCTTAATATCCTTACCAGACCTGAAGGGCCTGGTATAGAATTTGGGGGTACCCCCACGCAATTTTTTTAAAAATTTTGGTTCGGGGTTCTCCTTATATTCATACCAGACCCAAAGGGCCTGGTAATGGACTGTGGGGGAAACCTATGCCGTTTTTTTCAATGACTTTTATGTGTATTGCCGGGACCGATAATTCATTAATAGCCGCAAGTACTTTTAAATGACTTTTTTTCCTTTAGAAATGTCATTTTGCTGTCAGACTGTTCTAAAAACGGGAAACATGCGCCCCTTTACAGGCATACTATAGACACCCCCCAGGTATGAAATTTAAAGGAATATTACACTTATATTGTTTGACTTTAAGAATTATTAAAATCACTGCTCCCGAAAAAACGGCCATTTTTTAAAACTTTTTTTTGCATTGATACATGTCCCCTGGGGCAGGACCCAGGTCCCTAAACACTTTTTATGACAATAACTTGCATATAAGCCTTTAAAATTAGAACTTTAGATTATTCATGTTCATTTCCCATAGACTTTAACGGTGTTCGCGTGTTCAAACAAATTTTTTGCCTGTTCGCATGTTCTGCTGCAAACCGAACAAGGGGGAGTTCGGCGCATCCCTAACCTTGATTAGTCAATTTCAACTTGGGGCTAGGAGGAAACACTCCTGAAAAGAGAGTTGGGGAGAATGGCGATATACAAGATGGATATTCTACCTTGTTTTTTATATTTACTGTATATCAAACGTTACCTATAGCACTTCCGAGGGCGTTCTTCCGTTCATTACAGTCTAGCTTAGTAAGGTGTCTCTGGCCGAACTCCACAGCTAGGCTCCGCTAGGACATCTTAGTAAAGCGGGAAACAGAGGGGGGGGGGGGAACGGGTCTACCGCATATGTAAATGTACCATATAGCATCTGTATTGACCAGAATAGTGGATTGGTTTTATAACGGTAAATCAAAACAGTGGGTAACTATTGAGTAACAAATAACACCTGTCCCCTTGTCCTCCCTTCCGTGGATTATGCGTGAATATACACGAATGCTATCCTAAGTATATGGCTGTATGGTCTCCCTGGATTGATTTTTTGGGCTCTGGTGATCTGGGATCTTTATTATAAATAGTCTTTTTTGTAATTAGTTTTTATTCTATGACGCGGTTCTGATTTAGGGAGGCGGTTCCCCAGATGGACTGTTGGAGAAATGGATAGACTTGTTTGTAAAAAAATGTCCTTTTTTTTTCTTCTTTCTCTTCTTCTGTCGCTTCTTACTCTTTTTTTCTTTCTTTTTAGAGTTTAGTTTGTCGTGCTTTGGGGTAGATTCTTGCCCAAGTGAAGTAATGGTTATCCAAGTACAAATGCCTTTCCTGAATAGGTGGTAAGACATAATTATATTGATCTACAAAATATTGGAAAGGATTGTCTTTCTCAACATCTGTTAATGTTTTGATATATGGGATCTAGTTGATCCAGATTATGGGCTTTTGTATGTAATTTTGCAATTTATTTAATAAAAAAGTGTAAAATAATTGGTTCAATAAAGGCCTTCTATAAAAAAAAGGCTTCCTTAACCAAGACGCGTTAGTGTTTTTTTTTTACTACATAGAATTGTCTGTATTTGGCTGTTAAATTATAAAGAGTTTGCAGATCATATATGGACTCCAGTATGATTTTTTTTCTAAAAATGTCGGTTACACAAAAGTGGTGACGGGTTCTGATTTTTGAAGTTTTATTGAAGCTTGGCAAATGCCTTTTGTGTGTTGATTTTCTATTTGTTTTAAAGGGGCCCAGTAGAACCCTGACTCAGTAGTACCCCCACTCAGAGGATCCCCAGCTTATTAGTACCCTCGTTCAGCAGATCCCATGTTCAGTAGTATCCCCCAGCTCTGCTGATCCTCTGCCGACTGCTCGTGACTTATTTCTGGTTAAAGGATATTAAACACCCAAAACAACTAAGACACAATGGGTAAAATGTATTTTTGCATTAATAACGGCTATGGGGAGTAATGGAGATGTCATAGCATTTTCTGGAAACATGAAATTATATTGAGGAATGGAGATGGACCTTTCATATGGTGTACAGTATCTCCTCCTCATTTGTTGGGAACATGACATTATATTGAGGAATGGAGATGGACCTTTCATATGGTGTACAGTATCTCCTCCTCATTTGTTAGGAACATGACGTTATATTGAGGAATGGAGATGGACCTTTCATATGGTGTACAGTATCTCCTCCTCATTTGTTAGGAACATGACATTATATTGAGGAATGGAGATGGACCTTTCATGTGGTGTACAGTATCTCCTCCACATTTGTTGGGAACATGACATTATATTGAGGAATGGAGATGGAGCTTTCATGTGGTGTGGTTTGCGCAAATGTTATAGCGTCTACAAACTATGTGATTTATTTATGAAATCTTAATTCATTTTTTATTTTTTACTAGTAATGGCGGCGATCAGCGACTTATAGCGTGACTGCGATATTGTGACGGACAAATCGGAATACCTGACACTTTTGACATTTTTGGGAACTAGTGACACCAATACAGTGATCAGTGCTAACAATATGCACTGTCACTGTACTAATGATGCTGGCTGGGACAGGGGTAAACATCTAGGATGATCAAGGGATAAAATGTGTGGCCAACATGTGTTAGGCTAAGTTCCCACTGGCATTAAAAGCAGGCGTTTGAGAAGTAAAATGAGACTGTGACCCGCTTCTTCCATAGTGCCTATACTTACTTCTGTGGATAGGTGGAGATATTTTTTCCTCTTCACTTTTCATAATCATCCCGACCTCCTCCGTGGACAGCTGATCACCCTCCACATATGTCTCTACTTCTTCTTCTTTAACCTCAGCTTTTATATTAAACCGCTCTTCACCCTAAATAATAAAAAAATCTATTAAAGTCAACTGAAATAAAAATGACAGCAGCTTTCCATTACCTAATACATCAATAAAAGTTTTTCTCAAAACCTCTTTCAGGACAGCACCTGGAGAGAGCGCAGCTCCACCCAGTTTCCTAGGAAACACTGCGATCAATGTCTTTTAAAGGCAGGACACTTCCACCATGTCCTCGGTTGTAGAGTTTCCTCCGCCATGGTGGAAGCGCTGCGAGGAACTACGGATGTGCTGCACTCTATTCAGGCAGAGGTCCTGTGCATGGGAGTTTTTTTTGTTTCTTTTTCCTTTTCTTAGACCCTGGGGTCTTTGGGCCATCCCAGCATCCTCCCAGATAGGCGGGGGGTATTCTGGAGCTCCCCGCTCGGCAAGAGCTTGGGTGCCGGCCAGGGGGGGGTCTGTCAGAACGTGGAGCCAGGAGAGGCGTATCCTTCCCGGGCTTTCATTAGTTCCGGATTCCGATGGCGGGTGATCTCATTTCCGGAAGGGACGGGACTTCCGGTCGGGTGCATGGCTTCCAGCCTGCGGAATGCAGGAGAAGGAGGGCGGGCCCTGGCTGGTGTACACGTCCGGTCTTCGCAGTGGCGAAGAGACTGGGAGTTTCTTTTTAAAAAGTTGCGATGGCCGCAATGTTCGCTGCGCGAAATGGAGTCAGTGGCAGTGGCGGGAGCAGGAGCCACAGGTGCCAGCCAAGTCCAGGTAAGCAGGGGCACAGGCCCCATGGCTGTTACCTATAG
The DNA here is from genome assembly GCA_037953035.1 of Aquarana catesbeiana. Lineage (NCBI taxonomy): Eukaryota > Metazoa > Chordata > Amphibia > Anura > Ranidae > Aquarana > Aquarana catesbeiana. Next base: position 2,226,925 of record JBBHAA010001391.1, on the reverse strand, counting down.
GGCTATGTTTTTTTTCCCCTCCTCCCCTCCCCTGGGCATTAGTATAGGGGAGGAGGGGGTCTGCACCATAAGCCTTGGTTTACCTCACGGAGGGGTATGGTTGGATGGTCGGCCCCCCCCTATTACTTTTATGGGGGGGCTGTTAGGTATCCTTGGGGGAAGGAGGGGGGTTATGGTTAGGTCCTAATCTAGTATTTTTTTTTTAAATAAATGTAAGCGGTGTAAGTACCTAAACATGACTTGGTATCAGGCTCTTGTACTCCCTGAACATAAGAGCTCAGACTGGGAGAGGGAGAAACAGAACAAGTGACCAATCAGCTGTGCTGCAATTTTAACAAGAACTGATAGCAGGAGGGAGCAGCGTGACAGAGAGATGAGCTCATCAGTCTGCTGTTTCTCCTGTCACTGTCCAGTCACAGACTGGGGGAGGGACAAGACCAGCAGGTATTACTGATCTGAAGTAGAGCAAAAATCAGGTCTACTGCCCATTTCCTGTGAGCCCAGGAAGCCCGGGACCCAGTCCCTAGTGGGACATCATCACATCAGCCTGGACTTACAGGAGCAAAGAACAGCACCATGTCATTCAGTATGCACCCCCATTGGAAGAACACAAGGAGGAAGAGGACCCACAATGACATGTGACTGGACTTAACAGCCACAGAAAAAAAAAGAACGTATATTGATTAAAAAGAAAAAAAGGGAATGAGCTAGAAACCAAAGATGTAGAAGTAAGCATTAAAACAAGAATCTATAAAAAAATAATGTCCTCTCATAGCTTAGAATGCATATTTAGGTCTACATGTCCAGCCCCACCTACCTGATCCTGGTAAGGGATGGTGTGATCCTCCTGTATGGAATCCTGGGAATACAGAGGACGGGGACATCTCTCGCCCTAAACCCCAAAGATGATAAAATACATTTATAAAATGGAGCAAGACATTATATAGAAAAATATCATCTCATAGCTTAGAATACATATGAGTTCCAATTGCTCGGTCCTATCTACCTGATGGTGAGGGATGGTGTGATCTTCCTGTGTGGAATCCCAGGAATACAGAGGACCTCCCTCCTCCATTGACTGCTGAGCTGCACTCATCGACATCTCTTCTTCTTCCCTTTTAATCTCAGCTTTGATGTCTTTCAGTTCCTCATTCTAAACCCCAAAGATAGTAGAATATATGTGTAAAATGGAACATGTCCTCTCATAGCTTAGATTTATGTTCTCGTTGCTCAATCCCACCTACCTGATGATGGTGAGGGATGCTTTGACCTTCCTGTGTGGAATCCCGGGAATACAGAGGACGGGGACATCTCTCTTGTGTGTTCTCCTCCTCCATAGACTGCTGATCCGCAAACATCTCTTCTTTTTCTACTTTAACCTCAACTTTGATGTCTTTCAGTTCTTCACCCTAAACCCCAAACATGATAGAATGGATTTGTAAAAGGAATCAAGAGATGATATAGAAGAATTATCTCAAAGTGTAGATTTCTACAATGTATTTGAGTCCTAGTTGCTCAGTCCCACCTACCTGATGATGGTGAGGGATGGTGTGATCTTCCTGTGTGGAATCCCGGGAATACAGAGGAGGAGGACATCTCTCTGGTGGGTTCCCATCACTGGATCCATCTATAGGAAACACACACACTGACTGAATACATTGTTTTTATGTGTTTATCAGATGATGGGGGATCTAGGTGGACCCTCCGTACTGCTCTCTCCTTTACAATAAAGTCTCCTCTTACCCGGTGATGTGAGGGGCGGCTGATTGTCCATCATGACGTCCTTGTAGAGATCCTGGTGTCCTTCTAAATACTCCCACTCCTCCATGGAGAAATAGACAGTGACCTCCTGACACCTTATAGGAACCTGACACACACAATGATACAGTCACCATCCAGACACATCCCTTGTCTGTTACTGGATAATGTCCCAGAATTCCCGGCACCGCTCACCTCTCCTCTCAGCAGATCAATGATCTTCTTGGTGACTTCTAGAATCTTCTTGTCATTGATTCTCTGATGTTTCAGGGAATGAGGTGAAGGCACTGTAATGGCAAAATGGTCACCAGACTTTACCAGAGGAAAACTCTGCATTGAAAGAACAACACTAATGTCATGTGACCTCCCAGAATCCTCTTCACTTCCCTGGTCATGGTTGTGTTTTATTAATAGAGATGACTGATGCCATGTGACCTCCCAGAATCCTCCTCGCCTCTCCGGTCCTGTCAGTGTTTTATTATTAGAGATAAGAGTGATGTCATGTGACCTCCCAGAATCCTCCTCACCTCTCCGGTCAGGTCTGTGTTTTATTAATAGAGATAAGAGTGATGTCATGTGACCTCCCAGAATCCTCCTCACCTCTCCAGTCAGGTCTGTGTTTTATTAATAGAGATAAGAGTGATGTCATGTGACCTCCCAGAATCCTCCTCACCTCCCCAGTAAGCAGGTAGATGATTATCAGGGTGAGGTTGAACGTAGAATTCCAGCTAAAGCCTAACTAGTCTTAAAAATGCTCCCTCCCCCTCCTAACAACTGTACTAACGAACCTGTGTAAAAAAGACATATATACTTATCTATTTTCAGCCCACATTGGTCCGGTCACAGGATCCCCTTTGTCATACAATGTCATTTGCGGGGGAATAGAGAAAGTACCCACATATGGCTGTGAAAGCCAGGAGCCATTACATCACCTATAGGCTTCCATGGTGAAGCCACTATCAGTGGTCCCTCCTCTCCCCTGAAGATTCTGCTGGATGAAACATGGAATTCGAATCACGTTACTGGACTGACCAGAATGGGCAGGAAGTGGACAAGTATACACATTTATTTATTTTTTTTAACCAGGATAGTTAATAGAGGTTGTGCAAAAAAGTTTTAACAGCGCCAAAGATGTGTATAATTAATCCAAATGGACTGCAGCTTTCTCAAAATTGACGTGGGTCAGTAGTGGTAAAATAATTCTAGCCCCCCTCTGTAACTCAAAACATGTAACCAGTAAAAAAATTTAAAACGTCGCCTATGGGGATATTTTAGTACCGAAGTTTGGCGCCATTCCACGAGCATGTGCAATTTTGAAGATTGACATGTTATCTATTTACTCGGCGTAACATCATCTTTCACATTATGCAAAAAAAAAAAATTGGACTAACTTTACCGTTTTATTTTTTTTAAAGCCCGAAACTGCGCAAATACTGTGCGAGATAAAAAGTTGCAAAGACTGCCACTGTATTCTCTAGTGTTATTAATACGGTGATCAGTGCTAAAAAATACTGCACTATCACTGTATTAGTGTCATTGGTCCCCAAAAAGTGTCAAAAGTGGCAGTTAGTTTCCTGGCAATATCACAGTCCTGCTATAAGTCGCTGATCGCCGCCATTACTAGTAAAAAAAAAAAAAAATATCTCATAGTTTGTAGACGCTATAACTTTTGCGCAAACCAATCTATAATTCAGGCATACTGATATTTTTATTTTACCAAAAATATGTAGCAAAATACATATTTGCCCAAATTTATGAAGAAATTAGATTTTTTAAACTTTTTTGGGTGGATATGTTTTATAATAGAAAGTAAAAAAATATTGTTTTCAAAATTGTCGCTCTTTTTTGTTTTTATAAAATAAAACCAGCAGAGGTGATTAAATACCACCAAAAGAAAGCTCTATTTGTGGGGCAAAAAAATAAATAAATACATTTTGTTTGGGTACAGCGTCACACGTCTGCGCAATTGTCAGTTAAAGTAATGCAGCGCTGTATCACAGAAAATGGCCTGGTCAGTAAGGGGGGCATATCTTCCGGAGGTCAAGTGGTTAATGTTATTAATAATGTTCTATTTATGAAGACACTATACAGTATATAGGTAATGTTTCTATATTATTATTATTATACATGTTTTATAAAGCACCAACAGTTTGTGTGGTGCCGTAGAATAAGGATGAGCTCCGGCATGTTCGCACAGCCCGCGTGCCGAGCCCGCCAGAAAGTCGGCGCTGCGCTAATCACAGGCAGTGAGACATTTCCCGATCTCTGCAGCCGCACATCGGGAAATGTCTCACTGCCTGTGATTAGCGCAGTGCAGTGCCGACCTCCTGGCGGGCTCTGCGAACACGCCGGAGCTCATCCTTACTGTAGAACATGGAAGCAGATAGTACAGTTACTGTATTGATTATAATATACTCTATATATGTGTATATCATCATTTGCTGGAGATAAAAGAAGTCACAGTGACTATGGAGGAAGAGGACGGACATGACGGGGTGTTACTGGGTGTAAATATAAATTAATAACTTATTACCTCCTCTGCAGCCACTTCCAACGTCTTCTCTCTACTTCCTCCTGGCTCACCTTTCACCCGGAACTTCCTGTTTAAACCCCTACATCACTTCCTGTACATAAGATACCTCACTTCCTGTCTGTCTATCACTTCCTATCTGCACCTGACATCACTTCCTCCCCAGTTGTGGTCACTTCCTGTGTCTGTACAAACAAATCACACACTTCCTGTCCCACTCATAATTCGAAAAGATCTCCACCTTCAGAGTAATGTCATTAAAGGGGGAGTCCCGTCTATATTTACTATGTTAATATTATAAAATAACATTGCAATGGTTAAAAAATACGAATCACCAGATCCGGTCACCATCTTGAAAAAACTGCAGATCAAATCACAGAAAAATTAAGTATGTTCAGCTGAATTGCTGTGTTTTTCCTTTACATATTTTTTTCCTCCCTTGCATTGTGTGTCTATGTGTCTGTAAGACTCTCATTTGTTCCTCTGTAATGAAGGAGTATGCTGTGAGTGGAATACATGTGTGCTGTATACACAAGTAGGCTCAGACTCTATTATATCATACTTGCCAACAGTCCCGATTTTAGGGTTGCCACCTTTTCTTCAAGCCAAACCTGAACACATTAGCAGCGCACGGCAAATATATATTTTTTTGTAGTACATTAAATTCATTACCTCTGTACAATGCAATGAAGAGCATTTTTTTATGTAGTATACACTATATACTATACATATAGTTTTGTGATTAAATAACATTTCTGTAGGGTTTGATGGGGGGCAGTATGTACAGGAGAGGAGTTCGGAGGGTGTGATGGGGGCAGTATGTACAGGAGAGGAGCGCGGAGGGTATGATGGGGGTGGTATGTACAGGAGAGGAGTGTGGAGGGTATGATGGGGGTGGTATGTACAGGAGAGGAGTGCAGAGGGTATGATGGGGGCAGTATGTACAGGAGAGGAATGCGGATGGTATGATAGGGGTAGTATGTACAGGAGAGGAGTAGGGAGGGTATGATGGGGCAGTATGTACAGGAGAGGTATGCGGATGGTATGATAGGGGTAGTATGTACAGGAGAGGAGTGCGGAGGGTATGATAGGGGCAGTATGTACAGGAGAGGAGTGCGGAGGGTATGATGGGGGCAGTATGTGCAGAAGAGGAGTGTGGAGGGTATGATGGGGGGCGGTGTGTGCAGGAGAGGAGTGTGGAAGGTATAATGGGGTGGTATGTACAGGAGAGGAGTGTGGAGGGTATGATGGGGGCAGTATGTGCAGGAGAGGAGTGCGGAGGGTATGATGGGGGCAGTATGTGCAGGAGAAGAGTGCGGAGGGTATGATGGGGCGGTATTACAGGAGAGGAGTGCGGAGGATATGATGGGGGCAGTATGTGCAGGAGAGTAGTGCGGAGGGTATGATGGGGGCAGTATGTGCAGGAGAGGAGTGCGGAGGGTATGATGAGGGCAGTATGTGCAGGAGAAGAGTGCGGAGGGTATGATGGGGCGGTATTACAGGAGAGGAGTGCGGAGGGTATGATGGGGGCAGTATGTGCAGGAGAGGAGTGCAGAGAGTATGATAGGGGCGGTATGTACAGGAGAGGAGTGCGGAGGTTATGATGGAGGCGGTATGTACAGGAGAGGAGTGCCGAGGGTATGATGGGGGCAGTATGCACAGGAGAGGAGTGCCGAGGGTATGATGGGGGCAGTATGTACAGGAGAGGAGTGCAGAGGGTATGATGGGGCAGTATGTGCAGGAGAGGAGTGCCGAGGGTATGATGGGGGCAGTATGTACAGGTGGCATTGATGCGTATCAGTGCTCATCAATGCTGCCTAACAGTGCCCAACAATTCTGCCTATCAGTGCCATCTATCAGTGCTCATCAATGCCACCTATCAGTGCTCATCAATGCCACTTATCAATCCTGCATTTCAGTGCCCATCAATTCTGCCTATCAGTGCCACCTATCAGTGCCATCAATGCCGCCTATCAGTATCCATCCATGCCGCCTACCAGTGCCCATCAGTGCTGTCTATCACAACCCATCAGTGCTGCCTATCACAACTCATCAGTGCTGCCTATCACAACTCATCCATGCTGCCTTACAGTGCCCATCAATGCCGTCCTTTCAGTGCCGCCTATCAGTGTCTATCAATCCCACCTATCAGTGCCCATTAGTGCCTCCCATAAGTGCTTATCGGTTATTGACAGTTCTCCCTCTCTCCTCTCTTGCACAATCTGCTCCTTCTCCGACCCCCCCCCCTCTCCTGTGTGTACTCTGCGGGAAGTCAAGTGTGAAGCTAACAAGCTCACACAGGACAGAGAGGGGGTGGTTGAAAATGGAGCAGATCGTGCAAGAGAGGAGAGAGGGAGTACTGTCAATGATGGCTGTGAGCTGTATAAAAGATACACGCTCTCTGCTCAGAGCCATGCGATTAGCAACCCCGCTGGGGCCCCGACAGTGGCGGAATGCCAGGGCCCAGTCGCAAGTGCGACTGCTGCGACTCTGGTAGTTCTGCCACTGACCGATACTAGGGAGTTAGAAGCACCAACACTCCCTGTATAGCTTTTCTGACAGCTGCTTCTGTTTCTATCCCTCCCACGGCTGTCAGGGAGATTGGTGCTTGTAACTGCCCCCACTGCTGCACCAATCACCCCCCCAGGCTGTCCCCCTCTTTGCTCCTCCTGTGTGCTCCCTGGATCCTCCTCTGTGCCCCCCTTTGTCCTCTGGGTCCTGATCCATTTTGTCCTCCGTGTCCCCCTGCGTCCTCCCCGGCTCTCCGTGTCCTCTGGGCACTGATCAGTTTAGTCCTCCAGGTCCCCCTGCGTCCTCCCCGGCTCTCCATGTCCTCCTCCGGTCCCCCCATGTCCCGGATCTTTCAGTATGGAGAATGGATGAAGGAGGCAGTAAATCTGTCATTTACCGGCTCCTTCCTTTTCCGTGATCACTGACTTTGACCATTCATAACTAAGCATCGTAAACTTTAAATGGCTCTATATTTAGGATGTATCTGGTCTATAAACCAGAGGCTCTGGATGGAGAGTTGGATAAATTGCTCTATATTTAGGATGTATCTGGTCTTTTTTTCCCCCCAGAATAACATATGCCTTATGGTTACCAAGTAGAAATACTTTGTTTCAATGTATTTAATTGTTTTATAACACAACATAAGAAATCAGAAGCAAGCATACAGGTCACCGCAGGGGCTGAAGAATGATCAAGAATTACAGAGAGATCCAAAAGGAATATAAACAGAATAATCATAGTTTAACACCTTTATGCAATTGGGATGATATTGAAGGTTAATAAATGCGAAATGGAAAGAAAAGGGGGGGGAAAAGTCTATATGCCATGGCATATAGACTTCTACATCCCAGGGGAGTAGAAATGCTTTCATAAAGGAAAGGAAGTCTATACAATATTAATGGCTGCGGTCTCTAAAAAGACACGCTCTTGTAATTTCGAGGAAAAAAATGTAATAATCTCTCCCACTTAGATTGCTGATCAAGGCCCAAATCGATTTGCTTCCATATTCTCCAGCCACTGCGCTATTGTTTAGCTGTTGTTTCTGGAACACTGCAAAGTCATTTTTTGCATTTGTACAGAATACAGTGTGGTACTAAAAAAAAGATCACAAGTGACTTCCTATGCCACTTTTTGGCAATTTGCATATAGTTGACAACATTAACATTTGTTTTGTTCTTTAACCCCTTCACACCTAAGGATGAAACAAATCTAAATGCCTAAGCCCAATTTTTTGACTTTGACATGTGTTAGTAACTTTTGTTCATCCAGGTGGATTATACCTTGTTTTTTTCAGGAGCTTTCATTTGGTGGTAAATGGCAATGGATATCTCCTGCCTTTTATTTTTTTTTTATTCTCAAAGGAAAACTGGCCCAAAATAGAAAATAAAATCATACCACATATGTGTACAGTGCTTGAAAAAGTATTCATACCCCTTGAAATTTTCCACATTTTGTCATGTTACAACCAAAATGTAAATGTATTTTATTGGGATTTTATGTGATAGACCAACACAAAGTGGCACATAATTGTGAAGTGAAAGGAAAATGATAAATGTATTTCATTTTTTTTTACAAATAAATATGTGAAAAGTGTGGTGTTTTTTTTTTTATTCTGCCCCCTTTACTCTGATACCTCTAACTAAAATCGAGTGGAACCAACTGCCTTCAGAAGTCACCTAATTAGTAAATAGAGTCCACCTGTGTGTAATCTAATCTCAGTATAAATACAGCTGTTCCATGAAGCCCTCAGAGGTTTGTTAGAGAACTTTAGTGAACAAACAGCATCATGAAGGCTAAGGAACACACCAGACAGGTCAGGGATAAAGTTGTGGAGAAGGTTAAAGCAGGGTTAGTTTATAAAACAATATCACAAAGCTTTAAACATCTCACGGAGCACTGTTCAATCCATCGTCCAAAAATGGCAAGAGTATGGCACAACTGCAAACCTACCAAGACATGGCTGTCCACCTAAACTGACAGTCCGGGCAAGGAGAGTGTAACGAAACGTCCCTACACTCCGCTTCAGTGCTTTTGTCATATACCATTTCCTCCCAGTCTGAATATAGATATCAGATATTCCAAGCGCTCACAAGCACAAAACAAGACAATACTTGTTTAGTTGCTAAACATAGACTCTTTTATTAGAACCAAAATACAAGTCTTTATATACAGTTAAAGAGGAGGTTCCCCCCTCCTTCTCATATTACTCTAACAATACAACTGTAACCAGAAACAGGATTAACATGAGCTAATTAACTAATCCCTTAAAGCAGCCGATGTGACTCCGTGCCCTCCTGGGCATTGTTATGATTAATCAGGATTTCACTACAGGTCAGACTTGTTGTCACCGAGCTTCACACAGTAGATTATAAGTATAAACACAGAACTCCTTCATACAATTGCAGGGTTAATTAGAACAAACAACAATGTGGCAAGCCAGACTAGACTCATTTACATTATACAGTGAGGTCCATAAATATTGGGACATCGACACAATTCTAATCTTTTTGGCTCTATACAACACCACAATGGATTTGAAATGAAAAGAACAAGATGTGCTTTAACTGTCAGACTTTCAGCTTTAATTTGAGGGTAATTACATCCAAATCGACTTGGATTTGGATGTAAATACCCTCCACACTACATTCTCTAACAGCTCTCCTCCACCATCCACACTACATTCTCCGACAGCTCTCCTCCACCATCCACACTACATTCCCTGACAGCTCTCCTCCACCATCCACACTACATTCTCCGACATCTCTCCTCCACCATCCACACTACATTCTCCGACAGCTCTCCTCCACCATCCACACTACATTCCCCGACAGCTCTCCTCCACCATCCACACTGAATTCATCCGACAGCTCTCCTCCACCATCCACACTACATTCTCCGACAGCTTTCCTCCACCATCCACACTACATTCTCCGACAGCTTTCCTCCACCATCCACACTACATTCTCCGACATCTCTCCTCTACCATCCACACTACATTCTCCGACAGCTCTCCTCCACCATCCACACTACATTCTCCGACAGCTCTCCTCCACCATCTACACTACATTCTCCAACAGATCTCCTCCCACCATCCACACTACATTCTCCGACAGCTCTCCTCTACCATCCACACTACATTCTCCGACAGCTCTCCTCCACCATCCACACTACATTCTCCGACAGCTCTCCTCCACCATCTACACTACATTTTCCAACAGATCTCCTCCCACCATCCACACTACATTCTCCGACAGCTCTCCACCATCCACACTACATTCTCCGACAGCTCTTCTCCACCATCCACACTACATTCTCCGACAGATCTCCTCCACCATCCACACTACATTCTCCGACAGCTCTCCTCAACCATCCACACTACATTCTCCGACAGCTCTCCTCCACCATCTACACTACATCCTCCGACAGATCTCCTCCCACCATCCACACTACATTCTCTGACAGTTCTCCTCCACCATCCACACTACAATCTCCGACAGCTCTCCTCCCACCATCCACAATACATTCTCCGACAGCTCTCCCCCACCATCCACACTACATTCTCCTACATCTCCTCCACCATCCACACTACATTCTCCGACAGCTCTCCTCCACCATCCACACTACATTCTCTGACAGCTTTCCTCCACCATCCACACTACATTCTCCGACATCTCTCCTCTACCATCCACACTACATTCTCCGACAGCTCTCCTCCACCATCCACACTACATTCTCCGACAGATCTCCTCCACCCATCATCCACACTACATTCTCCGACAGCTCTCCTCCACCATCCACACTACATTCTCCGACAGCTCTCCCCCCACCATCCACACTACATTCTCCGACAGCTCTCCTCCACCATCCACACTACATTCTCCGACAGCTCTCCTCCACCATCCACACTACATTCTCCGACAGCTCTCCTCCACCATCCACACTACATTCTCCGACAGCTCTCCTCCACCATCCACACTACATTCTCCGACAGCTCTCCCCCCACCATCCACACTACATTCTCCGACAGCTCTCCTCCACCATCCACACTACATTCTCCGACAGCTCTCCTCCACCATCCACACTACATTCTCCGACAGCTCTCCTCCACCATCCACACTACATTCTCCGACAGCTCTCCTCCACCATCCACACTACATTCTCCGACAGCTCTCCTCCACCATCCACACTACATTCTCCGACAGCTCTCCTCCACCATCCACACTACATTCTCCGACAGCTCTCCTCCACCATCCACACTACATTCTCCGACAGCTCTCCTCCACCATCCACACTACATTCTCCGACAGCTCTCCTCCACCATCCACACTACATTCTCCGACAGCTCTCCTCCACCATCCACACTACATTCTCCGACAGCTCTCCTCCACCATCCACACTACATTCTCCGACAGCTCTCCTCCACCATCCACACTACATTCTCCGACAGCTCTCCTCCACCATCCACACTACATTCTCCGACAGCTCTCCTCCACCATCCACACTACATTCTCCGACAGCTCTCCTCCACCATCCACACTACATTCTCCGACAGCTCTCCTCCACCATCCACACTACATTCTCCGACAGCTCTCCCCCCACCATCCACACTACATTCTCCGACAGCTCTCCTCCACCATCCACACTACATTCTCCGACAGCTCTCCTCCACCATCCACACTACATTCTCTGACAGATCTCCTCCCACCAGCCACACTACACTGAATTTTGTGTTGTTTAACAAGATTATTTTTCCTAAAGAAAGATTGCCCACACTCTGAACATAAATATGGAAGGTTAACCATGTGAATTCTCTGGTGTTGCAGGTGTCCTTTATGAGTGAAAAATGTCCCGCACTTATATAAAAGGAAGTTCACCCGTGTGAATTCTCTGATGTCTAACAAGGGCTCCTTTCTGAGTGAAAGATTTCCCGCACTCTGAACAAGAAAAAGGACGCTCACCCGTGTGAATTCTCTGGTGTATAACAAGGGTTCCTTTATCAGTGAAATATTTCCCGCACTCTGAACACAAATAAGGACGCTCACCCGTGTGAATTCGCTGATGATCAAGAAGAGCAGATTTTTTAAGAAAAGCTTTCCCGCACACTGAACATGAGTAAGGACGCTCCCCTGTGTGAATTTTCTGATGTAGAACAAGGTCTCCTTTACGAGTGAAAGACTTCCCGCACTCTGAACATGAATAAGGACGCTCACCTATGTGAATTTTCTGATGTAGAACAAGGCTTCCTTTCTGAGTGAAAGACTTCCCGCACTCTGAACATGAATAAGGACGCTCACCTGTGTGAAATGTCTGATGTAGAACAAGGCCTCCTTTCTGAGTGAAAGATTTCCCACACTCTGAACATGAATAAGGACGCTCACCCGTGTGAATTTTCTGATGTCTAACAAGGCCTTTTTTATGAGTAAAAGATTTCCCGCACTCTGAACATGAATAGGGACACTCAACGGTGTGAATTTTGTGATGTTTAGAAAGATCTCTCTTGTCTTTGAAAGATTTCCCGCACTCTGAACATGAATATGGATGCTCACCCGTGTGAATTCTCTGATGTTTAACAAGGCATTTTTTTTGACTAAAAGATTTCCCGCACTCTGAACATGAATAAGGACGCTCACCTGTGTGAATTTTCTGATGTAGAACAAGGCCTCCTTTCCGAGTGAAAGATTTCCCGCACTCTGAACATGAATAAGGACGCTCACCCGTGTGAATTTTCTGATGTCTAACAAGGCCTTCTTTATGAGTAAAAGATTTCCCGCACTCTGAACATGAATAGGGACGCTCACCGGTGTGAATTTTGTGATGTTTAGAAAGATCTCCTTGGTCTTTGAATGTTTTCTCGCACTCTGAACATGAATAGGGGCGCTCACCAGTGTGATTTCTCTGATGTCTAACAAGACGATTTTTCTTAAGGAAAGATTTCCCGCACTCTGAACATGTATAGGGAAGGTCACCTGTGTGATATTTCTGATGTTGCAAAAGATTTCCTTTCTGAGTGAAACATTTCCCGCACTCTGAACATGAGAATAGATTGTCACCTTGGTGATCTCCTTCATGGGGTGAGGAAGATTCCTCGGCATTAGAAGGATCTGTTGATCGATCTGCAGTGTGAGATCTTACATGGATATTTACAATCATAGTATGTGATTGATGAGAAGATTCCCCCTGATCAGAGGGATCCATTGATGTCTCCGGACAGGAAGGTCTGTGATGTATATTTTGTGTATTTGGATTTCCTCCTGGAGGATCCTGTGTGATGACATTATCTTCTGACTTACAATCAGCAGATAATAGAAGATGTCTCTCCGAGGAATTCCTGACATCACATCCATCTGTTGGAAAGAAGTAAAACAAATATAATAAATCTCAGTAGATGACAAATAACTGGAGTTTTAGCTCCTCCTCCCCATCAGTGGAATAAGTGGAAATGCCGATCTCACAGCCTTCTTTCATTAGATGCGGAGAAGGCCTTTGATCGCTTGGATTGGAGGTTTATGGTAGCATCTCTGAAACAAGTAGGTCTCCCGGTGGAATTTATACAAAAAATAATGGCTTTATATACCACTCCTTCGGCAAGGATAAGGGTCATTTAAAAGTACTCGTGGCTATTAATGAATTGTCGGTCCCGGCAATACGCATAAAAGTCAATGAAAAAAACAGCATGGGATTCCCCCCACAGTCTGGTATGGATTTTGAGGGGGACGCCATTTTTAAAAAAAAATTTGGTGCGGGGTTCTCCTTAATATCCTTACCAGACCTGAAGGGCCTGGTATAGAATTTGGGGGGACCCCCACGCAATTTTTTAAAAAAATTTTGGTTCGGGGTTCCCCTTATATTTATACCAGACCCAAAGGGCCTGGTAATGGACTGTGGGGGAAACCCATGCCGTTTTTTTCAATGAACTTTTGTGTGTATTGCCGGGACCGACAATTCATTAATAGCCGCAAGTACTTTTAAATGACTTTTTTTCCTTTAGAAATGTCATTTTGCTGTCAGACTGTTCTAAAAACGGGAAACATGCGCCCCTTTACAGGCATACTATAGACACCCCCCAGCTACGAAATTTAAAAGAATATTACACTTTTATTGTTTCACTTTAAGCATTATTAAAATCACTGCTCCCGAAAACACGGCCGTTTTTTAAAACTTTTTTTTGCATTGATACATGTCCCCTGGGGCAGGACCCAGGTCCCCAAACACTTTTTATGAAAATAACTTGCATATAAGCCTTTAAAATTAGAACTTTAGATTATTCATGTTCATGTCCCATAGACTTTAACGGTGTTCGCGTGTTCAAACAAATTTTTTGCCTGTTCGCATGTTCTGCTGCAAACCGAACAAGGGGGAGTTCGGCTCATCCCTAACCTTGATTAGTCAATTTCAACTTGGGGCTAGGGGGAAGCACTCCTGAAAAGAGAGTTAGGGAGAATGGCGATATACAAGATGGATATTCTACCTCGTTTTTTATATTTACTGTATATCAAACGTTACCTATAGCACTTCCGAGGGCGTTCTTCCGTTCATTACAGTCTAGCTTAGTAAGGTACCTCTGGCCGAACTCCACAGCTAGGCTCCGCTAAGACATCTTAGTAAAGCGGGAAACAGGGGGGGGGGGGGGGGGGACGGGTCTACCGCATATGTAAGTGTACCATATAGCATCTGTATTGACCAGAATAGTGGATTGGTTTTATAACGGTAAATCAAAACAGTGGGTAACTATTGAGCAACAAATAACACCTGTCCCCTTGTCCTCCCCTCTGTGGATTATGCATGAATATACACGAATGCTATCCTAAGTATATGGCTGTATGGTCTCCCTGGATTGATTTTTTGGGCTCTGGTGATCTGGGATCTTTATTATAAATAGTCTTTTTTATAATTAGTTTTTATTCTATGACGCGGTTCTGACTTAGGGAGGCGGTTCCTCAGATGGACTGTTGGAGAAATGGATAGACTTGTTTGTAAAAAAATGTCCTTCTTTTTTTTTTTCTTCTTTCTCTTCTTCTGTCGCTTCTTACTCTTTTTTTCTTTCTTTTTAGAGTTTAGTTTGTCGTGCTTTGGGGTAGATTCTTGCCCAAGTGAAGTAATGGTTATCCAAGTACAAATGCCTTTCCTGAATAGGTGGTAAGACATAATTATATTGATCTACAAAATATTGGAAAGGATTGTCTTTCTCAACATCTGTTAATGTTTTGATATATGGGATCTAGTTGATCCAGATTATGGGCTTTTGTATGTAATTTTGCAATTTATTTAATAAAAAAATGTAAAATAATTGGTTCAGTAAAGGCCTTCTATAAAAAAAAAAAAGGCTTCCTTAACCAAGACGCGTTAGTGTTTTTTTTTTTACTACATAGAATTGTCTGTATTTGGCTGTTAAATTATAAAGAGTTTGCAGATCATATATGGACTCCAGTATGATTTTTTTTTCTAAAAATGTCGGTTACACAAAAGTCACGGTGGTGATGGGTTCTGATTTTTGAAGTTTTAATGAAGCTTGGCAAATGCCCTTTGTGTGTTGATTTTCTATTTGTTTTAAAGGGGCCCAGTAGAACCCTGGCTCAGTAGTACCCCCACTCACAGGATTCCCAGCTTATTAGTACCCTCGTTCAGCAGATCCCATGTTCAGTAGTATCCCCCAGCTTTGCTGATCCTCTACTGACTGCTCGTGACTTATTTCTGGTTAAAGGATATTAAACACCCAAAACAACTAAGACACAATGGGTAAAATGTATTTTTGCATTAATAACGGCTATGGGGAGTAATGGAGATGTCATAGCATTTTCTGGAAACATGAAATTATATTGAGGAATGGGGATGGACCTTTCATATGGTGTACAGTATCTCCACCTCATTTGTTGGGAACATGACATTATATTGAGGAATGGAGATGGACCTTTCATATGGTGTACAGTATCTCCTCCTCATTTGTTGGGAACATGACGTTATATTGAGGAATGGAGATGGACCTTTCATATGGTGTACAGTATCTCCTCCTCATTTGTTGGGAACATGACGTTATATTGAAGAATGGAGATGGACCTTTCATATGGTGTACAGTATCTCCTCCACATTTGTTGGGAACATGGCCTTATATTGAGGAATGGAGATGGACCTTTCATATGGTGTACAGTATCTCCTCCTCATTTGTTGGGAACATGACATTATATTGAGGAATGGAGATGGACCTTTCATATGGTGTACAGTATCTCCACCTCATTTGTTAGGAACATGACATTATATTGAGGAATGGAGTTGGAGCTTTCATGTGGTGTGGTTTGCGCAAACGTTATAGCGTCTACAAACTATGTGATATATTTATGAAATTTTAATTCATTTTTTATTTTTTACTAGTAATGTCGGCTTATAGCGTGACTGCGATATTGTGACGGACAAAATCGGATACCTGACACTTTTGACATTTTTGGGAACTAGTGACACCAATACAGTGATCAGTGCTAACAATATGCACTGTCACTGTACTAATGATGCTGGCTGGGACAGGGGTAAACATCTAGGATGATCAAGGGATAAAATGTGTGGCCAACATGTGTTAGGCTAAGTTCCCACTGGCATTAAAAGCAGCCGTTTGAGAAGTAAAATGAGACTGTGACCCGCTTCTTCCATAGTGCCTATACTTACTTGTGTGGATAGCTGGAGATATTTTTTCCTCTTCACTTTTCATAATCATCCCGACCTCCTCTGTGGACGGCTGATCACCCCCCACATATGTCTCTACTTCTTCTTCTTTAACCTCAGCTTTTATATTAAACCGCTCTTCACCCTAAATAATAAAAAAATCTATTAAAGTCATCTGAAATAAAAATGACAGCAGCTTTCCATTACCTAATATATCAATAAAAGTTTTTCTCAAAACCTCTTTCAGGACAGCACCTGGAGAGAGCGCAGCTCCACCCACTTTCCTAGGAAACACTGCGATCAATGTCTTTTAAAGGCAGGACACTTCCACCATGACCTCAGTTGTAGTGTTTCCTCCGCCATGGTGGAAGCGATGCGAGGAACTATGGATGTGCTGCACTCTATTCAGGCAGAGGTCCTGTGCATGGGAGTTTTTTTGTTTCTTTTTCCTTTTCTTAGACCCTGGGGTCTTTGGGCCACCCCAGCATCCTCCCAGATAGGCGGGGGGTATTCTTTTGCTCCCTGGGTGCCTGCCAGGGGGGGGTCTGTCAGAACGTGGAGCCAGGAGAGGCGTATCCTTCCCGGGCCTTCGTTCGTTCCGGATTCCGATGGCGGGTGATCTCATTTCCGGAAGGGACGGGACTTCCGGTCGGGTGCATGGCTTCCAGCCTGCGGAATGCAGGAGAAGGAGGGCGGGCCCTGGCTGGTGTACACATCCGGTCTTCGCAGCGGCGAAGAGACTGGGAGTTTCTTTTTAAAAAGTCGCGATGGCCGCAATGTTCGCTGCGCAAAATGGAGTCAGTGGCAGTGGCGGGAGCAGGAGCCACAGGTGCCAGCCAAGTCCAGGTAAGCAGGGGCACAGGCCCCATGGCTGTTACCTATAGGGCTATGTTTTTTTTTCCCCTCCTCCCCTCCCCTGGGCATTAGTATAGGGGAGGAGGGGGTCTGCACCATAACCCTTGGTTTATCTCACGGAGGGGTATGGTTGGATGGTCGGCCCCCCCTATTACTTTTATGGGGGGCTGTTAGGTATCCTTGGGGGAAGGAGGGGGGTTATGGTTAGGTCCTAATCTAGTATTTTTTTTTTTTTAATAAATGTAAGCGGTGTAAGTACCTAAACATGACTTGGTATCAGGCTCTTGTACTCCCTGAACATAAGAGCTCAGACTGGGAGAGGGGGAAACAGAACAAGTGACCAATCAGCTGTGCTGAAATTTTAACAAGAACTGATAGCAGGAGGGAGCAGCGTGACAGAGAGATGAGCTCATCAGTCTGCTGTTTCTCCTGTCACTGTCCAGTCACAGACTGGGGGAGGGACAAGACCAGCAGGTATTACTGATCTGAAGTAGAGAAAAATAAGGTCTACTGCCAATTTCCTGTGAGCCCAGGAAACCCGGGACCCAGTCCCTATGGGGACATCATCACATCAGCCTGGACTTACAGGAGCAAAGAACAGCACCATGTCATTCAGTATGAACCCCCATTGGAAGAACACAAGGAGGAAGAGGACCCACAATGAAATGTGACTGGACTTAACAGCCACAGAAAAAAGGAACGTATATTGATTAAAAATAAAAAAAGAGAATGAGCTAGAAACCAAAGATGTAGAAGTAAGCATTAAAACAAGAATCTATAAAAAAATAATGTCCTCTCATAGCTTAGAATGCATATTTAGGTCTACATGTCCAGCCCCACCTACCTGATCCTGGTAAGGGATGGTGTGATCCTCCTGTATGGAATCCTGGGAATATAGAGGAAGGGGACATCTCTCGCCCTAAACCCCAAAGATGATAAAATACATTTATAAAATGGAGCAAGACATTATATAGAAAAATATCATCTCATAGCTTAGAATACATATGAGTTCCAATTGCTCGGTCCTATCTACCTGATGATGGTGAGGGATGGTGTGATCTTCCTGTGTGGAATCCTGGGAATACAGAGGACCTCCCCCTCCCATAGACTGCTGAGCTCCACTCATCAACATCTCTTCTTCTTCCCTTTTAATCTCAGCTTTAATGTCTTTCAGTTCCTCATCCTAAACCCCAAAGATAGTAGAATATATGTGTAAAATGGAACATGTCCTCTCATAGCTTAGATTTATGTTCTAGTTGCTCAGTCCCACCTACCTGATGATGGTGAGGGATGCTTTGACCTTCCTGTGTGGAATCCCGGGAATACAGAGGACGGGGACATCTCTCTTGTGTGTCACCTTCCTCCATAGACTGCTGATCCTCAAACATCTCTTCTTTTTCTACTTTAACCTCAACTTTGATGTCTTTCAGTTCTTCACCCTAAACCCCAAACATGATAGAATGGATTTGTAAAAGGAATCGAGATGATATAGAAGAATTATCTCAAAGTGTAGAATTCCACAACGTATTTGAGTCCTAGTTGCTCAGTCCCACCTACCTGATGAAGGTGAGGGATGGTGTGACCTTCCTGTGTGGAATCCCGGGAATACAGAGGAGGAGGACATCTCTCTGGTGGGTTCCCATTACTGGATCCATCTGTAGGAAACACACACACTGACTGAATATATTGTTTCTATGTGTTTATCAGATGATGGGGGATCTAGGTGGACCCTCCATACTGCTCTCTCCTTTACAATAAAGTCTCCTCTTACCCGGTGATGTGAGGGGCGGCTGATTCTCCATCATGACGTCCTTGTAGAGATCCTTGTGTCCTTCTAAATACTCCCACTCCTCCATGGAGAAATAGACAGTGACCTCCTGACACCTTATAGGAACCTGACACACACAATGATACAGTCACCATCCAGACACATCCCTTGTCTGTTACTGGATAATGTCCCAGAATTCCCGGCACCGCTCACCTCTCCTATCAGCAGATGAATGATCTTCTTGGTGACTTCTAGAATCTTCTAGTCATTGATTCTCTGATGTTTCAGGGAATGAGGTGAAGGCACTGTAATGGCAAAATGGTCACCAGACTTTACCGGAGGAAAACTCTGCATTGAAAGAACAACACTAATGTCCCAGAATCCTCTTCACTTCCCTGGTCATGGTTGTGTTTTATTAATAGAGATGACTGATGTCATGTGACCTTCCAGAATCCTCCTCACCTCTCCAGTCAGGTCTGTGTTTTATTAATAGAGATAAGAGTGATGTCATGTGACCTCCCAGAATCCTCCTCACCTCTCCAGTCAGGTCTGTGTTTTATTAATAGAGATAAGAGTGATGTCATGTGACCTCCCAGAATCCTCCTCACCTCCCCAGTAAGCAGGTAGATGATTTTCAGGGTGAGGTTGAACGTAGAATTCCAGCTAAAGCCTAACTAGTCTTAAAAATGCTCCCTCCCCCTCCTAACAACTGTACTAACGAACCTGTGTAAAAAAGACATATATACTTACCTATTTTCAGCCCACATTGGTCCGGTCACAGGATCCCCTTTGTCATACAATGTCATTTGCAGGGGAATAGAGAAAGTACCCACATATGGCTGTGAAAGCCAGGAGCCATTACATCACCTATAGGCTTCCATGGTGAAGCCACTGTCAGTAGTCCCTCCTCTCCCCTGAAGAATCTGCTGGATGAAACATGGAATTCGAATCACGTTACTGACCAGAATGGGCAGGAAGTGGACAAGTATACACATTTATTTATTTTTTTTAACAGGATAGTTAATAGAGGTTGTGCAAAAAAGTTTTAACAGCGCCAAAGATGTGTATAATTAATCCAAATGGACTGCAGCTTTCTCAAAATTGACGTGGGTCAGTAGTGGTAAAATAATTCTAGCCCCCCTCTGTAACTCAAAACATGTAACCAGTAAAAAAATTTAAAACGTCGCCTATGGGGATATTTTAGTACCGAAGTTTGGCGCCATTCCACGAGCATTTGCAATTTTGAAGATTGACATGTTATCTATTTACTCGGCGTAACATCATCTTTCACATTATGCAAAAAAAAAATTGGACTAACTTTACCGTTTTATTTTTTTTAAAGCCCGAAACTGCGCAAATACTGTGCGAGATAAAAAGTTGCAAAGACTGCCACTGTATTCTCTAGTGTTATTAATACGGTGATCAGTGCTAAAAAATACTGCACTATCACTGTATTAGGCCCCCTTTCACACTGGGGCGGTGGGGGCGTCGGCGGTAAAACAACGATGTTTTTAGCGCTGTTTTTACCGTCGTTTTTGCGGCTGTATTTGGCCGCTAGCGGTGCGGTTTAACCCCCACTGGCGGGCGAAAAAGGGTTAAAACCGCTCGTACAGCACGGCTATAGCCGCGATATTGCCACGGTATAGCCGCGCTGTCCCATTGATTTCAATGGGCAGGAGCGGCGCTCCAAAGATGCGGCTCGCAGGACTTTTTTTTAACCGTCCTGCCAGCGCACCGCTTCAGTGTGAAAGCCTCGGGCTTTCACACTGAACAAACAGCGGAGGCTGTTTAGGGGCGGTTTGCAGGCGGTATTTTTAGCGCAATAACGCCTGCAAAACCGCCCCAGTGTGAAAGGGGCCTTAGTGTCATTGGTCCCCAAAAAAGTGTCAAAAGTGGCAGTTAGTTTCCTGGCAATATCACAGTCCCACTATAAGTCGCTGAAAAAAAAAAAAAAAATCCCATAGTTTGTAGACACTGTAACTTTTGCGCAAACCAATCTATAATTCAGGCATATTGATATTTTTATTTTACCAAAATATGTAGCAAAATACATATTTGCCTAAATTTATGAAGAAATTAGATTTTTTAAATTTTTTTTGGTGGATATGTTTTATAACAGAAAGTAAAAAAATACCGTTTTCAAAATTGTCGCTCTTTTTGTTTTTATAAAATAAATAAAATAAAACCAGCAGAGGTGATCAAATGCCACCAAAAGAAAGCTCTATTTGTGGGGCAAAAAAGTAAATAAATACATTTTGCTTCGGTACAGCGTCACACGTCTGCGCAATTGTCAGTTAAAGTAATGCAGCGCTGTATCACAGAAAATGGCCTGGTCAGTAAGGGGGGCATATCTTCCAGAGGTCAAGTGGTTAATGTTATTAATAATGTTCTATTTATGAAGACACTATACAGTATATAGGTAATGTTTCTATATTATTATTATTATACATGTTTTATAAAGCACCAACAGTTTGTGTGGTGCTGTAGAATAAGGATGAGCTCCGGCGTGTTCGCACAGCCCACGTGCCAGCCCGCCAGAAAGTCAGTGCTGTGCTAATCACAGGCAGTGAGACATTTTCCCGATCTCTGCAGCCGCACATCGGGAAATGTCTCACTGCCTGTGATTAGCGCAGTGCAGTGCCGACCTCCTGGCGGGCTCTGCCTGTGGGCTGTGCGAACGCGCCGGAGCTCATCCTTACTGTAGAACATGGAAGCAGACTGTACAGTTTACTGTATTGATTATAATATACTCTATATATGTGTATATCATCATTTGCTGGAGATAAAAGGACATCACAGTGACTAAGAGGAGGAAGAGGACGGACATGACGGGGGGTTACTGGGTGTAAATATAAATTAATAACTTATTACCTCCTCTGCGGCCACTTCCAACGTCTTCTCTCTACTTCTTCCTGGCTCACCATTCACCCGGAACTTCCTGTTTAAACCCCTACATCACTTCCTGTACGTAAGATACCTCACTTCCTGTCTGTCTATCACTTCCTATCTGCACCTGATGCCACTTCCTCCCTAGTTGTGGTATCACTTCCTGTGTCTGTACAAACAAATCACACACTTCCTGTCCCACTCATAATTCGAAAAGATCTCCACCTTCAGAATAATGTCATTAAAGGGGGAGTCCCGTCTATATTTACTATGTGAATATTATAAAATAACATTGCAATGGTTAAAAAATACGAATCACCAGATCCGGTCACCATCTTGAAAATAACTGCAGATCAAATCACAGAAAAATTAAGTATGTTCAGCTGAATTGCTGTGTTTTTCCTTTACATATTTTTTTCCTCCCTTGCATTGTGTGTCTATGTGTCTGTAAGACTCTCATTTGTTCCTCTGTAATGAAGGAGTATGCCTGTGAGTGGAATACATGTGTGCTGTATACACAAGTAGGCTCAGACTCTATTATATCATACTTGCCAACAGTCCCGATTTTAGGGTTGCCACCTTTTCTTCAAGCCAAACCTGAACACATTAGCAGCGCACGGCAAATATATATTTTTTTGTAGTACATTAAATTCATTACCTCTGTACAATGCAATGAAGAGCATTTTTTTATGTAGTATACACTATATACTATACATATAGTTTTGTGATTAAATAACATTTCTGGAGGGTTTGATGGGGGGCAGTATGTACAGGAGAGGAGTTCGGAGGGTATGATGGGGGCAGTATGTACAGGATAGGAGCGCGGAGGGTATGATGGGGGTGGTATGTACAGGAGAGGGAGTGTGGAGGGTATGATGGGGGTGGTATGTACAGGAGAGGAGTGCAGAGGGTATGAGGGGGCAGTATGTACAGGAGAGGAATGCGGATGGTATGATAGGGGTAGTATGTACAGGAGAGGAGTAGGGAGGTTATGATGGGGCAGTATGTACAGGAGAGGTATGCGGATGGTATGATAGGGGTAGTATGTACAGGAGAGGAGTGCGGAGGGTATGATAGGGGCAGTATGTACAGGAGAGGAGTGCGGAGGGTATGATGGGGGCAGTATGTGCAGAAGAGGAGTGTGGAGGGTATGATGGGGGGCGGTGTGTGCAGGAGAGGAGTGTGGAAGGTATAATGGGGTGGTATGTACAGGAGAGGAGTGTGGAGGGTATGATGGGGGCAGTATGTGCAGGAGAGGAGTGCGGAGGGTATGATGGGGGCAGTATGTGCAGGAGAAGAGTGCGGAGGGTATGATGGGGTGGTATTACAGGAGAGGAGTGCGGAGGGTATGATGGGGCAGTATGTGCAGGAGAGTAGTGCGGAGGGTATGATGGGAGCAGTATGTGCAGAAGAGTAGTGCAAAGGGTATGATGGGGGCAGTATGTGCAGGAGAGGAGTGCGGAGGGTATGATGAGGGCAGTATGTGCAGGAGAAGAGTGCGGAGGGTATGATGGGGCGGTATTACAGGAGAGGAGTGCGGAGGGTATGATGGGGGCAGTATGTGCAGGAGAGGAGTGCAGAGAGTATGATAGGGGCGGTATGTACAGGAGAGGAGTGCGGAGGTTATGATGGAGGCGGTATGTACAGGAGAGGAGTGCCGAGGGTATGATGGGGGCAGTATGCACAGGAGAGGAGTGCCGAGGGTATGATGGGGGCAGTATGTACAGGAGAGGAGTGCAGAGGGTATGATGGGGCAGTATGTGCAGGAGAGGAGTGCCGAGGGTATGATGGGGGCAGTATGTACAGGTGGCATTGATGCGTATCAGTGCTCATCAATGCTGCCTAACAGTGCCCAACAATTCTGCCTATCAGTGCCATCTATCAGTGCTCATCAATGCCACCTATCAGTGCTCATCAATGCCACTTATCAATCCTGCATTTCAGTGCCCATCAATTCTGCCTATCAGTGCCACCTATCAGTGCCATCAATGCCGCCTATCAGTATCCATCCATGCCGCCTACCAGTGCCCATCAGTGCTGTCTATCACAACCCATCAGTGCTGCCTATCACAACTCATCCATGCTGCCTTACAGTGCCCATCAATGCCGTCCTTTCAGTGCCCATCAGTGCTGCCTATCAGTGTCTATCAATCCCACCTATCAGTGCCCATTAGTGCCTCCCATAAGTGCTTATCGGTTATTGACAGTTCTCCCTCTCTCCTCTCTTGCACAATCTGCTCCTTCTCCGACCCCCCCCCCCCTCTCCTGTGTGTACTCTGCGGGAAGTCAAGTGTGAAGCTAACAAGCTCACACAGGACAGAGAGGGGGTGGTTGAAAATGGAGCAGATCGTGCAAGAGAGGAGAGAGGGAGTACTGTCAATGATGGCTGTGAGCTGTATAAAAGATACACGCTCTCTGCTCAGAGCCATGCGATTAGCAACCCCGTTGGGGCCCCGACAGTGGCGGAATGCCAGGGCCTAGTCGCAAGTGCGACTGCTGCGACTCTGGTAGTTCTGCCACTGACCGATACTAGGGAGTTAGAAGCACCAACACTCCCTGTATAGCTTTTCTGACAGCTGCTTCTGTTTCTATCCCTCCCGCGGCTGTCAGGGAGATTGGTGCTTGTAACTGCCCCTACTGCTGCACCAATCACCCCCCCAGGCTGTCCCCCTCTTTGCTCCTCCTGTGTGCTCCCTGGATCCTCCTCTGTGCTCCCCTTGTCCTCTGGGTCCTGATCCATTTTGTCCTCCGTGTCCCCCTGCGTCCTCCCCGGCTCTCCGTGTCCTCTGGGCACTGATCCGTTTAGTCCTCCAGGTCCCCCTGCGTCCTCCCCGGCTCTCCATGTCCTCCTCCGGTCCCCCCATGTCCCGGATCTTTCAGTATGGAGAATGGATGAAGGAGGCAGTAAATCTGTCATTTACCGGCTCCTTCCTTTTCCGTGATCACTGACTTTGACCATTCATAACTAAGCATCGTAAACTTTAAATGGCTCTATATTTAGGATGTATCTGGTCTATAAACCAGAGGCTCTGGATGGAGAGTTGGATAAACTGCTCTATATTTAGGATGTATCTGGTCTTTTTTTCCCCCCAGAATAACATATGCCTTATGGTTACCAAGTAGAAATACTTTGTTTCAATGTATTTAATTGTTTTATAACACAACATAAGAAATCAGAAGCAAGCATACAGGTCACCGCAGGGGCTGAAGAATGATCAAGAATTACAGAGAGATCCAAAAGGAATATAAACAGAATAATCATAGTTTAACACCTTTATGCAATTGGGATGATATTGAAGGTTAATAAATGCGAAATGGAAAGAAAAGGGGGGAAAAAAAGTCATATATTTCTACATCCCAGGGGAGTAGAAATGCTTTCATAAAGGAAAGGAAGTCTATACAATATTAATGGCTGCGGTCTCTAAAAAGACACGCTCTTGTAATTTCGAGGAAAAAAATGTAATAATCTCTCCCACTTAGATTGCTGATCAAGGCCCAAATCGATTTGCTTCCATATTCTCCAGCCACTGCGCTATTGTTTAGCTGTTGTTTCTGGAACACTGCAAAGTCATTTTTTGCATTTGTACAGAATACAGTGTGGTACTAAAAAAAAGATCACAAGTGACTTCCTATGCCACTTTTTGGCAATTTGCATATAGTTGACAACATTAACATTTGTTTTGTTCTTTAACCCCTTCACACCTAAGGATGAAACAAATCTAAATGCCTAAGCCCAATTTTTTTACTTTGACATGTGTTAGTAACTTTTGTTCATCCAGGTGGATTATACCTTGTTTTTTTCAGGAGCTTTCATTTGGTGGTAAATGGCAATGGATATCTCCTGCCTTTTATTTTTTTTTATTCTCAAAGGAAAACTGGCCCAAAATAGAAAATAAAATCATACCACATATGTGTACAGTGCTTGAAAAAGTATTCATACCCCTTGAAATTTTCCACATTTTGTCATGTTACAACCAAAATGTAAATGTATTTTATTGGGATTTTATGTGATAGACCAACACAAAGTGGCACATAATTGTGAAGTGAAAGGAAAATGATAAATGTATTTCATTTTTTTTTTACAAATAAATATGTGAAAAGTGTGGTGTTTTTTTTTTATTCTGCCCCCTTTACTCTGATACCTCTAACTAAAATCGAGTGGAACCAACTGCCTTCAGAAGTCACCTAATTAGTAAATAGAGTCCACCTGTGTGTAATCTAATCTCAGTATAAATACAGCTGTTCCATGAAGCCCTCAGAGGTTTGTTAGAGAACTTTAGTGAACAAACAGCATCATGAAGGCTAAGGAACACACCAGACAGGTCAGGGATAAAGTTGTGGAGAAGGTTAAAGCAGGGTTAGTTTATAAAACAATATCACAAAGCTTTAAACATCTCACGGAGCACTGTTCAATCCATCGTCCAAAAATGGCAAGAGTATGGCACAACTGCAAACCTACCAAGACATGGCTGTCCACCTAAACTGACAGTCCGGGCAAGGAGAGTGTAACGAAACGTCCCTACACTCCGCTTCAGTGCTTTTGTCATATACCATTTCCTCCCAGTCTGAATATATATATCAGATATTCCAAGCGCTCACAAGCACAAAACAAGACAATACTTGTTTAGTTGCTAAACATAGACTCTTTTATTAGAACCAAAATACAAGTCTTTATATACAGTTAAAGAGGAGGTTCCCCCCTCCTTCTCATATTACTCTAACAATACAACTGTAACCAGAAACAGGATTAACATGAGCTAATTAACTAATCCCTTAAAGCAGCCGATGTGACTCCGTGCCCTCCTGGGCATTGTTATGATTAATCAGGATTTCACTACAGGTCAGACTTGTTGTCACCGAGCTTCACACAGTAGATTATAAGTATAAACACAGAACTCCTTCATACAATTGCAGGGTTAATTAGAACAAACAACAATGTGGCAAGCCAGACTAGACTCATTTACATTATACAGTGAGGTCCATAAATATTGGGACATCGACACAATTCTAATCTTTTTGGCTCTATACAACACCACAATGGATTTGAAATGAAAAGAACAAGATGTGCTTTAACTGTCAGACTTTCAGCTTTAATTTGAGGGTAATTACATCCAAATCGACTTGGATTTGGATGTAAATACCCTCCACACTACATTCTCTAACAGCTCTCCTCCACCATCCACACTACATTCTCCGACAGCTCTCCTCCACCATCCACACTACATTCTCCGACAGCTCTCCTCCACCATCCACACTACATTCCCTGACAGCTCTCCTCCACCATCCACACTACATTCTCCGACATCTCTCCTCCACCATCCACACTACATTCTCCGACAGCTCTCCTCCACCATCCACACTACATTCCCCGACAGCTCTCTTCCACCATCCACACTGAATTCATCCGACAGCTCTCCTCCACCATCCACACTACATTCTCCGACAGCTTTCCTCCACCATCCACACTACATTCTCCGACAGCTTTCCTCCACCATCCACACTACATTCTCCGACATCTCTCCTCTACCATCCACACTACATTCTCCGACAGCTCTCCTCCACCATCCACACTACATTCTCCGACAGCTCTCCTCCACCATCTACACTACATTCTCCAACAGATCTCCTCCCACCATCCACACTACATTCTCCGACAGCTCTCCACCATCCACACTACATTCTCCGACAGCTCTTCTCCACCATCCACACTACATTCTCCGACAGATCTCCTCCACCATCCACACTACATTCTCCGACAGCTCTCCTCAACCATCCACACTACATTCTCCGACAGCTCTCCTCCACCATCTACACTACATCCTCCGACAGATCTCCTCCCACCATCCACACTACATTCTCTGACAGTTCTCCTCCACCATCCACACTACATTCTCCGACAGCTCTCCTCCACCATCCACACTACATTCTCTGACAGCTTTCCTCCACCATCCACACTACATTCTCCGACATCTCTCCTCTACCATCCACACTACATTCTCCGACAGCTCTCCTCCACCATCCACACTACATTCTCCGACAGCTTCCTCCACCATCCACACTACATTCCCCGACAGCTCTCCTCCACCATCCACACTGCATTCTCCGACAGCTCTCCTCCACCATCTACACTACATTCTCCGACAGATCTCCTCCCAAAACCCACACTACATTCTCCGACAGCTCTCCACCATCCACACTACATTCTCCGACAGCTCTTCTCCACCATCCACACTACATTCTCCGACAGCTCTCCTCCACCATCCACACTACATTCTCCGACAGCTCTCCTCCACCATCTACACTACATTCTCCGACAGATCTCCTCCCACCATCCACACTACATTCTTTGACAGATCTCCTCCCACCATCCACACTACATTCTCTGACAGCTCTCCTCCACCATCCACACTACAATCTCCGACAGCTCTCCTCCACCATCCACACTACATTCTCCGACAGCTCTCCTCCACCATCCACACTACATTCTCCGACAGATCTCCTCCACCATCCACACTACATTCTCTGACAGCTTTCCTCCACCATCCACACTACATTCTCCGACATCTCTCCTCTACCATCCACACTACATTCTCCGACAGCTCTCCTCCACAATCCACACTACATTCTCCGACAGCTTTCCTCCACCATCCACACTACATTCCCCGACAGCTCTCCTCCACCATCCACACTGCATTCTCCGACAGCTCTCCTCCACCATCTACACTACATTCTCCGACAGATCTCCTCCCAAAATCCACACTACATTCTCCGACAGCTCTTCTCCACCATCCACACTACATTCTCTGACAGCTCTCCTCCACCATCCACACTACATTCTCCAACAGCTTTCCTCCACCATCTACACTACATTCTCCGACAGATCTCCTCCCACCTACATTCTCCGACAGATCTCCTCCCACCATCCACACTACATTCTCCGACAGATCTTCTCCCACCATCCACACTACATTCTCTGACAGCTCTCCTCCACCATCCACACTACAATCTCCGACAGCTCTCCTCCACCATCCACACTACATTCTCCGACAGCTCTCCTCCACCATCCACACTACATTCTCCGACAGATCTCCTCCACCATCCACACTACATTCTCCGACAGCTGTCCTCCACCATCCACACTACATTCTCCGGCAGCTCTCCTCCACCATCCACACTACATTCTCCGACAGATCTCCTCCACCATCCACACTACATTCTCCAACAGCTCTCCTCCACCATCCACACTACATTCTCCGACAGCTCTCCTCCACCATCCACACTACATTCTCTCTCCGACAGCTCTCCTTCACCATCCACACTACATTCTCCAACAGCTCTCCTCCACCATCTACACTACATTCTCCGACAGATCTCCTCCCACCATCCACACTACATTCTCTCTCCGACAGCTCTCCTTCACCATCCACACTACATTCTCCGACAGCTCTCCTCCACCATCCACACTACATTCTCCGACAGCTCTCCTCCACCATCCACACTACATTCTCCCCCACCATCCACACTACATTCTCCGACAGATCTCCTCCACCATCCACACTACATTCTCCGACAGATCTCCTCCATCATCCACACTACATTTTCCGACAGCTCCCACCATCCACACTACATTCTCCGACAGCTCTCCTCCACCATCCACACTACATTCTCCGACAGTTCTCCACCACTATCCACACTACATTCTCCGACAGCTCTCCTCCACCATCTACACTACATTCTCCGACAGCTCTCCTCCCACCATCCACACTACATTCTCCGACAGATCTCCTCCACCATCCACACTACATTCTCCGACAGATCTCCTCCACCATCCACACTACATTCTCCGACAGCTCCCACCATCAACACTACATTCTCCAACAGTTCTCCTCCACCATCCACACTACATTCTCCGACAGCTCTCCCCCCGCTATCCACACTACATTCTCCGACAGCTCTCCTCCACCATCTATACTACATTCTCCAACAGCTCTCCTCCACCATCCACACTACATTCTCCGACAGCTCTCCTCCACCATCCACACTACATTCTCCGACAGCTCTCCTCCACCATCCACACTACATTCTCCGACAGCTCTCCTCCACCATCCACACTACATTCTCCGACAGCTCTCCTCCACCATCCACACTACATTCTCCGACAGCTCTCCTCCACCATCCACACTACATTCTCCGACAGCTCTCCCCCCACCATCCACACTACATTGTCCGACAGCTCTCCTCCACCATCCACACTACATTCTCCGACATCTCTCCTCCCACCATCCACACTACATTCTCCGACAGATCTCCTCCCACCAACCACACTACATTCTTCGACAGCTCTCCTCCACCATCCACACTACATTCTCCGACAGCTCTCCTCCACCATCCACACTACATTCTCCGACAGCTCTCCTCCACCATCCACACTACATTCTCTGACAGATCTCCTCCCACCAGCCACACTACACTGAATTTTGTGTTGTTTAACAAGATTATTTTTCCTAAAGAAAGATTGCCCACACTCTGAACATAAATATGGAAGGTTAACCATGTGAATTCTCTGGTGTTGCAGGTGTCCTTTATGAGTGAAAAATGTCCCGCACTTATATAAAAGGAAGTTCACCCGTGTGAATTCTCTGATGTCTAACAAGGGCTCCTTTCTGAGTGAAAGATTTCCCGCACTCTGAACAAGAAAAAGGACGCTCACCCGTGTGAATTCTCTGGTGTATAACAAGGGTTCCTTTATCAGTGAAATATTTCCCGCACTCTGAACACAAATAAGGACGCTCACCCGTGTGAATTCGCTGATGATCAAGAAGAGCAGATTTTTTAAGAAAAGCTTTCCCGCACTCTGAACATGAGTAAGGACGCTCCCCTGTGTGAATTTTCTGATGTAGAACAAGGTCTCCTTTACGAGTGAAAGACTTCCCGCACTCTGAACATGAATAAGGACGCTCACCTATGTGAATTTTCTGATGTAGAACAAGGCTTCCTTTCTGAGTGAAAGACTTCCCGCACTCTGAACATGAATAAGGACGCTCACCTGTGTGAAATGTCTGATGTAGAACAAGGCCTCCTTTCTGAGTGAAAGATTTCCCACACTCTGAACATGAATAAGGACGCTCACCCGTGTGAATTTTCTGATGTCTAACAAGGCCTTTTTTATGAGTAAAAGATTTCCCGCACTCTGAACATGAATAGGGACACTCAACGGTGCGAATTTTGTGATGTTTAGAAAGATCTCTCTTGTCTTTGAAAGATTTCCCGCACTCTGAACATGAATATGGATGCTCACCCGTGTGAATTCTCTGATGTTTAACAAGGCATTTTTTTTGACTAAAAGATTTCCCGCACTCTGAACATGAATAAGGACGCTCACCTGTGTGAATTTTCTGATGTAGAACAAGGCCTCCTTTCCGAGTGAAAGATTTCCCGCACTCTGAACATGAATAAGGACGTTCACCCGCGTGAATTTTCTGATGTCTAACAAGGCCTTCTTTATGAGTAAAAGATTTCCCGCACTCTGAACATGAATAGGGGCGCTCACCGGTGTGAATTTTGTGATGTTTAGAAAGATCTCCTTGGTCTTTGAATGTTTTCTCGCACTCTGAACATGAATAGGGGCGCTCACCAGTGTGATTTCTCTGATGTCTAACAAGACGATTTTTCTTAAGGAAAGATTTCCCGCACTCTGAACATGTATAGGGAAGGTCACCTGTGTGATATTTCTGATGTTGCAAAAGATTTCCTTTCTGAGTGAAACATTTCCCGCACTCTGAACATGAGAATAGATTGTCACCTCGGTGATCTCCTTCATGGGGTGAGGAAGATTCCTCGGCATTAGAAGGATCTGTTGATCGATCTGCAGTGTGAGATCTTACATGGATATTTACAATCATAGTATGTGATTGATGAGAAGATTCCCCCTGATCAGAGGGATCCATTGATGTCTCCGGACAGGAAGGTCTGTGATGTATATTTTGTGTATTTGGATTTCCTCCTGGAGGATCCTGTGTGATGACATTATCTTCTGACTTACAATCAGCAGATAATAGAAGATGTCTCTCCGAGGAATTCCTGACATCACATCCATCTGTTGGAAAGAAGTAAAACAAATATAATAAATCTCAGTAGATGACAAATAACTGGAGTTTTAGCTCCTCCTCCCCGTCGGTGGAATAAGTGGAAATGCCGATCTCACAGCCTTCTTTCATTAGATGCGGAGAGGGCCTTTGATCGCTTGGATTGGAGGTTTATGGTAGCATCTCTGAAACAAGTAGGTCTCCCGGTGGAATTTATACAAAAAATAATGGCTTTATATACCACTCCTTCGGCAAGGATAAGGGTCATTTAAAAGTACTCGTGGCTATTAATGAATTGTCGGTCCCGGCAATACACATAAAAGTCAATGAAAAAACCGGCATGGGATTCCCCCCACAGTCTGGTATGGATTTTGAGGGGGACGACATTTTTAAAAAAAAATTTGGTGCGGTGTTCTCCTTAATATCCTTACCAGACCTGAAGGGCCTGGTATAGAATTTGGGGGGACCCCCACGCAATTTTTTAAAAAAATTTTGGTTCGGGGTTCCCCTTATATTTATACCAGACCCAAAGGGCCTGGTAATGGACTGTGGAGGAAACCCATGCCGTTTTTTTCAATGAACTTTTGTGTGTATTGCCGGGACCGACAATTCATTAATAGCCGCAAGTACTTTTAAATGACTTTTTTTCCTTTAGAAATGTCATTTTGCTGTCAGACTGTTCTAAAAACGGGAAACATGCGCCCCTTTACAGGCATACTATAGACACCCCCCAGGTATGAAATTTAAAAGAATATTACACTTTTATTGTTTCACTTTAAGCATTATTAAAATCACTGCTCCCGAAAACACGGCCGTTTTTTAAAACTTTTTTTTGCATTGATCCATGTCCCCTGGGGCAGGACCCGGGTCCCCAAACACTTTTTATGAAAATAACTTGCATATAAGCCTTTAAAATTAGAACTTTAGATTATTCATGTTCATGTCCCATAGACTTTAACGGTGTTCGCGTGTTCAAACAAATTTTTTGCCTGTTCGCATGTTCTGCTGCAAACCGAACAAGGGGGTGTTCGGCTCATCCCTAACCTTGATTAGTCAATTTCAACTTGGGGCTAGGGGGAAACCCTCCTGAAAAGAGAGTTAGGGAGAATGGCAATATACAAGATGGATATTCTACCTCGTTTTTTATATTTACTGTATATCAAACGTTACCTATAGCACTTCCGAGGGCGTTCTTCCGTTCATTACAGTCTAGCTTAGTAAGGTATCTCTGACCGAACTCCACAGCTAGGCTCCGCTAGGACATCTTAGTAAAGCGGAAAACAGAGGGGGGGGGGGGGGGGGGCGGAACGGGTCTACCGCATATGTAAGTGTACCATATAGCATCTGTATTGACCAGAATAGTGGATTGGTTTTATAACGGTAAATCAAAACAGTGGGTAACTATTGAGCAACAAATAACACCTGTCCCCTTGTCCTCCCCTCTGTGGATTATGCGTGAATATACACGAATGCTATCCTAAGTATATGGCTGTATGGTCTCCCTGGATTGATTTTTTGGGCTCTGGTGATCTGGGATCTTTATTATAAATAGTCTTTTTTGTAATTTGTTTTTATTCTATGACGTGGTTCTGATTTAGGGAGGCGGTTCCCCAGATGGACTGTTGGAGAAATGGATAGACTTATTTGCAAAAAAATGTCCTTCTTTTTTTTTTTTTCTTCTTTCTCTTCTTCTGTCGCTTCTTACTCTTTTTTTCTTTCTTTTTAGAGTTTAGTTTGTCGTGCTTTGGGGTAGATTCTTGCCCAAGTGAAGTAATGGTTATCCAAGTACAAATGCCTTTCCTGAATAGGTGGTAAGACATAATTATATTGATCTACAAAATATTGGAAAGGATTGTCTTTCTCAACATCTGTTAATGTTTTGATATATGGGATCTAGTTGATCCAGATTATGGGCTTTTGTATGTAATTTTGCAATTTATTTAATAAAAAAATGTAAAATAATTGGTTCAGTAAAGGCCTTCTATAAAAAAAAAAAGGCTTCCTTAACCAAGACGCGTTAGTGTTTTTTTTTACTACATAGAATTGTCTGTATTTGGCTGTTAAATTATAAAGAGTTTGCAGATCATATATGGACTCCAGTATGATTTTTTTTTCTAAAAATGTCGGTTACACAAAAGTGGTGATGGGTTCTGATTTTTGAAGTTTTAATGAAGCTTGGCAAATGCCCTTTGTGTGTTGATTTTCTATTTGTTTTAAAGGGGCCCAGTAGAACCCTGGCTCAGTAGTACCCCCACTCAGAGGATCCCCAGCTTATTAGTACCCTCGTTCAGCAGATCCCATGTTCAGTAGTACCCCCCAGCTCTGCTGATCCTCTGCAGACTGCTCGTGACTTATTTCTGGTTAAAGGATATTAAACACCCAAAACAACTAAGACACAATGGGTAAAATGTATTTTTGCATTAATAACGGCTATGGGGAGTAATGGAGATGTCATAGCATTTTCTGGAAACATGACATTTTATTGAGGAATGGAGATGGACCTTTCATATGGTGTACAGTATCTCCTCCTCATTTGTTGGGAACATGACATTATATTGAGGAATGGAGATGGACCTTTCATATGGTGTACAGTATCTCCTCCTCATTTGTTGGGAACATGACGTTATATTGAGGAATGGAGATGGACCTTTCATATTGTGTACAGTATCTCCTCCTCATTTGTTGGAAACATGACGTTATATTGAGGAATGGAGATGGACCTTTCATATGGTGTACAGTATCTCCTTGTCATTTGTTGGGAACATGACATTATATTGAGGAATGGAGATGGAGCTTTCATGTGGTGTGGTTTGCGCAAACGTTATAGCGTCTACAAACTATGTGATATATTTATGAAATTTTAATTCATTTTTTATTTTTTACTAGTAATGTCGGCTTATAGCGTGACTGCGATATTGTGACGGACAAAATCGGATACCTGACACTTTTGACATTTTTGGGAACTAGTGACACCAATACAGTGATCAGTGCTAACAATATGCACTGTCACTGTACTAATGATGCTGGCTGGGACAGGGGTAAACATCTAGGATGATCAAGGGATAAAATGTGTGGCCAACATGTGTTAGGCTAAGTTCCCACTGGCATTAAAAGCAGGCGTTTGAGAAGTAAAATGAGACTGTGACCCGCTTCTTCCATAGTGCCTATACTTACTTGTGTGGATAGGTGGAGATATTTTTTCCTCTTCACTTTTCATAATCATCCCGACCTCCTCCGTGGACAGCTGATCAACCCCCACATATGTCTCTACTTCTTCTTCTTTAACCTCAGCTTTTATATTAATCCGCTCTTCACCCTAAATAATAAAAAAATCTATTAAAGTCAACTGAAATAAAAATGACAGCAGCTTTCCATTACCTAATACATCAATAAAAGTTTTTCTCAAAACCTCTTTCAGGACAGCACCTGGAAAGAGCGCAGCTCCACCCAGTTTCCTAGGAAACACTGCGATCAATGTCTTTTAAAGGCAGGACACTTCCACCATGACCTCAGTTGTAGTGTTTCCTCCGCCATGGTGGAAGCGATGCGAGGAACTACGGATGTGCTGCACTCTATTCAGGCAGAGGTCCTGTGCATGGGAGTTTTTTTTGTTTCTTTTTCCTTTTCTTAGACCCTGGGGTCTTTGGGCCATCCCAGCATCCTCCCAGATAGGCGGGGGGTATTCTGGAGCTCCCCACTCGGCAAGAGCTTGGGTGCCGGCCAGGGGGGCGTCTGTCAGAACGTGGAGCCAGGAGAGGCGTATCCTTACCGGGCTTTCATTAGTTCCGGATTCCGATGGCGGGTGATGTCATTTCCGGAAGGGACGGGACTTCCGGTCGGGTGCATGGCTTCCAGCCTGCGGAATGCAGGAGAAGGAGGGCGGGCCCTGGCTGGTGTACACGTCCGGTCTTCGCAGCAAAGAGACTGGGAGTTTTTTTTTTTAAAAGTCGCGATGGCCGCAATGTTCGCTGCGTGAAATGGAGTCAGTGGCAGTGGCGGGAGCAGGAGCCACAGGTGCCAGCCAAGTCCAGGTAAGCAGGGGCACAGGCCCCATGGCTGTTACCTATAGGGCTATGTTTTTTTTCCCCTCCTCCCCTCCCCTGGGCATTAGTATAGGGGAGGAGGGGGTCTGCACCATAAGCCTTGGTTTACCTCACGGAGGGGTATGGTTGGATGGTCGCCCCCCCCTATTACTTTTATGGGGGGGCTGTTAGGTATCCTTGGGGGAAGGAGGGGGGTTATGGTTAGGTCCTAATCTAGTATTTTTTTTTTAAATAAATGTAAGCGGTGTAAGTACCTAAACATGACTTGGTATCAGGCTCTTGTACTCCCTGAACATAAGAGCTCAGACTGGGAGAGGGAGAAACAGAACAAGTGACCAATCAGCTGTGCTGCAATTTTAACAAGAACTGATAGCAGGAGGGAGCAGAGTGACAGAGAGATGAGCTCATCAGTCTGCTGTTTCTCCTGTCACTGTCCAGTCACAGACTGGGGGAGGGACAAGACCAGCAGGTATTACTGATCTGAAGTAGAGCAAAAATCAGGTCTACTGCCCATTTCCTGTGAGCCCAGGAAGCCCGGGACCCAGTCCCTATGGGGACATCATCACATCAGCCTGGACTTACAGGAGCAAAGAACAGCACCATGTCATTCAGTATGCACCCCCATTGGAAGAACACAAGGAGGAAGAGGACCCACAATGACATGTGACTGGACTTAACAGCCACAGAAAAAAGGAACGTATATTGATTAAAAAGAAAAAAAGAGAATGAGCTAGAAACCAAAGATGTAGAAGTAAGCATTAAAACAAGAATCTATAAAAAAATAATGTCCTCTCATAGCTTAGAATGCATATTTAGGTCTACATGTCCAGCCCCACCTACCTGATCCTGGTAAGGGATGGTGTGATCCTCCTGTATGGAATCCTGGGAATACAGAGGAAGGGGACATCTCTTGCCCTAAACCCCAAAGATGATAAAATACATTTATAAAATGGAGCAAGACATTATATAGAAAAATATCATCTCATAGCTTAGAATACATATGAGTTCCAATTGCTCGGTCCTATCTACCTGATGGTGAGGGATGGTGTGATCTTCCTGTGTGGAATTCCGGGAATACAGAGGACCTCCCTCCTCCATTGACTGCTGAGCTGCACTCATCGACATCTCTTCTTCTTCCCTTTTAATCTCAGCTTTGATGTCTTTCAGTTCCTCATTCTAAACCCCAAAGATAGTAGAATATATGTGTAAAATGGAACATGTCCTCTCATAGCTTAGATTTATGTTCTCGTTGCTCAATCCCACCTACCTGATGATGGTGAGGGATGCTTTGACCTTCCTGTGTGGAATCCCGGGAATACAGAGGACGGGGACATCTCTCTTGTGTGTTCTCCTCCTCCATAGACTGCTGATCCGCAAACATCTCTTCTTTTTCTACTTTAACCTCAACTTTGATGTCTTTCAGTTCTTCACCCTAAACCCCAAACATGATAGAATGGATTTGTAAAAGGAATCAAGAGATGATATAGAAGAATTATCTCAAAGTGTAGATTTCTACAATGTATTTGAGTCCTAGTTGCTCAGTCCCACCTACCTGATGATGGTGAGGGATGGTGTGATCTTCCTGTGTGGAATCCCGGGAATACAGAGGAGGAGGACATCTCTCTGGTGGGTTCCCATCACTGGATCCATCTATAGGAAACACACACACTGACTGAATACGTTGTTTTTATGTGTTTATCAGATGATGGGGGATCTAGGTGGACCCTCCGTACTGCTCTCTCCTTTACAATAAAGTCTCCTCTTACCCGGTGATGTGAGGGGCGGCTGATTGTCCATCATGACGTCCTTGTAGAGATCCTGGTGTCCTTCTAAATACTCCCACTCCTCCATGGAGAAATAGACAGTGACCTCCTGACACCTTATAGGAACCTGACACACACAATGATACAGTCACCATCCAGACACATCCCTTGTCTGTTACTGGATAATGTCCCAGAATTCCCGGCACCGCTCACCTCTCCTCTCAGCAGATCAATGATCTTCTTGGTGACTTCTAGAATCTTCTTGTCATTGATTCTCTGATGTTTCAGGGAATGAGGTGAAGGCACTGTAATGGCAAAATGGTCACCAGACTTTACCGGAGGAAAACTCTGCATTGAAAGAACAACACTAATGTCATGTGACCTCCCAGAATCCTCCTCACTTCCCTGGTCATGGTTGTGTTTTATTAATAGAGATGACTGATGCCATGTGACCTCCCAGAATCCTCCTCACCTCTCCGGTCCTGTCAGTGTTTTATTATTAGAGATAAGAGTGATGTCATGTGACCTCCCAGAATCCTCCTCACCTCCACAGTAAGCAGGTAGATGATTTTCAGGGTGAGGTTGAACGTAGAATTCCAGCTAAAGCCTAACTAGTCTTAAAAATGCTCCCTCCCCCTCCTAACAACTGTACTAACGAACCTGTGTAAAAAAGACATATATACTTACCTATTTTAAGCCCGCATTGGTCCGGTCACAGGATCCCCCTTGTCATACAATGTCATTTGCGGGGGAATAGAGAAAGTACCCACATATGGCTGTGAAAGCCAGGAGCCATTACATCACCTATAGGCTTCCATGGTGAAGCCACTGTCAGTGGTCCCTACTCTCCCCTGAAGATTCTGCTGGATGAAACATGGAATTCGAATCACGTTACTGGACTGACCAGAGTGGGCAGGAAGTGGACAAGTATACACATTTATTTATTTTTTTTAACCAGGATAGTTAATAGAGGTTGTGCAAAAAAGTTTTAACAGCGCCAAAGATGTGTATAATTAATCCAAATGGACTGCAGCTTTCTAAAAATTGACGTGGGTCAGTAGTGGTAAAATAATTCTAGCCCTCCTCTGTAACTCAAAACATATAACCAGTAAAAAAATGTAAAACGTCGCCTATGGGGATATTTTAGTACCGAAGTTTGGCGCCATTCCACGAGCATGTGCAATTTTGAAGATTGACATGTTATCTATTTACTCGGCGTAACATCATCTTTCACATTATGCAAAAAAAAAAAATTGGACTAACTTTACCGTTTTATTTTTTTTAAAGCCCGAAACTGCGCAAATACTGTGCGAGATAAAAAGTTGCAAAGACTGCCACTGTATTCTCTAGTGTTATTAATACGGTGATCAGTGCTAAAAAATACTGCACTATCACTGTATTAGGCCCCTTTCACACTGGGGCGGTGGGGGCGTCGGCGGTAAAACAGCGATGTTTTTAGCGCTGTTTTACCGTCATTTTTGCGGCTGTATTCGGCCGCTAGCGGTGCGGTTTTAACCCCCGCTGGCGGGCGAAAAAGGGTTAAAACCGCTCGTACAGCACGGCTATAGCCGCGATATTGCTGCGGTATAGCCGCGCTATCCCATTGATTTCAATGGGCAGGAGCGGCGCTCCAAAGATGCGGCTCGCAGGACTTTTTTTTACCATCCTGCCAGCGCACCGCTTCAGTGTGAAAGTCTTCGGGCTTTCACACTGAACAAACAGCGGAGGCTGTTTAGGGGCGGTTTGCAGTATTTTTAGCGCAATAACGCCTGCAAACCGCCCCAGTGTGAAAGGGGCCTTAGTGTCATTGGTCCCCAAAAAGTGTCAAAAGTGGCAGTTAGTTTCCTGGCAATATCACAGTCCCACTATAAGTCGCTGAAAAAAAAAAAAAAATCCCATAGTTTGTAGACACTGTAACTTTTGCGCAAACCTATCTATAATTCAGGCATATTGATATTTTTATTTTACCAAAAATATGTAGCAAAATACATATTTGCCTAAATTTATGAAGAAATTAGATTTTTTAAAATTTTTTTGGTGGATATGTTTTATAACAGAAAGTAAAAAAATACCGTTTTCAAAATTGTCGCTCTTTTTTGTTTTTATAAAATAAATAAAATAAAACCAGCAGAGGTGATCAAATGCCACCAAAAGAAAGCTCTATTTGTGGGGCAAAAAAGTAAATAAATACATTTTGTTTGGGTACAGCGTCACACGTCTGCGCAATTGTCAGTTAAAGTAATGCAGCGCTGTATCACAGAAAATGGCCTGGTCAGTAAGGGGGGCATATCTTCCAGAGGTCAAGTGGTTAATGTTATTAATAATGTTCTATTTATGAAGACACTATACAGTATATAGG
Source organism: Aquarana catesbeiana (assembly GCA_037953035.1). NCBI lineage: Eukaryota > Metazoa > Chordata > Amphibia > Anura > Ranidae > Aquarana > Aquarana catesbeiana. The sequence continues at coordinate 2,186,716 of JBBHAA010001391.1, read as the reverse complement.
TAATGTTTCTATATTATTATTATTATACATGTTTTATAAAGCACCAACAGTTTGTGTGGCGCTGTAGAATAAGGATGAGCTCCGGCGTGTTTGCACAGCCCACGTGCCGAGCCCGCCAGAAAGTCAGCGCTGCGCTAATCACAGGCAGTGAGACATTTCCCGATCTCTGCAGCCGCACATCAGGAAATGTCTCACTGCCTGTGATTAGCGCAGTGCAGTGCCGACCTCCTGGCGGGCTCTGCGAACACGCCGGAGCTCATCCTTACTGTAGAACATGGAAGCAGACTGTACAGTTACTGTATTGATTATAATATACTCTATATATGTGTATATCATCATTTGCTGGAGATAAAAGACATCACAGTGACTATGGAGGAAGAGGACGGACATGACGGGGGGTTACTGGGTGTAAATATAAATTAATAACTTATTACCTCCTCTGCAGCCACTTCCAACGTCTTCTCTCTACTTCCTCCTGGCTCACCTTTCACCCGGAACTTCCTGTTTAAACCACTACATCACTTCCTGTACATAAGATACCTCACTTCCTGTCTGTCTATCACTTCCTATCTGCACCTGACGTCACTTCCTCCCCAGTTGTGGTCACTTCCTGTGTCTGTACAAACAAATCACACACTTCCTGTCCCACTCATAATTCGAAAAGATCTCCACCTTCAGAGTAATGTCATTAAAGGGGGAGTCCCGTCTATATTTACTATGTGAATATTATAAAATAACATTGCAATGGTTAAAAAATACGAATCACCAGATCCGGTCACCATCTTGAAAAAACTGCAGATCAAATCACAGAAAAATTAAGTATGTTCAGCTGAATTGCTGTGTTTTTCCTTTACATATTTTTTTCCTCCCTTGCATTGTGTGTCTATGTGTCTGTAAGACTCTCATTTGTTCCTCTGTAATGAAGGAGTATGCTGTGAGTGGAATACATGTGTGCTGTATACACAAGTAGGCTCAGACTCTATTATATCATACTTGCCAACAGTCCCGATTTTAGGGTTGCCACCTTTTCTTCAAGCCAAACCTGAACACATTAGCAGCGCACGGCAAATATATATTTTTTTGTAGTACATTAAATTCATTACCTCTGTACAATGCAATGAAGAGCATTTTTTTATGTAGTATACACTATATACTATACATATAGTTTTGTGATTAAATAACATTTCTGGAGGGTTTGATGGGGGGCAGTATGTACAGGAGAGGAGTTCGGAGGGTATGATGGGGGCAGTATGTACAGGAGAGGAGCGCGGAGGGTATGATGGGGGTGGTATGTACAGGAGAGGAGTGTGGAGGGTATGATGGGGGTAGTATGTACAGGAGAGGAGTGCAGAGGGTATGATGGGGGCAGTATGTACAGGAGAGGAATGCGGATGGTATGATAGGGGTAGTATGTACAGGAGAGGAGTGCGGAGGGTATGATGGGGCAGTATGTACAGGAGAGGTATGCGGATGGTATGATAGGGGTAGTATGTACAGGAGAGGAGTGCGGAGGGTATGATAGGGGCAGTATGTACAGGAGAGGAGTGTGGAGGGTATGATGGGGGCAGTATGTGCAGAAGAGGAGTGTGGAGGGTATGATGGGGGGCGGTGTGTGCAGGAGAGGAGTGTGGAAGGTATAATGGGGTGGTATGTACAGGAGAGGAGTGTGGAGGGTATGATGGGGGCAGTATGTGCAGGAGAGGAGTGCGGAGGGTATGATGGGGGCAGTATGTGCAGGAGAAGAGTGCGGAGGGTATGATGGGGCGGTATTACAGGAGAGGAGTGCGGAGGGTATGATGGGGGCAGTATGTGCAGGAGAGTAGTGCGGAGGGTATGATGGGGGCAGTATGTGCAGGAGAGGAGTGCGGAGGGTATGATGAGGGCAGTATGTGCAGGAGAAGAGTGCGGAGGGTATGATGGGGCGGTATTACAGGAGAGGAGTGCGGAGGGTATGATGGGGGCAGTATGTGCAGGAGAGGAGTGCAGAGAGTATGATAGGGGCGGTATGTACAGGAGAGGTGTGCGGAGGTTATGATGGAGGCGGTATGTACAGGAGAGGAGTGCCGAGGGTATGATGGGGGCAGTATGCACAGGAGAGGAGTGCCGAGGGTATGATGGGGGCAGTATGTACAGGTGAGGAGTGCAGAGGGTATGATGGGGCAGTATGTGCAGGAGAGGAGTGCCGAGGGTATGATGGGGGCAGTATGTACAGGTGGCATTGATGCGTATCAGTGCTCATCAATGCTGCCTAACAGTGCCCAACAATTCTGCCTATCAGTGCCATCTATCAGTGCTCATCAATGCCACCTATCAGTGCTCATCAATGCCACTTATCAATCCTGCATTTCAGTGCCCATCAATTCTGCCTATCAGTGCCACCTATCAGTGCCATCAATGCCGCCTATCAGTATCCATCCATGCCGCCTACCAGTGCCCATCAGTGCTGTCTATCACAACCCATCAGTGCTGCCTATCACAACTCATCCATGCTGCCTTACAGTGCCCATCAATGCCGTCCTTTCAGTGCCCATCAGTGCTGCCTATCAGTGTCTATCAATCCCACCTATCAGTGCCCATTAGTGCCTCCCATAAGTGCTTATCGGTTATTGACAGTTCTCCCTCTCTCCTCTCTTGCACAATCTGCTCCTTCTCCGACCCCCCCCCCTCTCCTGTGTGTACTCTGCGGGAAGTCAAGTGTGAAGCTAACAAGCTCACACAGGACAGAGAGGGGGTGGTTGAAAATGGAGCAGATCGTGCAAGAGAGGAGAGAGGGAGTACTGTCAATTAAGGCTGTGAGCTGTATAAAAGATACACGCTCTCTGCTCAGAGCCATGCGATTAGCAACCCCGCTGGGGCCCCGACAGTGGCGGAATGCCAGGGCCCAGTCGCAAGTGCGACTGCTGCGACTCTGGTAGTTCTGCCACTGACCGATACTAGGGAGTTAGAAGCACCAACACTCCCTGTATAGCTTTTCTGACAGCTGCTTCTGTTTCTATCCCTCCCGCGGCTGTCAGGGAGATTGGTGCTTGTAACTGCCCCCACTGCTGCACCAATCACCCCCCCAGGCTGTCCCCCTCTTTGCTCCTCCTCTGTGCTCCCTGGATCCTCCTCTGTGCTCCCCTTGTCCTCTGGGTCCTGATCCATTTTGTCCTCCGTGTCCCCCTGCGTCCTCCCCGGCTCTCCGTGTCCTCTGGGCACTGATCCGTTTAGTCCTCCAGGTCCCCCTGCGTCCTCCCCGGCTCTCCATGTCCTCCTCCGGTCCCCCCATGTCCCGGATCTTTCAGTATGGAGAATGGATGAAGGAGGCAGTAAATCTGTCATTTACCGGCTCCTTCCTTTTCCGTGATCACTGACTTTGACCATTCATAACTAAGCATCGTAAACTTTAAATGGCTCTATATTTAGGATGTATCTGGTCTATAAACCAGAGGCTCTGGATGGAGAGTTGGATAAATTGCTCTATATTTAGGATGTATCTGGTCTTTTTTTCCCCCCAGAATAACATATGCCTTATGGTTACCAAGTAGAAATACTTTGTTTCAATGTATTTAATTGTTTTATAACACAACATAAGAAATCAGAAGCAAGCATACAGGTCACCGCAGGGGCTAAAGAATGATCAAGAATTACAGAGAGATCCAAAAGGAATATAAACAGAATAATCATAGTTTAACACCTTTATGCAATTGGGATGATATTGAAGGTTAATAAATGCGAAATGGAAAGAAAAGGGGGGAAAAAAAAGTCTATATGCCATGGCATATAGACTTCTACATCCCAGGGGAGTAGAAATGCTTTCATAAAGGAAAGGAAGTCTATACAATATTAATGACTGCGGCCTCTAAAAGGACACGCTCTTGTAATTTCGAGGACAAAAATGTAATAATCTCTCCCACTTAGATTGCTGATCAAGGCCCAAATCGATTTGCTTCCATATTCTCCAGCCACTGCGCTATTGTTTAGCTGTTGTTTCTGGAACACTGCAAAGTCATTTTTTGCATTTGTACAGAATACAGTGTGGTACTAAAAAAAAGATCACAAGTGACTTCCTATGCCACTTTTTGGCAATTTGCATATAGTTGACAACATTAACATTTGTTTTGTTCTTTAACCCCTTCACACCTAAGGATGAAACAAATCTAAATGCCTAAGCCCAATTTTTTTACTTTGACATGTGTTAGTAACTTTTGTTCATCCAGGTGGATTATACCTTGTTTTTTTCAGGAGCTTTCATTTGGTGGTAAATGGCAATGGATATCTCCTGCCTTTTTTTTTTTTTTTTTTATTCTCAAAGGAAAACTGGCCCAAAATAGAAAATAAAATCATACCACATATGTGTACAGTGCTTGAAAAAGTATTCATACCCCTTGAAATTTTCCACATTTTGTCATGTTACAACCAAAATGTAAATGTATTTTATTGGGATTTTATGTGATAGACCAACACAAAGTGGCACATAATTGTGAAGTGAAAGGAAAACGATAAATGTATTTCATTTTTTTTTACAAATAAATATGTGAAAAGTGTGGTGTTTTTTTTTTTATTCTGCCCCCTTTACTCTGATACCTCTAACTAAAATCGAGTGGAACCAACTGCCTTCAGAAGTCACCTAATTAGTAAATAGAGTCCACCTGTGTGTAATCTAATCTCAGTATAAATACAGCTGTTCCATGAAGCCCTCAGAGGTTTGTTAGAGAACTTTAGTGAACAAACAGCATCATGAAGGCTAAGGAACACACCAGACAGGTCAGGGATAAAGTTATGGAGAAGGTTAAAGCAGGGTTAGTTTATAAAACAATATCACAAAGCTTTAAACATCTCACGGAGCACTGTTCAATCCATCGTCCAAAAATGGCAAGAGTATGGCACAACTGCAAACCTACCAAGACATGGCTGTCCACCTAAACTGACAGTCCGGGCAAGGAGAGTGTAACGAAACGTCCCTACACTCCGCTTCAGTGCTTTTGTCATATACCATTTCCTCCCAGTCTGAATATAGATATCAGATATTCCAAGCGCTCACAAGCACAAAACAAGACAATACTTGTTTAGTTGCTAAACATAGACTCTTTTATTAGAACCAAAATACAAGTCTTTATATACAGTTAAAGAGGAGGTTCCCCCCTCCTTCTCATATTACTCTAACAATACAACTGTAACCAGAAACAGGATTAACATGAGCTAATTAACTAATCCCTTAAAGCAGCCAATGTGACTCCGTGCCCTCCTGGGCATTGTTATGATTAATCAGGATTTCACTACAGGTCAGACTTGTTGTCACCGAGCTTCACACAGTAGATTATAAGTATAAACACAGAACTCCTTCATACAATTGCAGGGTTAATTAGAACAAACAACAATGTGGCAAGCCAGATTAGACTCATTTACATTATACAGTGAGGTCCATAAATATTGGGACATCAACACAATTCTAATCTTTTTGGCTCTATACAACACCATAATGGATTTGAAATGAAAAGAACAAGATGTGCTTTAACTGTCAGACTTTCAGCTTTAATTTGAGGGTAATTACATCCAAATCGACTTGGATTTGGATGTAAATACCCTCCACACTACATTCTCTAACAGCTCTCCTCCACCATCCACACTACATTCTCCGACAGCTCTCCTCCACCATCCACACTACATTCTCCGACAGCTCTCCTCCACCATCCACACTACATTCCCTGACAGCTCTCCTCCACCATCCACACTACATTCCCCGACAGCTCTCCTCCACCATCCACACTGAATTCATCCGACAGCTCTCCTCCACCATCCACACTACATTCTCCGACAGCTTTCCTCCACCATCCACACTACATTCTCCGACAGCTTTCCTCCACCATCCACACTACATTCTCCGACATCTCTCCTCTACCATCCACACTACATTCTCCGACAGCTTTCCTCCACCATCCACACTACATTCTCCGACAGCTTTCCTCCACCATCCACACTACATTCTCCGACATCTCTCCTCCACCATCCACACTACATTCTCCGACAGCTCTCCTCCACCATCTACACTACATTCTCCGACAGATCTCCTCCCACCATCCACACTACATTCTTTGACAGATCTCCTCCCACCATCCACACTACATTCTCTGACAGCTCTCCTCCACCATCCACACTACAATCTCCGACAGCTCTCCTCCACCATCCACACTACATTCTCCGACAGCTCTCCTCCACCATCCACACTACATTCTCCGACAGATCTCCTCCACCATCCACACTACATTCTCCGACAGCTCTCCTCCACCATCCACACTACATTCTCTGACAGCTTTCCTCCACCATCCACACTACATTCTCCGACATCTCTCCTCTACCATCCACACTACATTCTCCGACAGTTCTCCTCCACCATCCACACTACATTCTCCGACAGCTTTCCTCCACCATCCACACTACATTCCCCGACAGCTCTCCTCCACCATCCACACTGCATTCTCCGACAGCTCTCCTCCACCATCTACACTACATTCTCCGACAGATCTCCTCCCAAAACCCACACTACATTCTCCGACAGCTCTCCACCATCCACACTACATTCTCTGACAGCTCTTCTCCACCATCCACACTACATTCTCTGACAGCTCTCCTCCACCATCCACACTACATTCTCCAACAGCTTTCCTCCACCATCTACACTACATTCTCCGACAGATCTCCTCCCACCTACATTCTCCGACAGATCTCCTCCCACCATCCACACTACATTCTCCGACAGATCTTCTCCCACCATCCACACTACATTCTCTGACAGCTCTCTTCCACCATCCACACTACAATCTCCGACAGCTCTCCTCCACCATCCACACTACATTCTCCGACAGCTCTCCTCCACCATCCACACTACATTCTCCGACAGATCTCCTCCACCATCCACACTACATTCTCCGACAGCTGTCCTCCACCATCCACACTACATTCTCCGGCAGCTCTCCTCCACCATCCACACTACATTCTCCGGCAGCACTCCTCCACCATCCACACTACATTCTCCGACAGCTCTCCTCCACCATCCACACTACATTCTCCGACAGATCTCCTCCACCATCCACACTACATTCTCCGACAGATCTCCTCCACCATCCACACTACATTCTCCGACAGCTGTCCTCCACCATCCACACTACATTCTCCGGCAGCTCTCCTCCACCATCCACACTACAATCTCCGACAGCTCTCCTCCCACCATCCACACTACATTCTCCGACAGCTCTCCTTCACCATCCACACTACATTCTCCGACAGATCTCCTCCACCATCCACACTACATTCTCCAACAGCTCTCCTCCACCATCCACACTACATTCTCCGACAGCTCTCCTCCACCATCCACATTACATTCTCTCTCCGACAGCTCTCCTTCACCATCCACACTACATTCTCCAACAGCTCTCCTCCAACATCTACACTACATTCTCCGACAGATCTCCTCCCACCATCCACACTACATTCTCTCTCCGACAGCTCTCCTTCACCATCCACACTACATTCTCCGACAGCTCTCCTCCACCATCCACACTACATTCTCCGACAGCTCTCCTCCACCATCCACACTACATTCTCCCCCACCATCCACACTACATTCTCCGACAGATCTCCTCCACCATCCACACTACATTCTCCGACAGATCTCCTCCATCATCCACACTACATTCTCCGACAGCTCCCACCATCCACACTACATTCTCCGACAGCTCTCCTCCACCATCCACACTACATTCTCCGACAGTTCTCCACCACTATCCACACTACATTCTCCGACAGCTCTCCTCCACCATCCACACTACATTCTCCGACAGCTCTCCTCCCACCATCCACACTACATTCTCCGACAGATCTCCTCCACCATCCACACTACATTCTCCGACAGATCTCCTCCACCATCCACACTACATTCTCCGACAGCTCCCACCATCCACACTACATTCTCCAACAGTTCTCCTCCACCATCCACACTACATTCTCTGACAGCTCTCCTCCACCATCCACACTACATTCTCCGACAGCTCTCCCCCCGCTATCCACACTACATTCTCCGACAGCTCTCCTCCACCATCCACACTACATTCTCCGACAGCTCTCCCCCCACCATCCACACTACATTCTCCGACAGCTCTCCTCCACCATCCACACTACATTCTCCGACAGCTCTCCCCCCACCATCCACACTACATTCTCCGACAGCTCTCCTCCACCATCCACACTATATTCTCCGACAGCTCTCCCCCCACCATCCACACTACATTCTCCGACAGCTGTCCTCCACCATCCACACTACATTCTCTGACAGCTCTCCTCCACCATCCACACTACATTCTCCGACAGCTCTCCTCCACCATCCACACTACATTCTCCGACAGCTCTCCTCCACCATCCACACTACATTCTCTGACAGATCTCCTCCCACCATCCACACTACACTGAATTTTGTGTTGTTTAACAAGATTATTTTTCCTAAAGAAAGATTGCCCACACTCTGAACATAAATATGGAAGGTTAACCATGTGAATTCTCTGGTGTTGCAGGTGTCCTTTATGAGTGAAAAATGTCCCGCACTTATATAAAAGGAAGTTCACCCGTGTGAATTCTCTGATGTCTAACAAGGGCTCCTTTCTGAGTGAAAGATTTCCCGCACTCTGAACAAGAAAAAGGACGCTCACCCGTGTGAATTCTCTGGTGTATAACAAGGGTTCCTTTATCAGTGAAATATTTCCCGCACTCTGAACACAAATAAGGACGCTCACCCGTGTGAATTCGCTGATGATCAAGAAGAGCAGATTTTTTAAGAAAAGCTTTCCCGCACTCTGAACATGAGTAAGGACGCTCCCCTGTGTGAATTTTCTGATGTAGAACAAGGTCTCCTTTACGAGTGAAAGACTTCCCGCACTCTGAACATGAATAAGGACGCTCACCTATGTGAATTTTCTGATGTAGAACAAGGCTTCCTTTCTGAGTGAAAGACTTCCCGCACTCTGAACATGAATAAGGACGCTCACCTGTGTGAAATGTCTGATGTAGAACAAGGCCTCCTTTCTGAGTGAAAGATTTCCCACACTCTGAACATGAATAAGGACGCTCACCCGTGTGAATTTTCTGATGTCTAACAAGGCCTTTTTTATGAGTAAAAGATTTCCCGCACTCTGAACATGAATAGGGACACTCAACGGTGTGAATTTTGTGATGTTTAGAAAGATCTCTCTTGTCTTTGAAAGATTTCCCGCACTCTGAACATGAATATGGATGCTCACCCGTGTGAATTCTCTGATGTTTAACAAGGCATTTTTTTTGACTAAAAGATTTCCCGCACTCTGAACATGAATAAGGACGCTCACCTGTGTGAATTTTCTGATGTAGAACAAGGCCTCCTTTCCGAGTGAAAGATTTCCCGCACTCTGAACATGAATAAGGACGTTCACCCGTGTGAATTTTCTGATGTCTAACAAGGCCTTCTTTATGAGTAAAAGATTTCCCGCACTCTGAACATGAATAGGGACGCTCACCGGTGTGAATTTTGTGATGTTTAGAAAGATCTCCTTGGTCTTTGAATGTTTTCTCGCACTCTGAACATGAATAGGGGCGCTCACCGGTGTGATTTCTCTGATGTCTAACAAGACGATTTTTCTTAAGGAAAGATTTCCCGCACTCTGAACATGTATAGGGAAGGTCACCTGTGTGATATTTCTGATGTTGCAAAAGATTTCCTTTCTGAGTGAAACATTTCCCGCACTCTGAACATGAGAATAGATTGTCACCTCGGTGATCTCCTTCATGGGGTGAGGAAGATTCCTCGGGATTAGAAGGATCTGTTGATCGATCTGCAGTGTGAGATCTTACATGGATATTTACAATCATAGTATGTGATTGATGAGAAGATTCCCCCTGATCAGAGGGATCCATTGATGTCTCCGGACAGGAAGGTCTGTGATGTATATTTTGTGTATTTGGATTTCCTCCTGGAGGATCCTGTGTGATGACATTATCTTCTGACTTACAATCAGCAGATAATAGAAGATGTCTCTCCGAGGAATTCCTGACATCACATCCATCTGTTGGAAAGAAGTAAAACAAATATAATAAATCTCAGTAGATGACAAATAACTGGAGTTTTAGCTCCTCCTCCCCATCAGTGGAATAAGTGGAAATGCCGATCTCACAGCCTTCTTTCATTAGATGCGGAGAAGGCCTTTGATCGCTTGGATTGGAGGTTTATGGTAGCATCTCTGAAACAAGTAGGTCTCCCGGTGGAATTTATACAAAAAATAATGGCTTTATATGCCACTCCTTCGGCAAGGATAAGGGTCATTTAAAAGTACTCGTGGCTATTAATGAATTGTCGGTCCCGGCAATACGCATAAAAGTCAATGAAAAAAACGGCATGGGATTCCCCCCACAGTCTGGTATGGATTTTGAGGGGGACGCCACGCCATTTTTAAAAAAAAATTTGGCGCGGGGTTCCCCTTAATATCCTTACCAGACCTGAAGGGCCTGGTATAGAATTTGGGGGTACCCCCACGCAATTTTTTTAAAAATTTTGGTTCGGGGTTCTCCTTATATTCATACCAGACCCAAAGGGCCTGGTAATGGACTGTGGGGGAAACCTATGCCGTTTTTTTCAATGACTTTTATGTGTATTGCCGGGACCGATAATTCATTAATAGCCGCAAGTACTTTTAAATGACTTTTTTTCCTTTAGAAATGTCATTTTGCTGTCAGACTGTTCTAAAAACGGGAAACATGCGCCCCTTTACAGGCATACTATAGACACCCCCCAGGTATGAAATTTAAAGGAATATTACACTTATATTGTTTGACTTTAAGAATTATTAAAATCACTGCTCCCGAAAAAACGGCCATTTTTTAAAACTTTTTTTTGCATTGATACATGTCCCCTGGGGCAGGACCCAGGTCCCTAAACACTTTTTATGACAATAACTTGCATATAAGCCTTTAAAATTAGAACTTTAGATTATTCATGTTCATGTCCCATAGACTTTAACGGTGTTCGCGTGTTCAAACAAATTTTTTGCCTGTTCGTATGTTCTGCTGCAAACCGAACAAGGGGGTGTTCGGCTCATCCCTAACCTTGATTAGTCAATTTCAACTTGGGGCTAGGGGGAAACCCTCCTGAAAAGAGAGTTAGGGAGAATGGCGATATACAAGATGGATATTCTACCTTGTTTTTTATATTTACTGTATATCAAACGTTACCTATAGCACTTCCGAGGGCGTTCTTCCGTTCATTACAGTCTAGCTTAGTAAGGTGTCTCTGGCCGAACTCCACAGCTAGGCTCCGCTAGGACATCTTAGTAAAGCGGGAAACAGGGGGGGGGGGGAACGGGTCTACCGCATATGTAAATGTACCATATAGCATCTGTATTGACCAGAATAGTGGATTGGTTTTATAACGGTAAATCAAAACAGTGGGTAACTATTGAGTAACAAATAACACCTGTCCCCTTGTCCTCCCTTCCGTGGATTATGCGTGAATATACACGAATGCTATCCTAAGTATATGGCTGTATGGTCTCCCTGGATTGATTTTTTGGGCTCTGGTGATCTGGGATCTTTATTATAAATAGTCTTTTTTGTAATTAGTTTTTATTCTATGACGCGGTTCTGATTTAGGGAGGCGGTTCCCCAGATGGACTGTTGGAGAAATGGATAGACTTGTTTGTAAAAAAATGTCCTTTTTTTTTCTTCTTTCTCTTCTTCTGTCGCTTCTTACTCTTTTTTTCTTTCTTTTTAGAGTTTAGTTTGTCGTGCTTTGGGGTAGATTCTTGCCCAAGTGAAGTGATGGTTATCCAAGTACAAATGCCTTTCCTGAATAGGTGGTAAGACATAATTATATTGATCTACAAAATATTGGAAAGAATTGTCTTTCTCAACATCTGTTAATGTTTTGATATATGGGATCTAGTTGATCCAGATTATGGGCTTTTGTATGTAATTTTGCAATTTATTTAATAAAAAAGTGTAAAATAATTGGTTCAATAAAGGCCTTCTATAAAAAAAAGGCTTCCTTAACCAAGACGCGTTAGTGTTTTTTTTTTACTACATAGAATTGTCTGTATTTGGCTGTTAAATTATAAAGAGTTTGCAGATCATATATGGACTCCAGTATGATTTTTTTTCTAAAAATGTCGGTTACACAAAAGTGGTGACGGGTTCTGATTTTTGAAGTTTTATTGAAGCTTGGCAAATGCCTTTTGTGTGTTGATTTTCTATTTGTTTTAAAGGGGCCCAGTAGAACCCTGACACAGTAGTACCCCCACTCAGAGGATCCCCAGCTTATTAGTACCCTCGTTCAGCAGATCCCATGTTCAGTAGTATCCCCCAGCTCTGCTGATCCTCTACTGACTGCTCGTGACTTATTTCTGAATATTAAACACCCAAAACAACTAAGACACAATGGGTAAAATGTATTTTTGCATTAATAACGGCTATGGGGAGTAATGGAGATGTCATAGCATTTTCTGGAAACATGACATTATATTGAGGAATGGAGATGGACCTTTCATGTGGTGTACAGTATCTCCTCCTCATTTGTTGGGAACATGACATTATATTGAGGAATGGAGATGGACCTTTCATATGGTGTACAGTATCTCCTCCTCATTTGTTAGGAACATGACGTTATATTGAGGAATGGAGATGGACCTTTCATATGGTGTATAGTATCTCCTCATTTAATGGGAACATGACGTTATATTGAGGAATGGAGATGGACCTTTCATGTGGTGTACAGTATCTCCTCCACATTTGTTGGGAACATGACGTTATATTGAGGAATGGAGATGGAGCTTTCATGTGGTGTGGTTTGCGCAAATGTTATAGCGTCTACAAACTATGTGATATATTTATGAAATTTTAATTCATTTTTTATTTTTTACTAGTAATGGCGGCGATCAGCGACTTATAGCGTGACTGCGATATTGTGACGGACAAATCGGAATACCTGACACTTTTGACATTTTTGGGAACTAGTGACACCAATACAGTGATCAGTGCTAACAATATGCACTGTCACTGTACTAATGATGCTGGCTGGGACAGGGGTAAACATCTAGGATGATCAAGGGATAAAATGTGTGGCCAACATGTGTTAGGCTAAGTTCCCACTGGCATTAAAAGCAGGCGTTTGAGAAGTAAAATGAGACTGTGACCCGCTTCTTCCATAGTGCCTATACTTACTTCTGTGGATAGGTGGAGATATTTTTTCCTCTTCACTCTTCATAATCATCCCGACCTCCTCCGTGGACAGCTGATCACCCCCCACATATGTCTCTACTTCTTCTTCTTTAACCTCAGCTTTTATATTAAACCGCTCTTCACCCTAAATAATAAAAAAATCTATTAAAGTCAACTGAAATAAAAATGACAGCAGCTTTCCATTACCTAATACATCAATAAAAGTTTTTCTCAAAACCTCTTTCAGGACAGCACCTGGAGAGAGCGCAGCTCCACCCACTTTCCTAGGAAACACTGCGATCAATGTCTTTTAAAGGCAGGACACTTCCACCATGTCCTCGGTTGTAGAGTTTCCTCCGCCATGGTGGAAGCGCTGCGAGGAACTACGGATGTGCTGCACTCTATTCAGGCAGAGGTCCTGTGCATGGGAGTTTTTTTTGTTTCTTTTTCCTTTTCTTAGACCCTGGGGTCTTTGGGCCATCCCAGCATCCTCCCAGATAGGCGGGGGGGGTATTCTTTTGCTCCCTGCTCGGCAAGAGCTTGGGTGCCGGCCAGGGGGCGGTCTGTCAGAACGTGGAGCGTGGAGTGGCGTATCCTTCCTGGGCCTTCGTTCGTTCCGGATTCCGATGGCGGGTGATCTCATTTCCGGAAGGGACGGGACTTCCGGTCGGGTGCATGGCTTCCAGCCTGCAGAATGCAGGAGTTGGCTGGCTGGTGTACACGTCCGGTCTTCGCAGCGGCGAAGAGACTGGGAGTTTCTTTTTAAAAAGTCGCGATGGCCGCAATGTTCGCTGCGCGAAATGGAGTCAGTGGCAGTGGCGGGAGCAGGAGCCACAGGTGCCAGCCAAGTCCAGGTAAGTAGGGGCACAGGCCCCATGGCTGTTACCTATAGGGCTATGTTTTTTTTCCCCTCCTCCCCTCCCCTGGGCATTAGTATAGGGGAGGAGGGGGTCTGCACCATAACCCTTGGTTTACCTCATGGAGGGGTATGGTTGGATGGTCGGCCCCCCCTATTACTTTTATGGGGGGGCTGTTAGGTATCCTTGGGGGAAGGAGGGGGGTTATGGTTAGGTCCTAATCTAGTATTTTTTTTTTAAATAAATGTAAGCGGTGTAAGTACCTAAACATAACTTGGTATCAGGCTCTTGTACTCCCTGAACATAAGAGCTCAGACTGGGAGAGGGGGAAACAGAACAAGTGACCAATCAGCTGTGCTGCAATTTTAAGAAGAACTGATAGCAGGAGGGAGCAGAGTGACAGAGAGATGAGCTCATCAGTCTGCTGTTTCTCCTGTCACTGTCCAGTCACAGACTGGGGGAGGGACAAGACCAGCAGGTATTACTGATCTGAAGTAGAGAAAAATAAGGTCTACTGCCCATTTCCTGTGAGCCCAGGAAGCCTGGGACCCAGTCCCTAGTGGGACATCATCACATCAGCCTGGACTTACAGTAGCAAAGGACAGCACCATGTCATTCAGTATGCACCCCCATTGTAAGAACACAAGGAGGAAGAGGACCCACAATGAAATGTGACTGGACTTAACAGCCACAGAAAAAAGGAACGTATATTGATTAAAAAGAAAAAAAGAGAATGAGCTAGAAACCAAAGATGTAGAAGTAAGCATTAAAACAAGAATCTATAAAAAAATAATGTCCTCTCATAGCTTAGAATGCATATTTAGGTCTACATGTCCAGCCCCACCTACCTGATCCTGGTAAGGGATGGTGTGATCCTCCTGTATGGAATCCTGGGAATACAGAGGAAGGGGACATCTCTTGCCCTAAACCCCAAAGATGATAAAATACATTTATAAAATGGAGCAAGAGATTATATAGAAAAATATCATCCCATAGCTTAGAATACATATGAGTTCCAATTGCTCGGTCCTATCTACCTGATGATGGTGAGGGATGGTGTGATCTTCCTGTGTGGAATCCCAGGAATACAGAGGACCTCCCTCCTCCATTGACTGCTGAGCTCCACTTATCGACATCTCTTCTTCTTCCCTTTTAATCTCAGCTTTAATGTCTTTCAGTTTCTCATCCTAAACCCCAAAGATAGTAGAATATATGTGTAAAATGGAACATGTCCTCTCATAGCTTAGATTTATGTTCTAGTTGCTCAGTCCCACCTACCTGATGATGGTGGTGAGGGATGCTTTGACCTTCCTGTGTGGAATCCCGGGAATACAGAGGACGGGGGCATCTCTCTTGTGTGTCACCTTCCTCCATAGACTGCTGATCCTCAAACATCTCTTCTTTTTCTACTTTAACCTCAACTTTGATGTCTTTCAGTTCTTCACCCTAAACCCCAAACATGATAGAATGGATTTGTAAAAGGAATCGAGATGATATAGAAGAACTATCTCAAAGTGTAGAATTCCACAACGTATTTGAGTCCTAGTTGCTCAGTCCCACCTACCTGATGAAGGTGAGGGATGGTGCGATCTTCCTGTGTGGAATCCCGGGAATACAGAGGAGGAGGACATCTCTCTGGTGGGTTCCCATTACTGGATCCATCTGTAGGAAACACAACAAGTTACCGGTAAGTCTAACTTGGTTTTTCCCAAGGCGTCTTTCAGGACAGCACCTGAGAGGATAACAGAGACTTACCCCCTTAGGGCGGGACAACAGCTTGCAGGACCTTTCTGTTAGTATTTGAACATGCTGGGCCCGAAGCCCCTGAGCAAATAACTTCAGAGCCAAGTCGATCGCCTTGAGCTCTCTCCAGTTTGAGGACTTGGTCGCCTCTTTCCTGGACCAGTTTCCCTGAGTGAAACCCTTTTCTAGGTGGGCTCCCCAACCCCAGGAACTGGCATCGGTTGTCAGCCTTTTTTCGATTGGAAAGGCCCAGACTAACCCCTCCAATAGGATATCCTGCCTTTTCCACCACCATAGTGACCTCTTCACTTGGGTTGGAACTCTTACCTCTGAGTCTAGGGATTCCAAATTGTGATCCCAAGATCTCAGAAGAAAAACCTGCAGATGTCTGAAGTGTAGTCTTGCCCACTGAACAGCTGGCATTGACGAAGTCAGAACACCCAGGGCTGACATGACCAATCTTACCGTCAGCTGCTGGCTGGTCTGCAAAAAAGACACTGTATCCTGGATTTTTCCTTTCTTCTCTGAAGGAAGAAAAATGTTTTGGCTTACCGAATTTATTATATACCCTAGAAACCGAATCTCCTGAGATGGTTCCAGGGAAGATTTTTGGAGATTTAGGATCCAACCTAGAGACTCCAGATGGCTGCATGCTCTGCTTAAATTGCTCCTCAATTCCTCTCTTGAGGGGGCGAAAAATAGCAGATCGTCTAAGTAAGGAATTACTGCGATTCCCTGAAGACGCAGCGGAGCTAGGGCCTCTGCCATTACTTTGGTAAAAATTCGGGGTGCGGATGATAGCCCGAAGGGTAGGGCTCTGAATTGCAGATGCTGAATTCTGCCTTCCAACTTTACCGCCAACCTGAGAAACCTCTGGGACTGGGATGAGATTGGAATATGCAGGTATGCATCCTTTAGATGCACTGACGCCATGAAACAACCTGGAGTCAGAAGATTTCTGGCGGTGAAAATTGAGTCCATCTTAAACTTTCTGTATTTGATGGCTCTGTTTAGTGGCTTTAAATTTAGAATTAAACGAAATCTTCCTGTTGGTTTTTTTACCAGGAAGACATGTGAATAGAAGCCCTCGTGCCATTCCTCTGGTGGCACTGGGATTACTACACCCTGCTGCATCAGTTCCTCCAGAGAGGATTTCATGGCCAGGGCCCTTATTGGATCTTGAGGAGCATTTGTTACCAGAAACCTTCTTGGGGGGCTTCTGGAAAACTCGAGAGTATAACCCTGCGAGAGAGTGGTCAGAATAAACTGATTTGTAGTTATCACTGACCACTGCGGAAGAAACTCTCGTAATCTTCCGCCGACCCGCAGAGATGAGTCATTGTTAGTTTTCGGCCTGTGAAGGAGGACGGAAGAGAATTCCGCCTTTGCCCTTCGCCTTTTGCGCGGACCAATTTTTTCTCCTGCCCTGAAACTTATTTTCCTGCTGTTGCTGTTGAGTTTTTTGAGGTCGAAAAAGACGTTTTGGGGTCTGCTTTTTCTTTATGACCGGAAAGGACTTCTTCTTATCGGCAGTTCTGTCTAGGATATTATCTAGATCAGGGCCAAAAAGAAGGTCACCTGAAAAGGGAATACCACAAAGTTTACTCTTTGAAGCTATATCACCTGGCCAGGTTTTTAGCCATAAAGCTCTTCTCGCAGCATTTGCTAAAGCTGCAGACCTAGCTGACATTTTGATAGCTTCAGCCGAAGCATCAGCAATATAAGCAACCGCAGAAATCAGGGTAGGAAAGGAATCTAAGATCTCCTGCTTGGGGGAATCTGCCACTATATGAGATCTAAGTTGGTTCACCCAGTATTCCAGATTCCTGGCTACACAGGTTGTGGCCATTGCTGGTTTTAAATTGCTCATGATTGATTGCCATGATCTCTTGAGCAAAAGATCCATGCGTTTGTCCATTGGATCCCTTAGAACACCCATGTCTTCAAAAGACAGGTCTGTGGATCTTGAGACCTGTGAAAAGGCTGCATCCAACCTGGGCACCTTATTCCACAACGCAGAAGGGTCCTCCTCAAAAGGAAAGCGCCTTTTGTGGGCTCTGGAAAAAAAGGGCTTTTTCTCTGGATCTTGCCATTCTTTAGTAATGGCGTCAGAAATGACCGAATGAACCGGAAATGTTCGCCCCTTAGGCTCATTTAACCCTGCATACATGCGGTCATGAAGAGATAACTCCTTCTTTTCCTCACTTAAGCCAAGTGTAACATGGATAGCCTTAAGGAGTCCGTCTACCTCCTCTAGGGAAAGCTTAAATTTGGAAGGAGCCACCTCCGCTTCCTCACCCTCCTCCTCCGAATCTTTAACGGAAGGAGTAGGGGACTGCTCTTCCCTGATAGAGGGGCCTTCAGGTAAAGCTTCTACCATGGGGAAAGAAGTAGAACCCTGGGAAGCCTCAGAAGTGGATGGCTGACTAGCAGCTGGATTAACTAAAGAGTCACGAAAAGTCTGAATCGTGGCGTATAGTTCCTTCTTTACAGAGGCAACCAGATCATCACAAACTGAAGCTGATTCCTCCTTAACTAAAGAAGTGATGTATGTACTGCATAAAACTTTTTTCCAATTTTCTCCCATTTTGGCCCTGCAAGAAGGACATCTCTTTTTTGGGTCAGAGCTTTTAGCCTGTGAGAGAAAAGACAAAAAAAGCAAAAAAACAAGGGGACCTTTTAGTGAGACCCGGTCTCAGCTACACAAGAATCACCCACAGGTGCACTAAGAAGAAACCAGTCAGCCTCTAGTGCCCAGACAGGCCCCTTGCCACTAGGGGGTAAGAAAAAAGAAAATAGACCAAACCCAGGAAAAGGAAGAAAGGCAGACTTAAACTTCTGCTCCTACCTGAGCTTTACTGGCGCCTGTGCCTGTCCCCACCGCTGCAGACACTGAGTCCTCCATCTCTGGTATGCAGCTCCTCACTTGTGGTTTCATATGCCGCTTCCGGACTCCCATAGTGCATCTGCACCGGACCGGAAGCGGAAGTAGGCGCCAGTTCCTGTCCTCCCTCCTCCCCCCTTGCATCCACGCCGGAAATGACGCTTCTGCTGACCCAGTGACCCGCCTTGTCACTTCCGCCGCGCCTGCCGGCCAAAAAACATGGCGGCGGCGCACGCGCACCGCCGCTCCTACGACCGCGCAGATCACTGGGTCTACGGCTCTCACCGAGCACCAGGAGGGGAAGAGGAGCCCGATTGCTACCGCTGCAAAGGCTTGGGTAGGCCGGGAGGACAGCGGGTCTCCTAAAGGAGGAAAAAAAGAAAGGAAGCCCTGTCTCCCAGGAGCATCTGAGAGACCTTGACTCCCCTTCAAAAAGATGTTCCCTCCGGGCCGGAGGAAACACAAAAACTGAGGTATGGTAGGGAGGCGCCTCCCTTTAAAGTTTGGAGGAAGAAGGTGTTTCCTGTTTCCGGTGGGTGGAGTCGCTATCTCTCAGGTGCTGTCCTGAAAGACGCCTTGGGAAAAAGTACCCACATATGGCTGTGAAAGCCAGGAACCATTACATCACCTATAGGCTTCCATGGTGAAGCCACTATCAGTGGTCCCTCCTCTCCCCTGAAGCTTCTGCTGGATAAAACATGGAACTCGAATCATGTTACTGGACTGACCAGAATGGGCAGGAAGTAGGCAAGTATACACATTTATTTTTTTTAACCAGGATAGTTAATAGAGGTTGTGCAAAAAAGTTTTAACAGCGCCAAAGATGTGTATAATTAATCCAAATGGACTGCAGCTTTCTCAAAATTGACGTGGGTCAGTAGTGGTAAAATAATTCTAGCCCTCCTCTGTAACTCAAAACATGTAACCAGTAAAAAAATTTTAAACGTCGCCTATGGGGATATTTTAGTACCGAAGTTTGGCGCCATTCCACGAGCATGTGCAATTTTGAAGATTGACATGTTATCTATTTACTCGGCGTAACATCATCTTTCACATTATGCAAAAAAAAAATTGGACTAACTTTACCGCTTTATTTTTTTTAAAGCCCGAAACTGCGCAAATACTGTGCGAGATAAAAAGTTGCAAAGACTGCCACTGTATTCTCTAGTGTTATTAATACGGTGATCAGTGCTAAAAAATACTGCACTATCACTGTATTAGGCCCCTTTCACACTGGGGCGGTGGGGGCGTCGGCGGTAAAACAACGATGTTTTTAGCGCTGTTTTACCGTCGTTTTTGCGGCTGTATTTGGCCGCTAGCGGTGCGGTTTTAACCCCCACTGGCGGGCGAAAAAGGGTTAAAACCGCTCGTACAGCACGGCTATAGCCGCGATATTGCCACGGTATAGCCGCGCTGTCCCATTGATTTCAATGGGCAGGAGCGGCGCTCCAAAGATGCGGCTCGCAGGACTTTTTTTTACCGTCCTGCCAGCGCACCGCTTCAGTGTGAAAGCCCTCGGGCTTTCACACTGAACAAACAGCGGAGGCTGTTTAGGGGCGGTTTGCAGGCGGTATTTTTAGCACAATAACGCCTGCAAACCGCCCCAGTGTGAAAGGGGCCTTAGTGTCATTGGTCCCCAAAAAGTGTCAAAAGTGGCAGTTAGTTTCCTGGCAATATCACAGTCCCACTATAAGTCGCTGATCGCCGCCATTACTAGTAAAAAAAAAAAAAAAAAAAATCCCATAGTTTGTAGACGCTGTAACTTTTGCGCAAACCAATCTATAATTCAGGCATATTGATATTTTTATTTTACCAAAAATATGTAGCAAAATACATATTTGCCTAAATTTATGAAGAAATTAAATTTTTTAAAAATTTTTTGGTGGATATGTTTTATAACAGAAAGTAAAAAAATATT
Organism: Aquarana catesbeiana; assembly: GCA_037953035.1. NCBI lineage: Eukaryota > Metazoa > Chordata > Amphibia > Anura > Ranidae > Aquarana > Aquarana catesbeiana. The sequence goes on along the minus strand of JBBHAA010001391.1, from coordinate 2,166,105 downwards.
GTTTTCAAAATTGTCGCTCTTTTTTGTTTTTATAAAATAAATAAAATAAAACCAGCAGAGGTGATCAAATGCCACCAAAAGAAAGCTCTATTTGTGGGGCAAAAAAGTAAATAAATAAATTTTGTTTGGGTATAGCGTCACACGTCTGCGCAATTGTCAGTTAAAGTAATGCAGCGCTGTATCACAGAAAATGGCCTGGTCAGTAAGGGGGGCATATCTTCCGGAGGTCAAGTGGTTAATGTTATTAATAATGTTCTATTTATGAAGACACTATACAGTATATAGGTAATGTTTCTATATTATTATTATTATACATGTTTTATAAAGCACCAACAGTTTGTGTGGCGCTGTAGAATAAGGATGAGCTCCGGCGTGTTCGAACAGCCCACGTGCCGAGCCCGCCAGAAAGTCGGCGCTGCGCTAATCACAGGCAGTGAGACATTTCCCGATCTCTGCAGCCGCACATCGGGAAATGTCTCACTGCCTGTGATTAGCGCAGCACAGTGCCGACCTCCTGGCGGGCTCTGCATGTGGGCTGTGCAAACGCGCCGGAGCTCATCCTTACTGTAGAACATGGAAGCAGATAGTACAGTTACTGTATTGATTATAATATACTCTATATATGTGTATATCATCATTTGCTGGAGATAAAAGACATCACAGTGACTATGGAGGAAGAGGACGGACATGACGGGGGGGGGGTTACTGGGTGTAAATATAAATTAATAACTTATTACCTCCTCTGCTGCCTCTTCCAACGTCTTCTCTCTACTTCCTCCTGGCTCACCTTTCACCCGGAACTTCCTGTTTAAATCCCTACATCACTTCCTGTACATAAGATACCTCACTTCCTGTCTGTCTATCACTTCCTATCTGCACCTGACGTCACTTCCTCCCTAGTTGTGGTATCACTTCCTGTGTCTGTACAAACAAATCACACACTTCCTGTCCCACTCATAATTCGAAAAGATCTCCACCTTCAGAGTAATGTCATTAACCACTTCCCGCCCGCCCTATAGCGGATTGACGTCCGGGAAGTGGTTCTGTTATCCTGACTGGGCGTCATATGACGTCCAGCAGGATAACATGCCGCAGCGCGCCCCCGGGGGCGCGCATCGCGGCGATCGGTGGAGCGGTGTGTCAGTCTGACACACCGCTACACTGATCTTGGTAAAAAACCTCCGGCGGAGGCTCTTTACCATGTGATCAGCCGTGTCCAATCATGGCTGATCACGCTGTCAATAGGAAGAGCCGTTGATCGGCTCTTCCTCACTCGCGTCTGACAGACGCAAGTAGAGGAGAGCCGATCGGCGGCTCTCCTGGCAGGGGCGCAGCCCCCGCGCAGATCACCCCACTGGACTACCAGGGATGCCACTAGGACCACCAGGAAAGGGGCAACGTGGATGGCCAGGTATGTACCCCATGGCCATCCACATGTGCCCAATCTGTGCCAATCAGTGCCCACAAATGGGCACTGATTGGCACTATTATGCCAACAATCTATTATGCCAATGCCCAGATCTGCCCAGCAATGCTATATCAGTGCCACCTGTCATTGCCCATCTGTGCCACCTGTCATTGCCCATTGGTGCCACCTGTCAGTGCCCATCTGTGCCCATCTGTGCCCACCTATCAGTGCCCATCAGTGCCACACATAAGTACCCATCAGTGCCACCCATATATACCAATCAATGCCACCTACGAGTGCCCATCAGTGCCGCCTATGTGTGCCCATCGGTGCCACCTATGAATGCCCATCAGTGCCGTATACCAGTGCCACCTATCAGTGCCCATCAGTGCCACCTATCAGTGCCGCCTATCAGTGCTCATCATCAGTGCCACCTCATCAGTGCCACCTCATCGGTGCCCATCAGTGCCGCCGTATCAGTGCCCATCAGTGCAGCTATATCAGTGCCCATTATTGAAGGAGAAAGCGTACTTATTTACAAAAAAATGTAACAGAAACAAAGAAAAACTTGTTTTTTTCGAAATTTTCGGTCTTTTTTTATTTGTTGCGCAAAAAATAAAAAACGCAGAGGTGATCAAATACCACCAAAAGAAAGCTCTATTTGTGGGAACAAAATGATAAAAAAATTGTTTGGGTACAGTGTAGCATGACCGCGCAATTGTCATTCAAATTGCAACAGCGCTGAAAGGTGAAAATTGGGCTGGGCGGGAAGGTGTCTAAGTGCCTGGTATTGAAGTGGTTAAAGGGGGAGTCCCGTCTATATTTACTATGTGAATATTATAAAATAACACTGCAATGGTTAAAAAATACGAATCACCAGATCCGGTGACCATCTTAAAAAAACTGCAGATCAAATCACAGAAAAATTAAGTATGTTCAGCTGAATTGCTGTGTTTTTCCTTTACATATTTTTTCCTCCCTTGCATTGTGTGTTTATGTGTCTGTAAGACTCTCATTTGTTCCTCTGTAATGAAGGAGTATGCTGTGAGTGGAATACATGTGTGCTGTATACACAAGTAGGCTCAGACTCTATTATATCATACTTGCCAACAGTCCCGATTTTAGGGTTGCCACCTTTTCTTCAAGCCAAACCTGAACACATTAGCAGCGCACGGCAAATATATATTTTTTTGTAGTACATTAAATTCATTACCTCTGTACAATGCAATGAAGAGCATTTTTTTATGTAGTATACACTATATACTATACATATCGTTTTGTGATTAAATAACATTTCTGGAGGGTTTGATGGGGGGCAGTATGTACAGGAGAGGAGTTCGGAGGGTATGATGGGGGCAGTATGTACAGGAGAGGAGCGCGGAGGGTATGATGGGGGTGGTATGTACAGGAGAGGAGTGTGGAGGGTATGATGGGGGGGGGGTATGTACAGGAGAGGAGTGCAGAGGGTATGATGGGGGCAGTATGTACAGGAGAGGAATGCGGATGGTATGATAGGGGTAGTATGTACAGGAGAGGAGTAGGGAGGGTATGATGGGGCAGTATGTACAGGAGAGGTATGCGGATGGTATGATAGGGGTAGTATGTACAGGAGAGGAGTGCAGAGGGTATGATAGGGGCAATATGTACAGGAGAGGAGTGCGGAGGGTATGATGGGGGCAGTATGTGCAGAAGAGGAGTGTGGGGGGTATGATGGGGGGTGGTGTGTGCAGGAGAGGAGTGTGGAAGGTATAATGGGGTGGTATGTACAGGAGAGGAGTGTGGAGGGTATAATGGGGGCAGTATGTGCAGGAGAGGAGTGCGGAGGGTATGATGGGGGCAGTATGTGCAGGAGAGGAGTGCGGAGGGTATGATGAGGGCAGTATGTGCAGGAGAAGAGTGCGGAGGGTATGATGGGGCGGTATTACAGGAGAGGAGTGCGGAGGGTATGATGGGGGCAGTATGTGCAGGAGAGGAGTGCAGAGGGTATGATGGGGGCGGTATGTACAGGAGAGGAGTGCGGAGGTTATGATGGAGGCGGTATGTACAGGAGAGGAGTGCCGAGGGTATGATGGGGGCAGTATGCACAGGAGAGGAGTGCCGAGGGTATGATGGGGGCAGTATGTACAGGAGAGGAGTGCAGAGGGTATGATGGGGCAGTATGTGCAGGAGAGGAGTGCGGAGGGTATGATGGGGCAGTATGTGCAGGAGAGGAGTGCGGAGGGTATGATGGGGGCAGTATGTACAGGTGGCATTGATGCGTATCAGTGCTCATCAATGCTGCCTAACAGTGCCCAACAATTCTGCCTATCAATGCCATCTATCAGTGCTCATCAATGCCACCTATCAGTGCTCATCAATGCCACTTATCAATCCTGCATTTCAGTGCCCATCAATTCTGCCTATCAGTGCCACCTATCAGTGCCATCAATGCCGCCTATCAGTATCCATCCATGCCGCCTACCAGTGCCCATCAGTGCTGTCTATCACAACCCATCAGTGCTGCCTATCACAACTCATCAGTGCTGCCTATCACAACTCATCAGTGCTGCCTATCACAACTCTTCCATGCTGCCTCTCAGTGCCCATCAATGCCGCCCTTTCAGTGCCCATCAGTGCTGCCTATCAGTGTCTATCAATCCCACCTATCAGTGCCCATTAGTGCCTCCCATAAGTGCTTATCGGTTATTGACAGTTCTCCCTCTCTCCTCTCTTGCACGATCTGCTCCTTCTCCGACCCCCCCCCCCTCTCCTGTGTGTACTCTGCGGGAAGTCAAGTGTGAAGCTAACAAGCTCACACAGGACAGAGAGGGGGTGGTTGAAAATGGAGCAGATCGTGCAAGAGAGGAGAGAGGGAGTACTGTCAATTAAGGTTGTGAGCTGTATAAAAGATACACGCTCTCTGCTCAGAGCCATGCGATTAGCAACCCCGCTGGGGCCCCGACAGTGGCGGAATGCCAGGGCCCAGTCGCAAGTGCGACTGCTGCGACTCTGGTAGTTCTGCCACTGACCGATACTAGGGAGTTAGAAGCACCAACACTCCCTGTATAGCTTTTCTGACAGCTGCTTCTGTTTCTATCCCTCCCGCGGCTGTCAGGGAGATTGGTGCTTGTAACTGCCCCCACTGCCGCACCAATCACCCCCCCAGGCTGTCCCCCTCTTTGCTCCTCCTGTGTGCTCCCTGGATCCTCCTCTGTGCTCCCCTTGTCCTCTGGGTCCCGATCCATTTTGTCCTCCGTGTCCCCCTGCGTCCTCCCCGGCTCTCCGTGTCCTCCTCTGGGCACTGATCCGTTTAGTCCTCCAGGTCCCCCTGCGTCCTCCCCGGCTCTCCATGTCCTCCTCCCGTCCCCCCATGTCCCGGATCTTTCAGTATGGAGAATGGATGAAGGAGGCAGTAAATCTGTAATTTACCGGCTCCTTCCTTTTCCGAATGCACAGTCAGTGATCACTGACTTTGACCATTCATAACTAAGCATCGTAAACTTTAAATGGCTCTATATTTAGGATGTATCTGGTCTATAAACCAGAGGCTCTGGATGGAGAGTTGGATAAATTGCTCTATATTTAGGATGTATCTGGTCTTTTTTTCCCCCCAGAATAACATATGCCTTATGGTTACCAAGTAGAAATACTTTGTTTCAATGTATTTAATTGTTTTATAACACAACATAAGAAATCAGAAGCAAGCATACAGGTCACCGCAGGGGCTAAAGAATGATCAAGAATTACAGAGAGATCCAAAAGGAATATAAACAGAATAATCATAGTTTAACACCTTTATGCAATTGGGATGATATTGAAGGTTAATAAATGCGAAATGGAAAGAAAAGGGGGGAAAAAAAAGTCTATATGCCATGGCATATAGACTTCTACATCCCAGGGGAGTAGAAATGCTTTCATAAAGGAAAGGAAGTCTATACAATATTAATGACTGCGGCCTCTAAAAGGACACGCTCTTGTAATTTCGAGGACAAAAATGTAATAATCTCTCCCACTTAGATTGCTGATCAAGGCCCAAATCGATTTGCTTCCATATTCTCCAGCCACTGCGCTATTGTTTAGCTGTTGTTTCTGGAACACTGCAAAGTCATTTTTTGCATTTGTACAGAATACAGTGTGGTACTAAAAAAAAGATCACAAGTGACTTCCTATGCCACTTTTTGGCAATTTGCATATAGTTGACAACATTAACATTTGTTTTGTTCTTTAACCCCTTCACACCTAAGGATGAAACAAATCTAAATGCCTAAGCCCAATTTTTTGACTTTGACATGTGTTAGTAACTTTTGTTCATCCAGGTGGATTATACCTTGTTTTTTTCAGGAGCTTTCATTTGGTGGTAAATGGCAATGGATATCTCCTGCCTTTTTTTTTTTATTCTCAAAGGAAATCTGGCCCAAATAGAAAATAAAATCATACCACATATGTGTACAGTGCTTGAAAAAGTATTCATACCCCTTGAAATTTTCCACATTTTGTCATGTTACAACCAAAATGTAAATGTATTTTATTGGGATTTAACTAAAATCGAGTGGAACCAACTGCCTTCAGAAGTCACCTAATTAGTAAATAGAGTCCACCTGTGTGTAATCTAATCTCAGTATAAATACAGCTGTTCCATGAAGCCCCCAGAAGTTTGTTAGAGAACTTTAGTGAACAAACAGCATCATGAAGGCTAAGGAACACACCAGACAGGTCAGGGATAAAGTTGTGGAGAAGGTTAAAGCAGGGTTAGTTTATAAAACAATATCACAAAGCTTTAAACATCTCACGGAGCACTGTTCAATCCATCGTCCAAAAATGGCAAGAGTATGGCACAACTGCAAACCTACCAAGACATGGCTGTCCACCTAAACTGACAGTCCGGGCAAGGAGAGTGTAACGAAACGTCCCTACACTCCGCTTCAGTGCTTTTGTCATATACCATTTCCTCCCAGTCTGAATATAGATATCAGATATTCCAAGCGCTCACAAGCACAAAACAAGACAATACTTGTTTAGTTGCTAAACATAGACTCTTTTATTAGAACCAAAATACAAGTCTTTATATACAGTTAAAGAGGAGGTTCCCCCCTCCTTCTCATATTACTCTAATGCCCCGTACACACGGTCGGATTCTCCGATGGAAAATGTCCGATCGGAGCGTGTTGTCGGAAATTCCGACTGTGTGTGGGCTCCATCGGACATTTTCCATCGGATTTTCCGACACACAAAAGTTGGAGAGCAGGAGATAAAATTTTCCGACAACAAAATCCGTTGTCGGAAATTCCGATCGTGTGTACACAAATCCGACGGACAAAGTGCCACGCATGCTCAGAATAAATAAAGAGATGAAAGCTATTGGCCACTGCCCCGTTTATAGTCCCGACGTACATGTTTTAGGTCACCGCGTTTAAAACTATCGGATTTTCCGACAACTTTGTGTGACCGTGTGTATGCAAGACAAGTTTGAGCCAACATCCGTCGGAAAAAATCCTAGGATTTTGTTGTCGGAATGTCCGAACAAAGTCCGACCGTGTGTACGGGGCATAACAATACAACTGTAACCAGAAACAGAATTAACATGAGCTAATTAACTAATCCCTTAAAGCAGCCGATGTGACTCCGTGCCCTCCTGGGCATTGTTATGATTAATCAGGATTTCACTACAGGTCAGACTTGTTGTCACCCAGCTTCACACAGTAGATTATAAGTATAAACACAGAACTCCTTCATACAATTGCAGGGTTAATTAGAACAAACAACAATGTGGCAAGCCAGACTAGACTCATTTACATTATACAGTGAGGTCCATAAATATTGGGACATCGACACAATTCTAATCTTTTTGGCTCTATACAACACCACAATGGATTTGAAATGAAAAGAACAAGATGTGCTTTAACTGCAGACTTTCAGCTTTAATTTGAGGGTATTTACATCCAAATCGACTTGGATTTGGATGTAAATACCCTCCACACTACATTCTCTAACAGCTCTCCTCCACCATCCACACTACATTCTCTGACAGCTCTCCTCCACCATCCACACTACATTCTCCGACAGCTCTCCTCCACCATCCACACTACATTCTCCGACAGCTCTCCTCCACCATCCACACTACATTCTCCGACAGCTCTCCTCCACCATCCACACTACATTCTCCGACAGCTCTCCTCCACCATCCACACTACATTCTCCGACAGCTCTCCTCCACCATCCACACTACATTCTCCGACAGCTCTCCTCCCACCATCCACACTACATTCTCCGACAGCTCTCCTCCCATCATCCACACTACATTCTCCGACAGCTCTCCCCCCACCATCCACACTACATTCTCTCTCCGACAGCTCTCCTTCACCATCCACACTACATTCTCCTCCACCATCCACACTACATTCTCCAACAGATCTCCTCCACCATCCACACTACATTCTCCGACAGCTCCCACCATCCACACTACATTCTCCGGCAGTTCTCCTCCACCATCCACACTACATTCTCCGACATCTCTCCTCCCACCATCCACACTACATTCTCCGACAGATCTCCTCCACCATCCACACTACATTCTCCGACAGCTCCCACCATCCACACTACATTCTCCGACAGTTCTCCTCCACCATCCACACTACATTCTCCGACAGCTCTCCCCCCACTATCCACACTACATTCTCTGACAGCTCTCCCCCCACCATCCACACTACATTCTCTCTCCGACAGCTCTCCTCCACCATCCACACTACATTCTCCTCCACCATCCACACTACATTCTCCAACAGATCTCCTCCACCATCCACACTACATTCTCCGACAGCTCCCACCATCCACACTACATTCTCCGGCAGTTCTCCTCCACCATCCACACTACATTCTCCGACATCTCTCCTCCCACCATCCACACTACATTCTCCGACAGCTCTCCTCCCACCATCCACACTACATTCTCTGACAGATCTCCTCCACCATCCACACTACATTCTCCGACAGCTCCCACCATCCACACTACATTCTCCGACAGCTCTCCCCCCACTATCCACACTACATTCTCTGACAGCTCTCCTCCACCATCCACACTACATTCTCCGACAGCTCTCCTCCACCATCTATACTACATTCTCCAACAGCTCTCCTCCACCATCCACACTACATTCTCCGACAGCTCTCCTCCCTCCATCCACACTACATTCTCCGACAGCTCTCCTCCACCATCCACACTACATTCTCCGACAGCTCTCCTCCACCATCTACACTACATTCTCCGACAGCTCTCCTCCACCATCCACACTACATTCTCCGACAGCTCTCCTCCACCATCCACACTACATTCTCCGACAGATCTCCTCCACCATCCACACTACATTCTCCGACAGCTCTCCTCCACCATCCACACTACATTCTCCGACAGCTCTCCTCCACCATCCACACTACATTCTCCGACAGATCTCCTCCACCATCCACACTACATTCTCCGACAGCTCTCCTCCACCATCCACACTACATTCTCCGACAGCTCTCCTCCACCATCCACACTACATTCTCCGACAGTTCTCTCACCATCCACACTACATTCTCCGACAGATCTCCTCCACCATCCACACTACATTCTCTGACAGATCTCCTCCCACCATCCACACTACACTGAATTTTGTGTTGTTTAACAAGATTATTTTTCCTAAAGATTGCCCACACTCTGAACATAAATATGGAAGGTTAACCATGTGAATTCTCTGGTGTTGCAGGTGTCCTTTATGAGTGAAAAATGTCCCGCACTTATATAAAAGGAAGTTTACCCGTGTGAATTCTCTGATGTCTAACAAGGGCTCCTTTCTGAGTGAAAGATTTCCCGCACTCTGAACAAGAAAAAGGACGCTCACCCGCGTGAATTCTCTGGTGTATAACAAGGGTTCCTTTATCAGTGAAAGATTTCCCGCACTCTGAACACAAATAAGGACGCGCACCCGTGTGAATTCGCTGATGATCAAGAAGAGCAGTTTTTTTAAGAAAAGCTTTCCCGCACTCTGAACATGAGTAAGGACGCTCCCCTGTGTGAATTTTCTGATGTAGAACAAGGTCTCCTTTACGAGTGAAAGACTTCCCGCACTCTGAACATGAATAAGGACGCTCACCTATGTGAATTTTCTGATGTAGAACAAGGCTTCCTTTCTGAGTGAAAGACTTCCCGCACTCTGAACATGAATAAGGACGCTCACCTGTGTGAAATGTCTGATGTAGAACAAGGCCTCCTTTCTGAGTGAAAGATTTCCCACACTCTGAACATGAATAAGGACGCTCACCCGTGTGAATTTTCTGATGTCTAACAAGGCGTTTTTTATGAGTAAAAGATTTCCCGCACTCTGAACATGAATAGGTACGCTCAACGGTGTGAATTTTGTGATGTTTAGAAAGACCTCTCTTGTTTTTGAAAGATTTCCCGCACTCTGAACATGAATATGGATGCTCACCCGTGTGAATTCTGTGATGTTTAACAAGGCCTTTTTTTTGACTAAAAGATTTCCCGCACTCTGAACATGAATAAGGACGCTCACCTGTGTGAATTTTCTGATGTAGAACAAGGCCTCCTTTCCGAGTGAAAGATTTCCCGCACTCTGAACATGAATAAGGACGTTCACCCGTGTGAATTTTCTGATGGCTAACAAGGCCTTCTTTATGAGTAAAAGATTTCCCGCACTCTGAACATGAATAGGGGCGCTCACCAGTGTGATTTCTCTGATGTCTAACAAGATGATTTTTCTTAAGGAAAGATTTCCCGCACTCTGAACATGTATAGGGAAGGTCACCTGTGTGATATTTCTGATGTCGCAAAAGATTTCCTTTCTGATTGAAACATTTCCCGCACTCTGAACATGAGAATAGATTGTCACCTCGGTGATCTCCATCATGGGGTGAGGAAGATTCCTCGGCATTAGAAGGATCTGTTGATCGATCTGCAGTGTGAGATCTTACATGGATATTTACAATCATAGTATGTGATTGATGAGAAGATTCCCCCTGATCAGAGGGATCCATTGATGTCTCCGGACAGGAAGGTCTGTGATGTATATTTTGTGTATTTGGATTTCCTCCTGGAGGATCCTGTGTGATGACATTATCTTCTGACTTACAATCAGCAGATAATAGAAGATGTCTCTCCGAGGAATTCCTGACATCACATCCATCTGTTGGAAAGAAGTAAAACAAATATAATAAATCTCAGTAGATGACAAATAACTGGAGTTTTAGCTCCTCCTCCCCATCAGTGGAATAAGTGGAAATGCCGATCTCACAGCCTTCTTTCATTAGATGCGGAGAGGGCCTTTGATCGCTTGGATTGGAGGTTTATGGTAGCATCTCTGAAACAAGTAGGTCTCCCGGTGGAATTTATACAAAAAATAATGGCTTTATATACCACTCCTTCGGCAAGGATAAGGGTCATTTAAAAGTACTCGTGGCTATTAATGAATTGTCGGTCCCGGCAATACGCATAAAAGTCAATGAAAAAAACGGCATGGGATTCCCCCCACAGTCTGGTATGGATTTTGAGGGGGACGCCATTTTTAAAAAAAAATTTGGCGCGGGGTTCCCCTTAATATCCTTACCAGACCTGAAGGGCCTGGTATAGAATTTGGGGGGACCCCCACGCAATTTTTTTAAAAATTTTGGTTCGGGGTTCTCCTTATATTCATACCAGACCCAAAGGGCCTGGTAATGGACTGTGGGGGAAACCTATGCCGTTTTTTTCAATGACTTTTATGTGTATTGCCGGGACCGATAATTCATTAATAGCCGCAAGTACTTTTAAATGACTTTTTTTCCTTTAGAAATGTCATTTTGCTGTCAGACTGTTCTAAAAACGGGAAACATGCGCCCCTTTACAGGCATACTATAGACACCCCCCAGGTATGAAATTTAAAGGAATATTACACTTATATTGTTTGACTTTAAGAATTATTAAAATCACTGCTCCCGAAAAAACGGCCATTTTTTAAAACTTTTTTTTGCATTGATACATGTCCCCTGGGGCAGGACCCAGGTCCCTAAACACTTTTTATGACAATAACTTGCATATAAGCCTTTAAAATTAGAACTTTAGATTATTCATGTTCATTTCCCATAGACTTTAACGGTGTTCGCGTGTTCAAACAAATTTTTTGCCTGTTCATATGTTCTGCTGCAAACCGAACAAGGGGGTGTTCGGCGCATCTCTAACCTTGATTAGTCAATTTCAACTTGGGGCTAGGGGGAAACACTCCTGAAAAGAGAGTTGGGGAGAATGGCGATATACAAGATGGATATTCTACCTTGTTTTTTATATTTACTGTATATCAAACGTTACCTATAGCACTTCCGAGGGCGTTCTTCCGTTCATTACAGTCTAGCTTAGTAAGGTGTCTCTGGCCGAACTCCACAGCTAGGCTCCGCTAGGACATCTTAGTAAAGCGGGAAACAGGGGGGGGGGGGGGGGGGAACGGGTCTACCGCATATGTAAATGTACCATATAGCATCTGTATTGACCAGAATAGTGGATTGGTTTTATAACGGTAAATCAAAACAGTGGGTAACTATTGAGTAACAAATAACACCTGTCCCCTTGTCCTCCCTTCCGTGGATTATGCGTGAATATACACGAATGCTATCCTAAGTATATGGCTGTATGGTCTCCCTGGATTGATTTTTTGGGCTCTGGTGATCTGGGATCTTTATTATAAATAGTCTTTTTTGTAATTAGTTTTTATTCTATGACGCGGATCTGATTTAGGGAGGCGGTTCCCCAGATGGACTGTTGGAGAAATGGATAGACTTGTTTGTAAAAAAATGTCCTTTTTTTTTCTTCTTTCTCTTCTTCTGTCGCTTCTTACTCTTTTTTTCTTTCTTTTTAGAGTTTAGTTTGTCGTGCTTTGGGGTAGATTCTTGCCCAAGTGAAGTAATGGTTATCCAAGTACAAATGCCTTTCCTGAATAGGTGGTAAGACATAATTATATTGATCTACAAAATATTGGAAAGGATTGTCTTTCTCAACATCTGTTAATGTTTTGATATATGGGATCTAGTTGATCCAGATTATGGGCTTTTGTATGTAATTTTGCAATTTATTTAATAAAAAAGTGTAAAATAATTGGTTCAATAAAGGCCTTCTATAAAAAAAAGGCTTCCTTAACCAAGACGCGTTAGTGTTTTTTTTTTACTACATAGAATTGTCTGTATTTGGCTGTTAAATTATAAAGAGTTTGCAGATCATATATGGACTCCAGTATGATTTTTTTTCTAAAAATGTCGGTTACACAAAAGTGGTGATGGGTTCTGATTTTTGAAGTTTTATTGAAGCTTGGCAAATGCCCTTTGTGTGTTGATTTTCTATTTGTTTTAAAGGGGCCCAGTAGAACCCTGGCTCAGTAGTACCCCCACTCAGAGGATCCCCAGCTTATTAGTACCCTCGTTCAGCAGATCCCATGTTCAGTAGTATCCCCCAGCTTTGCTGATCCTCTGCCAACTGCTCGTGACTTATTTCTGGTTAAAGGATATTAAACACCCAAAACAACTAAGACACAATGGGTAAAATGTATTTTTGCATTAATAACGGCTATGGGGAGTAATGGAGATGTCATAGCATTTTCTGGAAACATGACATTATATTGAGGAATGGAGATGGACCTTTCATATGGTGTACAGTATCTCCTCCTCATTTGTTGGGAACATGACGTTATATTGAGGAATGGAGATGGACCTTTCATATGGTGTACAGTATCTCCTCCTCATTTGTTAGGAACATGACATTATATTGAGGAATGGAGATGGACCTTTCATATGATGTACAGTATCTCCTCCACATTTGTTGGGAACATGACATTATATTGAGGAATGGAGATGGAGCTTTCATGTGGTGTGGTTTGCGCAAATGTTATAGCGTCTACAAACTATGTGATTTATTTATGAAATCTTAATTCATTTTTTATTTTTTACTAGTAATGGCGGCGATCAGCGACTTATAGCGTGACTGCGATATTGTGACGGACAAATCGGAATACCTGACACTTTTGACATTTTTGGGAACTAGTGACACCAATACAGTGATCAGTGCTAACAATATGCACTGTCACTGTACTAATGATGCTGGCTGGGACAGGGGTAAACATCTAGGATGATCAAGGGATAAAATGTGTGGCCAACATGTGTTAGGCTAAGTTCCCACTGGCATTAAAAGCAGGCGTTTGAGAAGTAAAATGAGACTGTGACCCGCTTCTTCCATAGTGCCTATACTTACTTCTGTGGATAGGTGGAGATATTTTTTCCTCTTCACTTTTCATAATCATCCCGACCTCCTCCGTGGACAGCTGATCACCCCCCACATATGTCTCTACTTCTTCTTCTTTAACCTCAGCTTTTATATTAAACCGCTCTTCACCCTAAATAATAAAAAAATCTATTAAAGTCAACTGAAATAAAAATGACAGCAGCTTTCCATTACCTAATACATCAATAAAAGTTTTTCTCAAAACCTCTTTCAGGACAGCACCTGGAGAGAGCGCAGCTCCACCCACTTTCCTAGGAAACACTGCGATCAATTTCTTTTAAAGGCAGGACACTTCCACCATGACCTCAGTTGTAGTGTTTCCTCCGCCATGGTGGAAGCGCTGCGAGGAACTACGGATGTGCTGCACTCTATTCAGGCAGAGGTCCTGTGCATGGGAGTTTTTTTTGTTTCTTTTTCCTTTTCTTAGACCCTGGGGTCTTTGGGCCACCCCAGCATCCTCCCAGATAGGCGGGGGGTATTCTTTTGCTCCCTGGGTGCCTGCCAGGGGGGGGTCTGTCAGAACGTGGAGCCAGGAGTGGCGTATCCTTCCTGGGCCTTCGTTCGTTCCGGATTCCGATGGCGGGTGATCTCATTTCCGGAAGGGACGGGACTTCCGGTCGGGTGCATGGCTTCCAGCCTGCGGAATGCAGGAGAAGGAGGGCGGGCCCTGGCTGGTGTACACATCCGGTCTTCGCAGCGGCGAAGAGACTGGGAGTTTCTTTTTAAAAAGTCGCGATGGCCGCAATGTTCGCTGCGCAAAATGGAGTCAGTGGCAGTGGCGGGAGCAGGAGCCACAGGTGCCAGCCAAGTCCAGGTAAGCAGGGGCACAGGCCCCATGGCTGTTACCTATAGGGCTATGTTTTTTTTCCCCTCCTCCCCTCCCCTGGGCATTAGTATAGGGGAGGAGGGGGTCTGCACCATAACCCTTGGTTTATCTCACGGAGGGGTATGGTTGGATGGTCGGCCCCCCCCTATTACTTTTATGGGGGGGCTGTTAGGTATCCTTGGGGGAAGGAGGGGGGTTATGGTTAGGTCCTAATCTAGTATTTTTTTTTTTTTAATAAATGTAAGCGGTGTAAGTACCTAAACATGACTTGGTATCAGGCTCTTGTACTCCCTGAACATAAGAGCTCAGACTGGGAGAGGGGGAAACAGAACAAGTGACCAATCAGCTGTGCTGAAATTTTAACAAGAACTGATAGCAGGAGGGAGCAGCGTGACAGAGAGATGAGCTCATCAGTCTGCTGTTTCTCCTGTCACTGTCCAGTCACAGACTGGGGGAGGGACAAGACCAGCAGGTATTACTGATCTGAAGTAGAGAAAAATAAGGTCTACTGCCCATTTCCTGTGAGCCCAGGAAGCCCGGGACCCAGTCCCTAGTGGGACATCATCACATCAGCCTGGACTTACAGGAGCAAAGAACAGCACCATGTCATTCAGTATGAACCCCCATTGGAAGAACACAAGGAGGAAGAGGACCCACAATGACATGTGACTGGACTTAACAGCCACAGAAAAAAGGAACGTATATTGATTAAAAATAAAAAAAGAGAATGAGCTAGAAACCAAAGATGTAGAAGTAAGCATTAAAACAAGAATCTATAAAAAAATAATGTCCTCTCATAGCTTAGAATGCATATTTAGGTCTACATGTCCAGCCCCACCTACCTGATCCTGGTAAGGGATGGTGTGATCCTCCTGTATGGAATCCTGGGAATATAGAGGAAGGGGACATCTCTCGCCCTAAACCCCAAAGATGATAAAATACATTTATAAAATGGAGCAAGACATTATATAGAAAAATATCATCTCATAGCTTAGAATACATATGAGTTCCAATTGCTCGGTCCTATCTACCTGATGAATGTGAGGGATGGTGTGATCTTCCTGTGTGGAATCCTGGGAATACAGAGGACCTCCCCCTCCCATAGACTGCTGAGCTCCACTCATCAACATCTCTTCTTCTTCCCTTTTAATCTCAGCTTTAATGTCTTTCAGTTCCTCATCCTAAACCCCAAAGATAGTAGAATATATGTGTAAAATGGAACATGTCCTCTCATAGCTTAGATTTATGTTCTAGTTGCTCAGTCCCACCTACCTGATGATGGTGAGGGATGCTTTGACCTTCCTGTGTGGAATCCCGGGAA
The DNA here is from genome assembly GCA_037953035.1 of Aquarana catesbeiana. NCBI lineage: Eukaryota > Metazoa > Chordata > Amphibia > Anura > Ranidae > Aquarana > Aquarana catesbeiana. The sequence goes on along the minus strand of JBBHAA010001391.1, from coordinate 2,150,279 downwards.
TACAGAGGACGGGGACATCTCTCTTGTGTGTCACCTTCCTCCATAGACTGCTGATCCTCAAACATCTCTTCTTTTTCTACTTTAACCTCAACTTTGATGTCTTTCAGTTCTTCACCCTAAACCCCAAACATGATAGAATGGATTTGTAAAAGGAATCGAGATGATATAGAAGAATTATCTCAAAGTGTAGAATTCCACAACGTATTTGAGTCCTAGTTGCTCAGTCCCACCTACCTGATGAAGGTGAGGGATGGTGTGACCTTCCTGTGTGGAATCCCGGGAATACAGAGGAGGAGGACATCTCTCTGGTGGGTTCCCATTACTGGATCCATCTGTAGGAAACACACACACTGACTGAATACGTTGTTTCTATGTGTTTATCAGATGATGGGGGATCTAGGTGGACCCTCCATACTGCTCTCTCCTTTACAATAAAGTCTCCTCTTACCCGGTGATGTGAGGGGCGGCTGATTCTCCATCATGATGTCCTTGTAGAGATCCTTGTGTTCTTCTAAATACTCCCACTCCTCCATGGAGAAATAGACAGTGACCTCCTGACACCTTATAGGAACCTGACACACACAATGATACAGTCACCATCCAGACACATCCCTTGTCTGTTACTGGATAATGTCCCAGAATTCCCGGCACCGCTCACCTCTCCTATCAGCAGATGAATGATCTTCTTGGTGACTTCTAGAATCTTCTAGTCATTGATTCTCTGATGTTTCAGGGAATGAGGTGAAGGCACTGTAATGGCAAAATGGTCACCAGACTTTACCGGAGGAAAACTCTGCATTGAAAGAACAACACTAATGTCCCAGAATCCTCTTCACTTCCCTGGTCATGGTTGTGTTTTATTAATAGAGATGACTGATGTCATGTGACCTTCCAGAATCCTCCTCACCTCTCCAGTCAGGTCTGTGTTTTATTAATAGAGATAAGAGTGATGTCATGTGACCTCCCAGAATCCTCCTCACCTCTCCAGTCAGGTCTGTGTTTTATTAATAGAGATAAGAGTGATGTCATGTGACCTCCCAGAATCCTCCTCACCTCCCCAGTAAGCAGGTAGATGATTTTCAGGGTGAGGTTGAACGTAGAATTCCAGCTAAAGCCTAACTAGTCTTAAAAATGCTCCCTCCCCCTCCTAACAACTGTACTAACGAACCTGTGTAAAAAAGACATATATACTTACCTATTTTCAGCCCACATTGGTCCGGTCACAGGATCCCCTTTGTCATACAATGTCATTTGCAGGGGAATAGAGAAAGTACCCACATATGGCTGTGAAAGCCAGGAGCCATTACATCACCTATAGGCTTCCATGGTGAAGCCACTGTCAGTGGTCCCTCCTCTCCCCTGAAGATTCTGCTGGATGAAACATGGAACTCGAATCACGTTACTGACCAGAATGGGCAGGAAGTGGACAAGTATACACATTTATTTATTTTTTTTAACAGGATAGTTAATAGAGGTTGTGCAAAAAAGTTTTAACAGCGCCAAAGATGTGTATAATTAATCCAAATGGACTGCAGCTTTCTCAAAATTGACGTGGGTCAGTAGTGGTAAAATAATTCTAGCCCCCCTCTGTAACTCAAAACATGTAACCAGTAAAAAAATTTAAAACGTCGCCTATGGGGATATTTTAGTACCGAAGTTTGGCGCCATTCCACGAGCATGTGCAATTTTGAAGATTGACATGTTATCTATTTACTCGGCGTAACATCATCTTTCACATTATGCAAAAAAAAAAATTGGACTAACTTTACCGCTTTATTTTTTTTAAAGCCCGAAACTGCGTAAATACTGTGCGAGATAAAAAGTTGCAAAGACTGCCACTGTATTCTCTAGTGTTGTTAATACGGTGATCAGTGCTAAAAAATACTGCACTATCACTGTATTAGGCCCCTTTCACACTGGGGCGGTGGGGGCGTCGCTGGTAAAACAGCGATGTTTTTAGCGCTGTTTTACCGTCGTTTTTGCGGCTGTATTCGGCCGCTAGCGGTGCGGTTTTAACCCCCACTGGCGGGCGAAAAAGGGTTAAAACCGCTTGTACAGCACGGCTATAGCCGCGATATTGCCGCGGTATAGCCGCGCTGTCCCATTGATTTTAATGGGCAGGAGCGGCGCTCCAAAGATGCGGCTCGCAGGACTTTTTTTTACCGTCCTGCCAGCGCACCGCTTCAGTGTGAAAGCCCTCGAGCTTTCACACTAAACAAACAGCGGAGGCTGTTTAGGGGCGGTTTGCAGGCGGTATTTTTAGCGCAATAACGCCTGCAAACCGCCCCAGTGTGAAAGGGGCCTTAGTGTCATTGGTCCCCAAAAAGTGTCAAAAGTGGCAGTTAGTTTCCTGGCAATTTCACAGTCCCGCTATAAGTCGCTGAAAAAAAAAAAAAAAATCCCATAGTTTGTAGACACTGTAACTTTTGCGCAAACCAATCTATAATTCAGGCATATTGATATTTTTATTTTACCAAAAATATGTAGCAAAATACATATTTGCCTAAATTTATGAAGAAATTAGATTTTTTAAAATTTTTTTGGTGGATATGTTTTATAATAGAAAGTAAAAAAATACTGTTTTCAAAATTGTCGCTCTTTTTTGTTTTTATAAAATAAAACCAGCAGAGGTGATCAAATACCACCAAAAAAAAGCTCTATTTGTGGGGCAAAAAAATAAATAAATACATTTTGCTTCGGTACAGCGTCACACGTCTGCGCAATTGTCAGTTAAAGTAATGCAGCGCTGTATCACAGAAAATGGCCTGGTCAGTAAGGGGGGCATATCTTCCGGAGGTCAAGTGGTTAATGTTATTAATAATGTTCTATTTATGAAGACACTATACAGTATATAGGTAATGTTTCTATATTATTATTATTATACATGTTTTATAAAGCACCAACAGTTTGTGTGGCGCTGTAGAATAAGGATGAGCTCCGGCATGTTCGCACAGCCCATGTGCCAAGCCCGCCAGAAAGTCAGCGCTGCGCTAATCACAGGCAGTGAGACATTTCCCGATCTCTGCAACCGCACATCGGGAAATGTCTCACTGCCTGTGATTAGCGCAGTGCAGTGCCGACCTCCTGGCGGGCTATGCGAACACGCCGGAGCTCATCCTTACTGTAGAACATGGAAGCAGACTGTACAGTTACTGTATTGATTATAATATACTCTATATATGTGTATATCATTTGCTGGAGATAAAAGACATCACAGTGACTATGGAGGAAGAAGACAGACATGACGGGGGGTTACTGGGTGTAAATATAAATTAATAACTTATTACCTCCTCTGCGGCCACTTCCAACGTCTTCTCTCTACTTCCTCCTGGCTCACCTTTCACCCGGAACTTCCTGTTTAAACCACTACATCACTTCCTGTACATAAGATACCTCACTTCCTGTCTGTCTATCACTTCCTATCTGCACCTGACGTCACTTCCTCCCCAGTTGTGGTCACTTCCTGTGTCTGTACAAACAAATCACACACTTCCTGTCCCACTCATAATTCGAAAAGATCTCCACCTTCAGAGTAATGTCATTAAAGGGGGAGTCCCGTCTATATTTACTATGTGAATATTATAAAATAACATTGCAATGGTTAAAAAATACGAATCACCAGATCCGGTCACCATCTTGAAAAAACTGCAGATCAAATCACAGAAAAATTAAGTATGTTCAGCTGAATTGCTGTGTTTTTCCTTTACATATTTTTTTCCTCCCTTGCATTGTGTGTCTATGTGTCTGTAAGACTCTCATTTGTTCCTCTGTAATGAAGGAGTATGCTGTGAGTGGAATACATGTGTGCTGTATACACAAGTAGGCTCAGACTCTATTATATCATACTTGCCAACAGTCCCGATTTTAGGGTTGCCACCTTTTCTTCAAGCCAAACCTGAACACATTAGCAGCGCACGGCAAATATATATTTGTTTGTAGTACATTAAATTCATTACCTCTGTACAATGCAATGAAGAGCATTTTTTTATGTAGTATACACTATATACTATACATATAGTTTTGTGATTAAATAACATTTCAGGAGGGTTTGATGGGGGGCAGTATGTACAGGAGAGGAGTTCGGAGGGTATGATGGGGGCAGTATGTACAGGAGAGGAGCGCGGAGGGTATGATGGGGGTGGTATGTACAGGAGAGGAGTGTGGAGGGTATGATGGGGGTGGTATGTACAGGAGAGGAGTGCAGAGGGTATGATGGGGGCAGTATGTACAGGAGAGGAATGCGGATGGTATGATAGGGGTAGTATGTACAGGAGAGGAGAGGGGAGGGCATGATAAGGCAGTATGTCCAAGAGAGGTATGCAGATGGTATGATAGGGGTAGTATGTACAGGAGAGGAGTGCGGAGGGTTTGATAGGGGCAGTATGTACAGGAGAGGAGTGCGGTGGGTATGATGGGGGCATTATGTGCAGAAGAGGAGTGTGGAGGGTATGATGGGGGGCGGTGTGTGCAGGAGAGGAGTGTGGAAGGTATAATGGGGTGGTATGTACAGGAGAGGAGTGTGGAGGGTATGATGGGGGCAGTATGTACAGGAGAGGAGTGCGGAGGGTATGATGGGGGCAGTATGTGCAGGAGAGTAGTGCGGCGGGTATGATGGGGGCAGTATGTGCAGGAGAGTAGTGCGGAGGGTATGATGGGGGCAGTATGTGCAGGAGAGGAGTGCGGAGGGTATGATGAGGGCAGTATGTGCAGGAGAAGAGTGCGGAGGGTATGATGGGGCGGTATTACAGGAGAGGAGTGCGGAGGGTATGATGGGGGCAGTATGTGCAGGAGAGGAGTGCAGAGAGTATGATGGGGGCAGTATGTGCAGGAGAGGAGTGCCGAGGGTATGATGGGGGCAGTATGTACAGGAGAGGAGTGCCGAGGGTATGATGGGGCAGTATGTGCAGGAGAGGAGTGCGGAGGGTATGATGGGGGCAGTATGTACAGGTGGCATTGATGCGTATCAGTGCTCATCAATGCTGCCTAACAGTGCCCAACAATTCTGCCTATCAGTGCCATCTATCAGTGCTCATCAATGCCACCTATCAGTGCTCATCAATGCCACTTATCAATCCTGCATTTCAGTGCCCATCAATTCTGCCTATCAGTGCCACCTATCAGTGCCATCAATGCCGCCTATCAGTATCCATCCATGCCGCCTACCAGTGCCCATCAGTGCTGTCTATCACAACCCATCAGTGCTGCCTATCACAACTCAACAGTGCTGCCTATCACAACTCATCCATGCTGCCTTACAGTGCCCATCCATGCTGCCTCTCAGTGCCCATCAATGCCGCCCTTTCAGTGCCCATCAGTGCTGCCTATCAGTGTCTATCAATCCCACCTATCAGTGCCCATTAGTGCCTCCCATAAGTGCTTATCGGTTATTGACAGTTCTCCCTCTCTCCTCTCTTGCACGATCTGCTCCTTCTCCGACCCCCCTCCCTCTCCTGTGTGTACTCTGCGGGAAGTCAAGTGTGAAGCTAACAAGCTCACACAGGACAGAGAGGGGGTGGTTGAAAATGGAGCAGATCGTGCAAGAGAGGAGAGAGGGAGTACTGTCAATGATGGCTGTGAGCTGTATAAAAGATACACGCTCTCTGCTCAGAGCTATGCGATTGGCAACCCCGCTGGGGCCCCGACAGTGGCGGAATGCCAGGGCCCAGTCGCAAGTGCGACTGCTGCGACTCTGGTAGTTCTGCCACTGACCGATACTAGGGAGTTGGAAGCAACAACACTCCCTGTATAGCTTTTCTGACAGCTGCTTCTGTTTCTATCCCTCCCGCGGCTGTCAGGGAGATTGGTGCTTGTAACTGCCCCCACTGCCGCACCAATCACCCCCCCAGGCTGTCCCCCTCTTTGCTCCTCCTGTGTGCTCCCTGGATCCTCCTCTGTGCTCCCCTTGTCCTCTGGGTCCCGATCCATTTTGTCCTCCATGTCCCCCTGCGTCCTGTTGTGAATTCATGAAGAAATATATTTTATATTTACTGGCAGAAACATGAGAGATGCTTAGGCCTCACCAAGTAGATGAACTGTGATGTTAAATAGTTGAACTGTTGCCCTCTTGGGGACTTTTAGGATAAAATGGACATTCTCATGTTTGACCAAGCCTTTCTCTACTACCTCAAATATTGAAGACTTTTACAAGCATGTATTGTAAAGGAAGCTGTTGGAACAAAGACTATTCCTGTCACAAAACAAGGAGATATTTACATGGTATTGTGAATAAACGAAAGCTGCCAAAGGACACAAGGTGACATAGGCTTTTATAGCATAGAGATAGCCTCACTCATTGTGTTTGAGGGGAGAACTGTTTAAATAGCTAACACCTTGGCTAAGAGAACCCATTGTATGAACTTTTAGGATGGTTTAGACAAACAAGCCAGTTCTATACACCCAGTGAGAATGTTCAAGGTCCCTCTCAACACATTAGTGAAAGTTGAATATTGTGCTAGTCAAAAATAATATAAGGTATCAATAAGGTAATCATAAGTCATTTTAAACTATCTCTGACATTGTAGGTCACAGAGACATTATAATGTTGGCGTCTGCGGACCCAACAACTTTGCTATGAAGAAAATGTATATGAAAGTGTGATTTTATAAGCAGAAGTGTTTTAAGTAACGAATTTGTATTAGGAAAAACGTATAATCATGATTATAATCTTATAAGATTGTAGCCTACACTTAAGATAAACAAATGTTCAGTAGAGATACCAGAAGTTATACCGGTATCCATATAGATAATCAGTTTTATGTAGTATTGATGAAATATATAACAATGTGTGTATTTCCTAGATAGACCAGTTTACAGATATACATTTATAGAGATACATTTATATAACCAAGTTATGTAATGATGATTAATCAAACTTATACTGAGTGTATTTTACATTAGACCGAGTACCAGAATATTTAAAGGTATATACTTATCCTTACCATTATACACCTTATGAAAATAGAACGTATTAATTTAAAAGGATGGACTCAAAACACGTGTGAGACACCTGGTGGTTGAAGGTGGTATTATTTGAACTCAATACATTTCCAGAGGAAGTTAATCATTACGTCTCCTAACCCAATGGGAAGTGAGCCACCTCCTTTTGGGCAGAGCCATTATAATTTTTATGGTCTTATTATCTGAAATGGTATTTAGAGGCAAGGAAGAGGGGAGACAGGACCAACGAACAGAAGGAGGAGAGAGCTCAGGGGGGAGAGCTCAGGGATCCACCCTGAGGGGGGACACTGGGAGACACACACACTCCCAGACTGACACTCATGCACCATGCATGAATACATCTCTTTACATTCATGAAAATTCCTCAACACCTAATACTTAGAACTCGGAGGTCACAAGAAGTAAATCCTCTTTAGGAGTATCCATTTTGAAACTACGGCAGCCATTTTAACTCTGGTAACTAGCCCATAGGAACTGCAGCCATCCTGGAATGTGTAATTATATCATGTTGATTTTATCTTGTATGTTCTCTCAAATATTGATATGTTCTCACAGATATTGATGTATTGAATATTATAAAGTTGATAATCATTCTCCCGAATCAATAACCGCCTTGTAGATTTTTCTCGAAAGATTCAGATTTTTCCATTATATTTTTCTTTTTGCATAGTTGCCACATTTATTGACAAAGCAAACGTCTAATTTATTTCACAATTTTAACCACTTACTTACCTGCAGCAAAGTAACGGTTGTACGTGTGAAATACAGATGTTCTGTTTAATTGTCAGGTTCACAAGGTTATTGATTCTACCGAGAAGTTATCATGGTGGTATTATGTCAAAGGGACGGTACGCCCATTTTTGCAAGTGTTTTTATTGATTTTCAAGACGTTCATGTAACGCAATCGGTATCTTAATTTCATGTGATTATTTGTGTTTGTTTACCAATAAAATTTCTATTTTGTGTGACCACACGTCTCCGTGAATAAGTTTCACAAGTATAGACTGTGTCATACTGATTGATTTTGTATCTTAAAAATATCTTCGTTAAAAATTACTCAAGGATAATTATTGTGCAGGAAACCTGTCCTTAAAAAGGCACAACTTATTCTGACTGAAAATTCACGACATAATGGAGGCACTGCTGAGATAACGTCGATGTTTTGTACAAGATCAATCATAGTTATGGTGGTGACATACATAATACTTTGCATGAAAATTTTAATTATTAATTTTTTTTTGTTTGCCAAAAAAAAAAAAAAAATGTCTGGTCAAAGTGAATTTCATGCTGGGGGGGATTATCAAGAGTCAGCCCTTAGTGGTAGTATGAGTACTCAGAGAAAATTGGTACATGTACAGGAAATGTTGGAAATAATTTCTAAAATTGATATGATGGATCAGGTCAGAAAAAGTTTGTCTAATGAGATTGGTCTAGAAGCATACATTAAAGACCGTAAAAGCCGCGCCAGTCAGTTAATGAAAGACATGTGGAACGCGGAAGGTCAAAGTGATGAACTCACAGACAGCTTCTCTAAGACAAAGGGAATAAAAAGGCTTGATCACCTTCTTTTGGAATTATGTATTATCCTGCTGTATCTTCATAGAGAGTTTAAACGTCAAAATACCCAAAAGGAGAGTGATATCTTAGAAACCCAGCCCAGTTTAATAGAAAAGGAATGGGAACTTACTAAAAATAGAAAGGGGACCAATGACAAGGCAGATCGTTATCACGAGTCTATGACAATACAAGATGAAATAGAACAGTTGCAAAAGAAAACTAAAATAATGCAGGACAAGTATCACCAAGCAAGGAAAGTATGGGAACAATTAATAGAGGGGATGGAGTGTTTTCTGCAGGAAAACGAGTCTCCTGACGAAAGTTGCCAAGTAATAGGCAGCGGAAATTTAGCAAGTTGCCGAGTAATATGCAGTGGAAATTTAAAAGAAGAAACAAATCAGCTTAGGTCAGGACAGGAATCCCTAATTAAGCAATCAGTAGAATTAAAAGAACAACTGAAGTTTGTGCCCCAGGGTGATGCTCAGATGCTTAACCCTAAAAGGGACGAGTTTGATAGTACTTCAGAATCTGACTCTGAATCTGATTCTGACTCTGATTCTGAATATGAAGGTTGGGAGTCAGACGATGAGGAGGAATCGGAAAAAGAATCAATATCCTACGCCAAGCCATCTGTAGAGCAAAGGGGGGTAAAAAGTGAAGTACCACATGAAAGGGGATCTAACCAGTTTTCTTTGGGATCAGAGAAAAAGACAGACACCCCTAACCAAGACCCCGCAGAAACAATCAAATTTGTAAATGATGCTGTCCCAGTCTTTAGTGACGAGTCTGACAGTACTTCAAAATCTGACTCTGAATCTGATTCTGAATATGAAAGTTGGGAATCAGACAACGGGGAGGAATCAGAAAAAGAACCAATATCCTATCCCAAGCCATCTGTAGAGCAAACGGGGGTAAAAAGTGAACCACCACATGAAAGGGGATCTAATCAATTCTCTTTGGGATCAGAGAAAAAGCCAGACACCCCTAAACAAGACACCTCAGAAATAATAAAATTTGTAAATTATGTTGTCCCAGTCTTTAAGGAAGAGGGATCCATGTGCGTTATTGACCACATCGAGACCTATGAAAATACCCTATCAGTTTTAGGCCTCGAAAATCTGGCTGTGCTCAAAAGTGCTTCCCACGTAGCAGAAAAGGAGCCAGATCACAACCACCCTGAGTTTAAATCCACATCTTTAAAGGCCCTACCTAACTACATAAAAGTGAGTTTAGCAAAAGATTACAAAGGGGGGTGTTCACCGGAGTCGTTGGTAAAAGAGAGTAACAATTTGTATTCTATCCAACAGACTGGTGAAAACAAAGGGGGGCCTGAGCCCTCAAATAAATTTGTGAATGAAATTCATGTATCTCCTAAATCAGTACATGTTGAAACCCAGAAAAAGACATACGCTGACATAGTCAGAGGAGACGTGCCAAAGAGTTTCCCTAGCAGGAGACCAGGTACCCCACCAAATAGAAGGGGGGAGCAAAGATCACCTCGGGAGTACCACCCATGGGATTCTGGCCCAAAGTTTGAAAGAAACTATAGGGTGTATCTCCCACGGGTCAGATTTAAACCTAAGGGTAGACCCTCACCAGTGTGATTGGCCCCAGGGGCCTACACAGGTAAATAGGGAGCAATCACAAGGTAGAACACCCCAAAATCCCCGGAAAAATAGGGAGCAACTAAGGCCCAGACAAATATCCCAAAATGAAGACAGTGGTTCTGATGGGGATATGTCTGATCAAACTGAGCCAGTAGTCCCTAGAAGACACAGAAACCGGGTCCCACGACCCAATCCTGATCAACCTGTAAGCAATGCAAAATCCAAAATCGTTCAAATTAGGAATATGTTACACGGTTTTATTGCTGTACGGAACGTGAATAGCATTTCTTCAAGGGGCAAATCCTGTGGCCAACCAAGGGCCACAGAGCCTTTGAAGCGCCTATGGTAAAATAAATCAGAGGAAGGCACTGAATAAAGGTATAGGAGACAGAAGTTCTAACACCATGTTTTTCCCCAGGTCACAGTAATGAGGATCCTGAAATCCCTACCGGGGGATGGTGGTTGTTAGATATTAATTATTCTCCTATTTTTTAGTGGTCACTTCATTCCTCTGACATACACAGGTCGCTCCAAACAGCCTAATTTCAAGAAGTCGCCTAAGACGGTGATTCCAGAGGAAGACCGAATCCTAAAGACATTAATATCAGGAGGCCTAAATGGTTTGATATTTTGGGTAAAAGATGAGGAGTCACCCGCATAAGGTAGTTTGATTGCCTCAAAAGATTTGTATTGACACCCCAAAGGGGGGAGATTTTATTTGTTTTATTCCTCACAAGTAGAAAGTTGACTATAATGTCAAATATCTTAGTACTGACAATAAGTGTCACATGTCAAACTTAAATGTTTTAATTGTTATTATTCCAGAACCGCTACAAGTAAGCTAAAAAAAAAATGGTTCTGAAGAATGTCAGTCAGTCATTCATGTCTGGTATCCACAGCTGTGAAGAAATGTCCTCATGTTAATAAGCCCTGAAGCTTTGTCTCCCATAGCAAATGTTTCATATATTGTTATGCTATCCAGAGCGTTTAGTTAAAGGACTGATGACACAATGGAGAAAAAAAAAAGGGGCTCTGAGGAAGCCCAGGATACCAGCTTAACATTGAGATCTCAAACACAGATCATGTAAAAAAAAAAAAAGGGAGACTATATATGTCGTTTCTAACGGAATCCATTTTCCCTTACAGGACTAAGATGTCCATGAGCCGGTCAACAGAACTGAGAGCCCAACGTGTGTGAAACATCCAGTGGAAGAACCGTATGGGGGATTCCAGAACACCACTGATGGCCAGTCTACACGGACAAACCTCCCAGGACGGCCAAGACCCAAAGGTGCCCGAAGTGATCCATTTCCCGCCAACCAACGGATGATGGCCCTGAGATGCACACATCAATCACCAACCCATTTTGTGTTTTCCCTTCAAAGAATTACACCCACATGAAGGTGTCTACACCCTTTAAACATAGATCCACAATACGGATCCACCTCCACAGCTAGATTTACAAGACCCGAATGAAGCCATATTTCTTCAACGTTTTGCATTGGTGAAGTCTTTCAAACGACTCCCGGCATTTGAACACTTCACAAGGGGGGATTTGTTGTGAATTCATGAAGAAATATATTTTATATTTACTGGCAGAAACATGAGAGATGCTTAGGCCTCACCAAGTAGATGAACTGTGATGTTAAATAGTTGAACTGTTGCCCTCTTGGGGACTTTTAGGATAAAATGGACATTCTCATGTTTGACCAAGCCTTTCTCTACTACCTCAAATATTGAAGACTTTTACAAGCATGTATTGTAAAGGAAGCTGTTGGAACAAAGACTATTCCTGTCACAAAACAAGGAGATATTTACATGGTATTGTGAATAAACGAAAGCTGCCAAAGGACACAAGGTGACATAGACTTTTATAGCATAGAGATAGCCTCACTCATTGTGTTTGAGGGGAGAACTGTTTAAATAGCTAACACCTTGGCTAAGAGAACCCATTGTATGAACTTTTAGGATGGTTTAGACAAACAAGTCAGTTCTAAACACCCAGTGAGAATGTTCAAGGTCCCTCTCAACACATTAGTGAAAGTTGAATATTGTGCTAGTCAAAAATAATATAAGGTATCAATAAGGTTATCATAAGTCATTTTAAACCATCTCTGACATTGTAGGTCACAGAGACATTATAATGTTGGCGTCTGCGGACCCAACAACTTTGCTATGAAGAAAATGTATATGAAAGTGTGATTTTATAAGTAGAAGTGTTTTAAGTAACGAATTAGTATTAGGAAAAACGTATAATCATGATTATAATCTTATAAGATTGTAGCCTACACTTAAGATAAACAAATGTTCAGTGAAGATACCAGAAGTTATACCGGTATCCATATAGATAATCAGTTTTATGTAGTATTGATGAAATATATAACAATGTGTGTATTTCCTAGATAGACCAGTTTACAGATATACATTTATAGAGATACAGTTATATAACCAAGTTATGTAATGATGATTAATCAAACTTATACTGAGTGTATTTTACATTAGACCGAGTACCAGAATATTTAAAGGTATATACTTATCCTTACCATTATACACCTTATGAAAATAGAACGTATTAATTTAAAAGGATGGACTCAAAACACGTGTGAGACACCTGGTGGTTGAAGGTGGTATTATTTGAACTCAATACATTTCCAGAGGAAGTTAATCATTACGTCTCCTAACCCAATGGGAAGTGAGCCACCTCCTTTTGGGCAGAGCCATTATAATTTTTATGGTCTTATTATCTGAAATGGTATTTAGAGGCAAGGAAGAGGGGAGACAGGACCAACGAACGGAAGGAGGAGAGAGCTCAGGGGGGAGAGCTCAGGGATCCACCCTGAGGGGGGACACTGGGAGACACACACACTCCCAGACTGACACTCACGCACCATGCATGAATACATCTCTTTACATTCATGAAAATTCCTCAACACCTAATACTTAGAACTCGGAGGTCACAAGAAGTAAATCCTCTTTAGGAGTATCCATTTTGAAACTACGGCAGCCATTTTAACTCTGGTAACTAGCCCATAGGAACTGCAGCCATCCTGGAATGTGTAATTATATCATGTTGATTTTATCTTGTATGTTCTCTCAAATATTGATATGTTCTCACAGATATTGATGTATTGAATATTATACAGTTGATAATCATTCTCCCGAATCAATAACCGCCTTGTAGATTTTTCTCTAAAGATTCAGATTTTTCCATTATATTTTTCTTTTTGCATAGTTGCCACATTTATTGACAAAGCAAACGTCTAATTTATTTCACAATTTTAACCACTTACTTACCTGCAGCAAAGTAACGGTTGTACGTGTGAAATACAGATGTTCTGTTTAATTGTCAAGTTCACAAGGTTATTGATTCTACCGAGAAGTTATCATGGTGGTATTATGTCAAAGGGACGGTACGCCCATTTTTGCAAGTGTTTTTATTGATTTTCAAGACGTTCATGTAACGCAATCGGTATCTTAATTTCATGTGATTATTTGTGTTTGTTTACCAATAAAATTTCTATTTTGTGTGACCACACGTCTCCGTGAATAAGTTTCACAAGTATAGACTGTGTCATACTGATTGATTTTGTATCTTAAAAATATCTTCGTTAAAAATTACTCAAGGATAATTATTGTGCGGGAAACCTGTCCTTAAAAAGGCACAACTTATTCTGACTGAAAATTCACGACAGTCCTCCCCGGCTCTCCATGTCCTCCTCCGGTCCCCCCATGTCTTTCAGTATGGAGTATGATCTTTCAGTATGGAGAATGGATGAAGGATGAATTGATGAAGGAGGCAGTAAATCTGTCATTTACCGGCTCCTTCCTTTTCTGAATGCACAGTCAGTGATCACTGACTTTGACCATTCATAACTAAGCATCGTAAACTTTAAATGGCTCTATATTTAGGATGTATCTGGTCTATAAACCAGAGGCTCTGGATGGAGAGTTGGATAAATTGCTCCTTATTTAGGATGTATCTGGTCTTTTTTTCCCCCCAGAATAACATATGCCTTATGGTTACCAAGTAGAAATACTTTGTTTCAATGTATTTAATTGTTTTATAACATAAGAAATCAGAAGCAAGCATACAGGTCACCGCAGGGGCTGAAGAATGATCAAGAATTACAGAGAGATCCAAAAGGAATATAAACAGAATAATTATAGTTTAACACCTTTATGCAATTGGGATGATATTGAAGGTTAATAAATGCGAAATGGAAAGAAAAGGGGGGAAAAAAGTCTATATGCCATGGCATATAGACTTCTACATCTACATCCCAGGGGAGTAGAAATGCTTTCATAAAGGAAAGGAAGTCTATACAATATTAATGTCTGCGGTCTCTAAAAAGACACGCTCTTGTAATTTCGAGGACAAAAATGTAATAATCTCTCCCACTTAGATTGCTGATCAAGGCCCAAATCGATTTGCTTCCATATTCTCCAGCCACTGCGCTATTGTTTAGCTGTTGTTTCTGGAACACTGCAAAGTCATTTTTTGCATTTGTACAGAATACAGTGCGGTACTAAAAAAAAGATCACAAGTGACTTCCTATGCCACTTTTTGGCAATTTGCATATAGTTGACAACATTAACATTTGTTTTGTTCTTTAACCCCTTCACACCTAAGGATGAAACAAATCTAAATGCCTAAGCCCAATTTTTTGACTTTGACATGTGTTAGTAACTTTTGTTCATCCAGGTGGATTATACCTTGTTTTTTTCAGGAGCTTTCATTTGGTGGTAAATGGCAATGGATATCTCCTGCCTTTTTTTTTTTTTTTTTTTTATTCTCAAAGGAAAACTGGCCCAAAATAGAAAATAAAATCATACCACATATGTGTACAGTGCTTGAAAAAGTATTCACACCCCTTGAAATTTTCCACATTTTGTCATGTTACAACCAAAATGTAAATGTATTTTATTGGGATTTTATGTGATAGACCAACACAAAGTGGCACATAATTGTGAAGTGAAAGGAAAATGATAAATGGATTTCATTTTTTTTTACAAATAAATATGTGAAAAGTGTGGTGTTTTTTTTTATTCAGCCCCCTTTACTCTGATACCTCGAACTAAAATCGAGTGGAACCATCTGCCTTCAGAAGTCACCTAATTAGTAAATAGAGTCCACCTGTGTGTAATCTAATCTCAGTATAAATACAGCTGTTCCATGAAGCCCTCAGAGGTTTGTTAGAGAACTTTAGTGAACAAACAGCATCATGAAGGCTAAGGAACACACCAGACAGGTCAGGGATAAAGTTGTGGAGAAGGTTAAAGCAGGGTTAGTTTATAAAACAATATCACAAAGCTTTAAACATCTCACGGAGCACTGTTCAATCCATCGTCCAAAAATGGCAAGAGTATGGCACAACTGCAAACCTACCAAGACATGGCTGTCCACCTAAACTGACAGTCCGGGCAAGGAGAGTGTAACGAAACGTCCCTACACTCCGCTTCGGTGCTTTTGTCATATACCATTTCCTCCCAGTCTGAATATAGATATCAGATATTCCAAGCGCTCACAAGCACAAAACAAGACAATACTTGTTTAGTTGCTAAACATAGACTCTTTTATTAGAACCAAAATACAAGTCTTTATATACAGTTAAAGAGGAGGTTCCCCCCTCCTTCTCATATTACTCTAACAATACAACTGTAACCAGAAACAGAATTAACATGAGCTAATTAACTAATCCCTTAAAGCAGCCGATGTGACTCCGTGCCCTCCTGGGCATTGTTATGATTAATCAGGATTTCACTACAGCTCAGACTTGTTGTCACCGAGCTTCACACAGTAGATTATAAGTATAAACACAGAACTCCTTCATACAATTGCAGGGTTAATTAGAACAAACAACAATGTGGCAAGCCAGACTAGACTCATTTACATTATACAGTAAGGTCCATAAATATTGGGACAGCGACACAATTCTAATCTTTTTGGCTCTATACAACACCACAATGGATTTGAAATGAAAAGAACAAGATGTGCTTTAACTGCAGACTTTCAGCTTTAATTTGAGGGTATTTACATCCAAATTGACTTGGATTTGGATGTAAATACCCTCCACACTACATTCTCTAACAGCTCTCCTCCACCATAAACACTACATTCTCCGACAGCTCTCCTCCACCATCCACACTACATTCTCCGACAGCTCTCCTCCACCATCCACACTACATTCTCCGACAGCTCTCCTCCACCATCCACACTACATTCTCCGACAGCTCTCCTCCACCATCCACACTACATTCTCCGACATCTCTCCTCCACCATCCACACTACATTCTCCGACAGCTCTCCTCCACCATCCACACTACATTCCCCGACAGCTCTCCTCCACCATCCACACTGAATTCATCCGACAGCTCTCCTCCACCATCCACACTACATTCTCCGACAGCTTTCCTCCACCATCCACACTACATTCTCCGACAGCTTTCCTCCACCATCCACACTACATTCTCCGACATCTCTCCTCTACCATCCACACTACATTCTCCGACAGCTCTCCTCCACCATCCACACTACATTCTCCGACAGCTCTCCTCCACCATCTACACTACATTCTCCGACAGATCTCCTCCCACCATCCACACTACATTCTCCGACAGCTCTCCACCATCCACACTACATTCTCCGACAGCTCTTCTCCACCATCCACACTACATTCTCCGACAGATCTCCTCCACCATCCACACTACATTCTCCGACAGCTCTCCTCCACCATCCACACTACATTCTCCGACAGCTCTCCTCCACCATCTACACTACATTCTCCGACAGATCTCCTCCCACCATCCACACTACATTCTCTGACAGTTCTCCTCCACCATCCACACTACAATCTCCGACAGCTCTCCTCCCACCATCCACAATACATTCTCAGACAGCTCTCCCCCACCATCCACACTACATTCTCCTACATCTCTCCTCCACCATCCACACTACATTCTCCGACAGCTCTCCTCCACCATCCACACTACATTCTCCGACAGCTTTCCTCCACCATCCACACTACATTCTCCGACATCTCTCCTCTACCATCCACACTACATTCTCCGACAGCTCTCCTCCACCATCCACACTACATTCTCCGACAGCTCTCCTCCACCATCCACACTACATTCCCCGACAGCTCTCCTCCACCATCCACACTGCATTCTCCGACAGCTCTCCTCCACCATCTACACTACATTCTCCGACAGATCTCCTCCCACCATCCACACTACATTCTCCGACAGCTCTCCACCATCCACACTACATTCTCCGACAGCTCTTCTCCACCATCCACACTACATTCTCCGACAGATCTCCTCCACCATCCACACTACATTCTCCGACAGATCTCCTCCCACCATCCACACTACATTCTCCGACAGATCTCCTCCCACCATCCACACTACATTCTCCGACAGATCTCCTCCACCATCCACACTACATTCTCCGACAGATCTCCTCCACCATCCACACTACATTCTCCGACAGATCTCCTCCCACCATCCACACTACATTCTCCGACAGATCTCCTCCACCATCCACACTACATTCTCTGACAGATCTCCTCCACCATCCACACTACATTCTCCGACAGATCTCCTCCACCATCCACACTACATTCTCTGACATCTCTCCTGCACCATCCACACTACACTGAATTTTTTGTGGTGTTTACCAAAGATTATTTTTCCTAAAGAAAGATTTCCCACACTCTGAACATAAATATGGAAGGTTAACTATGTGAATTCTCTGGTGTTGCAGGTGTCCTTTATGAGTGAAAACTTTCCTGCACTTATATAAAAGGAAGTTCATCCGTGTGAATTCTCTGATGTTTAATAAGATCATTTTTCCTAAAGAAAGATTTCCCGCACTCTGAACAAGAAAAAGGACGCTCACCTGTGTGAATTCTCTGATGTCTAACAAGAGCTCCTTTCTGAGTGAAAGATTTCTCGCACTCTGAACAAGAAAAAGGACGCTCACCCGCGTGAATTCTCTGGTGTATAACAAGGTTTCCTTTATCAATGAAAGATTTCCCACACTCTGAACACAAATAAGGACGCTCACCCGTGTGAATTCGCTGATGATCAAGAAGAGCAGTTTTTTTAAGAAAAGCTTTCCCGCACTCTGAACATGAGTAAGCACGCTCCCCCGTGTGAATTTTCTGATGTAGAACAAGGTCTCCTTTACGAGTGAAAGATTTCCCGCACTCTGAACATAAATGAGGACGCTCACCTATGTGAATTTTCTGATGTAGAACAAGGCCTCCTTTCTGAGTGAAAGATTTCCCGCACACTAAACATGAATGACGCTCACCTGTGTGAATTTTCTGATGTAGAACAAGGCCTCCTTTCTGAGTGAAAGATTTCCCGCACTCTGAACATGAATAGAGATTCTCACCTGTGTGAATTCTCTGATGTTCAACAAGATTATCTTTGTGAAGGTAAGATTTTCCGCACTCCGAACATGAATAAGGACGCTCACCCGTGTGAATCTTCTGATGTCTAACAAGGCCTTTTTTATGAGTAAAAGATTTCCCGCACTCTGAACATGAATAGGGACGCTCACCGGTGTGAATTTTGTGATGTTTAGAAAGATCTCTTTTGTCTTTGAAAGATTTCCCACACTCTGAACATGAATATGGATGCTCACCTGTGTGAATTCTCTGATGTATAGCAAGAACACCTTTATGAGCGAATGATTTTCCGCACTCTGAACATGAATATGGACGCTCACCCGTGTGAATTCTCTGATGTTTAACAAGGCCTCTTTTTTGACTAAAAGATTTCCCGCACTCTGAACATGAATAGGGGCGCTCACCTGTGTGAATTGTGTGATGTTTAGAAAGATCTCCTTGGTCTTTGAATGTTTTCTCGCACTCTGAACATGAATAGGGGCGCTCACCAGTGTGATTTCTCTGATGTCTAACAAGATGATCTTTCTTAAGGAAAGATTTCCCGCACTCTGAACATGTATAGGGAAGGTCACCTGTGTGATATTTCTGATGTTGCAAAAGATTTCCCTTCTGAGTGAAAGATTTCCCGCACTCTAAACATGAATAGGGGCACTCACCAGTGTGAATTGTGTGATGTTTAGAAAGATCTCTTTTGTCTTTGAAAGATTTCCCGCACTCTGAACATGAATAGGGACACTCCCCGGTGTGATTTCTCTGATGTCTAACAAGATGATATTTCCTATGGAAAGATTTCCCGCACTCTGAACATGTATAGGGAAGGTCACCTGTGTGATATTTCTGATGTTGCAAAAGATTTCCCTTCTGAGTGAAAGATTTCCCGCACTCTGAACATGAGAATAGATTGTCACCTCGGTGAGCTCCTTCATGGGGTGAGGAAGATTCCTCGGGATTAGAAGAATCTGTTGATCGATCTGCAGTGTGAGATCTTACATGGATATTTACAATCATAGTATGTGATTGATGAGAAGATTCCCCCTGATCAGAGGGATCCATTGGTGTCTCCGGACAGGAAGGTCTGTGATGTATATTTTGTGTATTTGGATTTCCTCCTGGAGGATCCTGTGTGATGACATTATCTTCTGACTTACAATCAGCAGATAATAGAAGATGTCTCTCCGAGGAATTCCTGACATCACATCCATCTGTTGGAAAGAAGTAAAAAAAATATAATAAATCTCAGTAGATGACAAATAACTGGAGTTTTAGCTCCTCCTCCCCGTCGGTGGAATAAGTGGAAATGCCGATCTCACAGCCTTCTTTCTTTTCAAATGTTTTATTGGCAATTTCACATACAACTGTTACATTAAGTTCCATACATAGTTTCTATCAAATAGATGGCAGTGTACATAAAAATAATGTCGGAGAACATTGGTTTAAGGAAAGCTGAATATTAAGGTAGCGTATATATTTCTAAATCATGCGGCTTGCTGGAACTAAACATGGAAATATATGAAAGATTAAAGGGGACTACGATCCCTTTTTTAACACTATAGATTTGGGCCATTCCCCAACATCAGTTATGGGGGGGCCCCCAAAAGTAATACATGTAACAGAGTATATTACCTATTTTTAAGTTTGGAGGGTATGGTGGAATCAAGAGGTGAAATAAAGAGAAGGGGTAGAGTAGAGGGGGTATAGGCGAGAGAGTTGTGGGTAGGAGAAGAAGGGGGGGAGGGAGATGCCGGCGGGCCCGCGCGGGTACAGGAGTCATAATAGAGTCTAGGGGTGGTGCCCATGCCCACTTAAAGCGATACTAGGTCTTCAGCAATGTTTGTTGGTAGAAAGTGTTCAACCCAGGGTCGCCATACTCTGTTGTGTTGAGTGGCTTTATCAAGAATTTTTGCCTCTATTTTGCTGTGTATCATTGCTTGAGTAACCCTATTCTTCGTTTCGACTATGTTAAGAGTGGGTGTTTTCCAAGCCTTAGCTATCGTCTGTTTGGCTGCGGTGAATAAATGTAGGAGAAGTCGAAGTTGCGATCTGGTGTAGTCTTGTGGGAAAAGGTTGAGGAGGGCTATTGTGGGGCTAGGGGGTAAGGTAATTTGGTGGAGGGTGGTTGCCATCTGAAATATTATTGCCCAGAAGCGTTGTGCTTGAGGGCATGTCCACCATATATGTAGGTGCGTGCCCTTGTCTCCACAGTCTCTGAAACAGTTCGGGGAGGATTCAGGAAAAAATTTAACGATTCTGGCTGGGACTAGATACCAGCGCATTAGCACTTTATAGTTCGCTTCTGAGGCAACAACATTCTGGGTTGAGTTTTTTGTATTGGACCATATGGTCGACCAGTCTTCTGGTTCGAGGGTAATATCGAGGTCTCTCGACCATCTCTGTGCATATGTGGGTAGGTCTGGGGGTGGTGATGTAAGATGGGAGTATAGGCGGGAGATAATACCTGGGGCATGCGGATCCGACTCGCACTTACGTTCAAATTCGGTTAGACAGCCTTCTTTCATTAGATGCGGAGAGGGCCTTTGATCGCTTGGATTGGAGGTTTATGGTAGCATCTCTGAAACAAGTAGGTCTCCCGGTGGAATTTATACAAAGAATAATGGCTTTATATACCGGTGCTTCGGCAAGGATAAGGGTTAATGTAATATTGTCCCGACCCATTAATATGTCTAAATTGACACACCAGGGCTGTCCGCTATCACCATAGCTATACATCTTGGCTATGGAACATCTGGCTATGGCTTCATGATCTAATCCCTCTATCCACGGAGTTCAGGTGGGCTCATGAATATAAATTAAGCATTTTTGCGGATGATCTACTTATCTACATATCTAATCCAAGAATAGCTTTTCCAAGCTTTTTGCATGAAATAGAACAATTTGGATTTTACAGCAACTTTAAAGTAAATGGTACAAAATCCAGGTGCCTCAATATTACATTTACGTTAATTGAGAAAGAAATATTGGAAACCAACTTCCTATTTCAGTAGGAACTCCATTCTCCTAAATACAATACTTAGTCGTCAATATCGCCTGTACAGAGGAAAAGATATATGAACTGAACTATCTACCTATGCTGAACACCGTGATTAGGGATGAGCTTTATGTTCGGGTCGAACATTAAATTTGACTCGAACATTGGCTGTTCGCCCGTTTGCCGAATAGCGAACAATTTGGGGTGTTGGCGGCAAATTCGAAAGCCACGGGACACCCTTTAAAAGTCTATGGGAGAAATCAAAAGTGCTAATTTTAAGGGTTAATTTGCTAGTTATTGTCATAAAAAGTGTTTGGGGACCCCGGTCCTGCCTCAGGGGACATGTATCAATGCAAAAAAAAGTTTAAAAAAAACAGGCAGTTTTTTCGGGAGCAGTGATTTTAATAATGCTTAAAGCGAAACAATAAGAGTGTAATATTCCTTTAAATTTTGTACCTGGGGGGTGTCTATAGTATGCCTATAAAGTAGGGCATGTTTTCCGTGTTTAGTCCGAGAGCAAAATGACATTTCTAAAGGAAAAAAAGTCATTTAAAAGTACTCGCGGCTATTAATGAATTGTCGGTCCCGGCAATACACATAAAAGTCAATGAAAAAAACAGCATGGGATTCCCCCCACAGTCTGGTATGGATTTTGAGGGGACCCCCACGCCATTTTTTTTTTAAATTTTGGCGCGGGGTTCCCCTTAATAACCTTACCAGACCTGAAGGGCCTGGTATGGAATTTGGGGGGACCCCCACCCAATCTTTTAAAAAATTTTGGTTTGGGGTTCCCCTTATATTCATACTAGACCCAAAGGGCATGGTAATGGACTGTGGGGAAAACACATGCCGTTTTTTTCAATGACTTTTATGTGTATTGCCGGGACCGACAATTCATTAATAGCCGCAAGTACTTTTAAATGACTTTTTTTCCTTTAGAAATGTCATTTTGCTCTTGGACTGTTCTAAACACGGGAAACATGCGCCCCTTTACAGGCATACTGTAGACACCCCCCAGGTACGAAATTTAAAGGAATATTACACTTTTATTGTTTCACTTTAAGCATTATTAAAATCCTGAAAAAATGGCCGTTTTTTAAAACTCTTTTTTGCATTGATCCATGTCCCCTGGGGCAGGACCCAGGTCCCCAAACACTTTTTATGAAAATAACTTGCATATAAGCCTTTAAAATTAGCACTTTAGATTATTCATGTTCGTGTCCCATAGACTTTAACGGTGTTCGCGTTTTCTAACAAATTTTTTGCCTGTTCGCATGTTCTGCTGCAAACCGAACAAGGGGGTGTTCGGCTCATCCCTAACCTTGATTAGTCAATTTCAACTTGGGGCTAGGGGGAAACACTCCTGAAAAGAGAGTTAGGGAGAATGGCGATATACAAGATGGATATTCTACCTCGTTTTTTATATTTACTGTATATCAAACGTTACCTATAGCACTTCCGAGGGCGTTCTTCCATTCATTACAGTCTAGCTTATTAAGGTATCTCTGGCCGAACTCCACAGCTAGGCTCCGCTAGGACATCTTAGTAAAGCGGGAAACAGAGGGGGGGGGGGCGGAACGGGTCTACCGCATATGTAAATGTACCATATAGCATCTGTATTGACCAGAATAGTGGATTGGTTTTATAACGGTAAATCAAAACAGTGGGTAACTATTGAGCAACAAATAACACCTGTCCCCTTGACCTCCCCTCTGTGGATTATGCGTGAATATACACGAATGCTATCCTAAGTATATGGTTGTATGGTCTCCCTGGATTGATTTTTTGGGCTCTGGTGATCTGGGATCTTTATTATAAATAGTCTTTTTTGTAATTTGTTTTTATTCTATGACGCGGTTTTGACTTAGGGAGGCGGTTCCCCAGATGGACTGTTGGAGAAATGGATAGACTTGTTTGTAAAAAAAATGTCCTTCTTTTTTTTTTTCTTCTTTCTCTTCTTCTGTCGCTTCTTATGGGGCGTACACACGGTCGGACTTTTCGTCTACAAAAGTCCAACGGACGCCGACGGACTAAAGCTGGCTGGTAATCCGATCGTGTGTGGGCTTCTCCGGACTTTCAGCAGACTTTTTCAGCCTCAAATCCGACGGACTTTAGATTTGAAACATGCTTCAAATCTTTACGTCGTAACTACGACGGACCCCGAAATCCGCTCGTCTGTGTGCTAGTCCGACGGACAAAAACCCACGCTAGGGCAGCTATTGGCTACTGGCTATGAACTTCCTTATTTTAGTCCGGTGTACGTCATCACGTACGAATCCGTCGGACTTTTGTGTGGTCGTGTGTAGGCAAGTCAGTTCGTTAGAAAGTCTGCTGCAAGTCCGCCGAAAGTCCGCCGGAAGTCTGTCGGACAGGCTGTCGGACTTTTGTAGACGAAAAGTCCGACCGTGTGTACGCCCCATTACTCTTTTTTTCTTTCTTTTTAGAGTTTAGTTTGTCGTGCTTTGGGGTAGATTCTTGCCCAAGTGAAGTAATGGTTATCCAAGTACAAATGCCTTTCCTGAATAGGTGGTAAGACATAATTATATTGATCTACAAAATATTGGAAAGGATTGTCTTTGTCAACCTCTGTTAATGTTTTGATATATGGGATCTAGTTGATCCAGATTATGGGCTTTTGTATGTAATTTTGCAATTTATTTAATAAAAAAAATGTAAAATAATTGGTTCAATAAAGGCCTTCTATAAAAAAAAAAAAAAAAAAAAAAAAAGGGCTTCCTTAACCAAGACGCGTTAGTGTTTTTTTTTTTACTACATAGAATTGTCTGTATTTGGCTGTTAAATTATAAAGAGTTTGCAGATCATATATGGACTCCAGTATGATTTTTTTTTCCTAAAAATGTCGGTTACACAAAAGTCACGGTGGTGATGGGTTCTGATTTTTTAAGTTTTAATGAAGCTTGGCAAATGCCCTTTGTGTGTTGATTTTCTATTTGTTTTAAAGGGGCCCAGTAGAACCCTGGCTTAGTAGTACCCCCACTCAGAGAATCCCCAGCTTATTAGTACCCTCGTTCAGCAGATCCCATGTTCAGTAGTACCCCCCAGCTCTGCTGATCCTCTGCAGACTGCTCGTGACTTATTTCTGGTTAAAGGATATTAAACACCCAAAACAACTAAGACACAATGGGTAAAATGTATTTTTGCATTAATAACGGCTATGGGGAGTAATGGAGATGTCATAGCATTTTCTGGAAACATGACATTATATTGAGGAATGGAGATGGACCTTCCATATGGTGTACAGTATCTCCTCCTCATTTGTTGGGAACATGACATTATATTGAGGAATGGAGATGGACCTTTCATATGGTGTACAGTATCTCCACCTCATTTGTTGGGAACATGACATTATATTGAGGAATGGAGATGGACCTTTCATATGGTGTACAGTATCTCCACCTCATTTGTTGGGAACATGACATTATATTGAGGAATGGAGATGGACCTTTCATATGGTGTACAGTATCTCCTCCACATTTGTTGGGAACATGAGGTTATATTGAGGAATGGAGATGGACCTTTCATATGGTGTACAGTATCTCCACCTCATTTGTTGGGAACATGGCCTTATATTGAGGAATGGAGATGGACCTTTCATATGGTGTACAGTATCTCCTCCACATTTGTTGGGAACATGAGGTTATATTGAGGAATGGAGATGGACCTTTCATATGGTGTACAGTATCTCCTCCTCATTTGTTGGGAACATGGCCTTATATTGAGGAATGGAGATGGAGCTTTCATGTGGTGTGGTTTGCGCAAACGTTATAGCGTCTACAAACTATGTGATATATTTATGAAATTTTAATTCATTTTTTATTTTTTACTAGTAATGTCGGCTTATAGCGTGACTGCGATATTGTGACGGACAAAATCGGATACCTGACACTTTTGACATTTTTGGGAACTAGTGACACCAATACAGTGATCAGTGCTAACAATATGCACTGTCACTGTACTAATGATGCTGGCTGGGACAGGGGTAAACATCTAGGATGATCAAGGGATAAAATGTGTGGCCAACATGTGTTAGGCTAAGTTCCCACTGGCATTAAAAGCAGGCGTTTGAGAAGTAAAATGAGACTGTGACCCGCTTCTTCCATAGTGCCTATACTTACTTGTGTGGATAGGTGGAGATATTTTTTCCTCTTCACTTTTCATAATCATCCCGACCTCCTCCATGGACAGCTGATCAACCCCCACATATGTCTCTACTTCTTCTTCTTTAACCTCAGCTTTTATATTAAACCGCTCTTCACCCTAAATAATAAAAAAATCTATTAAAGTCAACTGAAATAAAAATGACAGCAGCTTTCCATTACCTAATACATCAATAAAAGTTTTTCTCAAAACCTCTTTCAGGACAGCACCTGGAGAGAGCGCAGCTCCACCCACTTTCCTAGGAAGCACTGCGATCAATGTCTTTTAAAGGCAGGACACGTCCACCATGACCTCAGTTGTAGTGTTTCCTCCGCCATGGTGGAAGCGCTGCGAGGAACTACGGATGTGCTGCACTCTATTCAGGCAGAGGTCCTGTGCATGGGAGTTTTTTTGTTTCCTTTTCCTTTTCTTAGACCCTGGGGTCTTTGGGCCATCCCAGCATCCTCCCAGATAGGCGGGGGGTATTCTGGAGCTCCCCACTCGGCAAGAGCTTGGGTGCCGGCCAGGGGGGGGTCTGTCAGAACGTGGAGCCAGGAGAGGCGTATCCTTCCCGGGCTTTCATTAGTTCCGGATTCCGATGGCGGGTGATCTCATTTCCGGAAGGGACGGGACTTCCGGTCGGGTGCATGGCTTCCAGCCTGCGGAATGCAGGAGAAGGAGGGCGGGCCCTGGCTGGTGTACACGTCCGGTCTTCGCAGCAAAGAGACTGGGAGTTTTTTTTTTAAAAAGTCGCGATGGCCGCAATGTTCGCTGCGTGAAATGGAGTCAGTGGCAGTGGCGGGAGCAAGAGCCACAGGTGCCAGCCAAGTCCAGGTAAGCAGGGGCACAGGCCCCATGGCTGTTACCTATAGGGCTATGTTTTTTTTCCCCTCCTCCCCTCCCCTGGGCATTAGTATAGGGGAGGAGGGGGTCTGCACCATAACCCTTGGTTTACCTCACGGAGGGGTATGGTTGGATGGTCGCCCCCCCCCCTATTACTTTTATGGGGGGGCTGTTAGGTATCCTTGGGGGAAGGAGGGGGGTTATGGTTAGGTCCTAATCTAGTATTTTTTTTTTTTAAATAAATGTAAGCGGTGTAAGTACCTAAACATGACTTGGTATCAGGCTCTTGTACTCCCTGAACATAAGAGCTCAGACTGGGAGAGGGGGAAACAGAACAAGTGACCAATCAGCTGTGCTGAAATTTTAACAAGAACTGATAGCAGGAGGGAGCAGAGTGACAGAGAGATGAGCTCATCAGTCTGCTGTTTCTCCTGTCACTGTCCAGTCACAGACTGGGGGAGGGACAAGACCAGCAGGTATTACTGATCTGAAGTAGAGAAAAATAAGGTCTACTGCCAATTTCCTGTGAGCCCAGGAAGCCCGGGACCCAGTCCCTATGGGGACATCATCACATCAGCCTGGACTTACAGGAGCAAAGAACAGCACCATGTCATTCAGTATGAACCCCCATTGGAAGAACACAAGGAGGAAGAGGACCCACAATGACATGTGACTGGACTTAACAGCCACAGAAAAAAGGAACGTATATTGATTAAAAAGAAAAAAAGAGAATGAGCTAGAAACCAAAGATGTAGAAGTAAGCATTAAAACAAGAATCTAAAAAAAAAATAATGTCCTCTCATAGCTTAGAATGCATATTTAGGTCTACATGTCCAGCCCCACCTACCTGATCCTGGTAAGGGATGGTGTGATCCTCCTGTATGGAATCCTGGGAATACAGAGGAAGGGGACATCTCTCGCCCAAAACCCCAAAGATGATAAAATACATTTATAAAATGGAGCAAGACATTATATAGAAAAATATCATCTCATAGCTTAGAATACATATGAGTTCCAATTGCTCAGTCCTATCTACCTGATGATGGTGAGGGATGGTGTGATCTTCCTGTCTGGAATCCCGGGAATACAGAGGACCTCCCTCCTCCATTGACTGCTGAGCTCCACTTATCGACATCTCTTCTTCTTCCTTTTTAATCTCAGCTTTGATGTCTTTCAGTTCCTCATCCTAAACCCCAAAGATGATAGAATATATGTGTAAAATGGAACAAGAGATTATATAGAAGAATGTCCTCTCATAGTTTAGAATTTTGTTCTAGTTGCTCAGTCCCACCTACCTGATGATGGTGAGGGATGGTGTGATCTTCCTGTGTGGAATCCCGGGAATACAGAGGATGGGGACATCTCTCTGGTGGGTTCCCATCACTGGATCCATCTGTAGGAAACACACACACTGACTGAATACATTGTTTCTGTGTGTTTATCAGATGATGGGGGGTCTAGGTGGATCCTCCGTACTGCTCTCTCCTTTACAATAAAGTCTCCTCTTACCCGGTGATGTGAGGGGCGGCTGATTGTCCATCATGAGGTCCTTGTAGAGATCCTTGTGTCCTTCTAAATACTCCCACTCCTCCATGGAGAAATAGACAGTGACATCCTGACACCTTATAGGAACCTGACACACACAATGATACAGTCACCATCCAGACACATCCCTTGTCTGTTACTGGATAATGTCCCAGAATTCTCAGCACCGCTCACCTCTCCTGTCAGCAGATGAATGATCTTCTTGGTGACTTCTAGAATCTTCTAGTCATTGATTCTCTGATGTTTCAGGGAATGAGGTGAAGGCACTGTAATGGCAAAATGGTCACCAGACTTTACTGGAGGAAAACTCTGCATTGAAAGAACAACACTAATGTCATGTGACCTCCCAGAATCCTCTTCACTTCCCTGGTCATGGTTGTGTTTTATTAATAGAGATGACTGATGTCATGTGACCTCCCAGAATCCTCCTCACCTCTCCAGTCAAGTCTTTGTTTTATTATTAGAGATAAGAGTGATGTCATGTGACCTCCCAGAATCCTCCTCACCTCCCCAGTAAGCAGGTAGATGATTATCAGGGTGAGGTTGAACGTAGAATTCCAGCTAAAGCCTAACTAGTCTTAAAAATGCTCCCTCCCCCTCCTAACAACTGTACTAACGAACCTGTGTAAAAAAGACATATATACTTATCTATTTTCAGCCCACATTGGTCCGGTCACAGGATCCCCTTTGTCATACAATGTCATTTGCAGGGGAATAGAGAAAGTACCCACATATGGCTGTGAAAGCCAGGAGCCATTACATCACCTATAGGCTTCCATGGTGAAGCCACTATCAGTGGTCCCTCCTCTCCCCTGAAGCTTCTGCTGGATGAAACATGGAACTCGAATCACGTTACTGACTAGAATGGGCAGGAAGTGGACAAGTATACACATTTATTTTTTTTTTTTAACCAGGATAGTTAATAGAGGTTGTGCAAAAAAGTTTTAACAGCGCCAAAGATGTGTATAATTAATCCAAATGGACTGCAGCTTTCTCAAAATTGACGTGGGTCAGTAGTGGTAAAATAATTCTAGCCCTCCTCTGTAACTCAAAACATGTAACCAGTAAAAAAATTTAAAACGTCGCCTATGGGGATATTTTAGTACCGAAGTTTGGCGCCATTCCACGAGCATGTGCAATTTTGAAGATTGACATGTTATCTATTTACTCGGCGTAACATCATCTTTCACATTATGCAAAAAAAAAATTGGACTAACTTTACCGCTTTATTTTTTTTAAAGCCCGAAACTGCGCAAATACTGTGCGAGATAAAAAGTTGTAAAGACTGCCACTGTATTCTCTAGTGTTATTAATACGGTGATCAGTGCTAAAAAATACTGCACTATCACTGTATTAGGCCCCTTTCACACTGGGGCGGTGGGGGCGTCGGCGGTAAAACAGCGATGTTTTTAGCGCTGTTTTACCGTCGTTTTTGCGGCTGTATTCGGCCGCTAGCGGTGCGGTTTTAACCCCCGCTGGCGGGCGAAAAAGGGTTAAAACCGTTCGTACAGCACGGCTATAGCCGCGATATTGCCGCGGTATAGCCGCGCTGTCCCATTGATTTTAATGGGCAGGAGCGGCGCTCCAAAGATGCGGCTCGCAGGACTTTTTTTTATCGTCCTGCCAGCGCACCGCTTCAGTGTGAAAGCCCTCGGGCTTTCACACTAAACAAACAGCGGAGGCTGTTTAGGGGCGGTTTGCAGGCGGTATTTTTAGCGCAATAACGCCTGCAAACCGCCCCAGTGTGAAAGGGGCCTTAGTGTCATTGGTCCCCAAAAAGTGTCAAAAGTGGCAGTTAGTTTCCTGGCAATTTCACAGTCCCGCTATAAGTCGCTGATCGCCGCCATTACTAGTAAAAAAAAAAAAAAAATCCCATAGTTTGTAGACGCTATAACTTTTGCGCAAACCAATCTATAATTCAGGCATATTGATATTTTTATTTTACCAAAAATATGTAGCAAAATACATATTTGCCTAAATTTATGAAGAAATTAAATTTTTTAAAATTTTTTTGGTGGATATGTTTTATAACAGAAAGTAAAAAAATATTGTTTTCAAAATTGTCGTTCTTTTTGTTTTTATAAAATAAAGCCAGCAGAGGTGATCAAATGCCACCAAAAGAAAGCTCTATTTGTGGGGCAAAAAAGTAAATAAATACATTTTGTTTGGGTACAGCGTCACACGTTTGCGCAATTGTCAGTTAAAGTAATGCAGCGCTGTATCACAGAAAATGGCCTGGTCAGTAAGGGGGGCATATCTTCCGGAGGTCAAGTGGTTAATGTTATTAATAATGTTCTATTTATGAAGACACTATACAGTATATAAGTAATGTTTCTATATTATTATTATTATACATGTTTTATAAAGCACCAACAGTTTGTGTGGCGCTGTAGAATAAGGATGAGCTCCGACGTGTTCGCACAGCCCACGTGCCGAGCCCGCCAGAAAGTCGGCGCTGCGCTGATCACAGGCAGTGAGACATTTCTCGATCTCTGCAGCCGCACATCAGGAAATGTCTCACTGCCTGTGATTAGCGCAGCGCAGTGCCGACCTCCTGGCGGGCTCTGCACGTGGGCTGTGCGAACGCGCCGGAGCTCATCCTTACTGTAGAACATGGAAGCAGATAGTACAGTTACTGTATTGATTATAATATACTCTATATATGTGTATATCATCATTTGCTGGAGATAAAAGACATCACAGTGACTAAGAGGAGGAAGAGGACAGACATGACGGGGTGTTACTGGGTGTAAATATAAATTAATAACTTATTACCTCCTCTGCGGCCACTTCCAACCTCTTCTCTCTACTTCTTCCTGGCTCACCTTTCACCCGGAACTTCCTGTTTAAACACCTACATCACTTCCTGTACATAAGATACCTCACTTCCTGTCTGTCTATCACTTCCTATCTGCACCTGACGTCACTTCCTCCCCAGTTGTGGTATCACTTCCTGTGTCTGTACAAACAAATCACACACTTCCTGTCCCACTCATAATTCAAAAAGATCTCCACCTTCAGAGTAATGTCATTAAAGGGGGAGTCCCGTCTATATTTACTATGTGAATATTATAAAATAACATTGCAATGGTTAAAAAATACGAATCACCAGATCCGGTGACCATCTTGAAAAAACTGCAGATCAAATCACAGAAAAATTAAGTATGTTCAGCTGAATTGCTGTGTTTTTCCTTTACATATTTTTTTCCTCCCTTGCATTGTGTGTCTATGTGTCTGTAAGACTCTCATTTGTTCCTCTGTAATGAAGGAGTATGCTGTGAGTGGAATACATGTGTGCTGTATACACAAGTAGGCTCAGACTCTATTATATCATACTTGCCAACAGTCCCGATTTTAGGGTTGCCACCTTTTCTTCAAGCCAAACCTGAACACATTAGCAGCGCACGGCAAATATATATTTTTTTTGTAGAACATTAAATTCATTACCTCTGTACAATGCAATGAACAGCATTTTTTTATGTAGTATACACTATATACTATACATATAGTTTTGTGATTAAATAACATTTCTGGAGGGTTTGATGGGGGGCAGTATGTACAGGAGAGGAGTTCGGAGGTTATGATGGGGGCAGTATGTACAGGAGAGGAGCGCGGAGGGTATGATGGGGGTGGTATGTACAGGAGAGGAGTGTGGAGGGTATGATGGGGGTGGTATGTACAGGAGAGGAGTACAGAGGGTATGATGGGGGCAGTATGTACAGGAGAGGAATGCGGATGGTATGATAGGGGTAGTATGTACAGGAGAGGAGTGCGGAGGGTATGATGGGGCAGTATGTACAGGAGAGGTATGCAGATGGTATGATAGGGGTAGTATGTACAGGAGAGGAGTGCGGAGGGTATGATAGGGGCAGTATGTACAGGAGAGGAGTGCGGAGGGTATGATAGGGGCAGTATGTACAGGAGAGGAGTGCGGAGGGTATGATGGGGGCAGTATGTGCAGAAGAGGAGTGTGGAGGGTATGATGGGGGCGGTGTGTGCAGGAGAGGAGTGTGGAAGGTATAATGGGGTGGTATGTACAGGAGAGGAGTGCGGAGGGTATGATGGGGGCAGTATGTGCAGGAGAGGAGTGCGGAGGGTATGATGGGGGCAGTATGTCCAGGAGAGTAGTGCGGAGGGTATGATGGGGGCAGTATGTGCAGGAGAGTAGTGCGGAGGGTATGATGGGGGCAGTATGTGCAGGAGAGGAGTGCGGAGGGTATGATGAGGGCAGTATGTGCAGGAGAAGAGTGCGGAGGGTATGATGGGGCGGTATTACAGGAGAGGAGTGCGGAGGGTATGATGGGGGCAGTATGTGCAGGAGAGGAGTGCAGAGAGTATGATAGGGGCGGTATGTACAGGAGAGGAGTGCGGAGGTTATGATGGAGGCGGTATGTACAGGAGAGGAGTGCCGAGGGTATGATGGGGGCAGTATGCACAGGAGAGGAGTGCCGAGGGTATGATGGGGGCAGTATGTACAGGAGAGGAGTGCAGAGGGTATGATGGGGGAGTATGTGCAGGAGAGGAGTGCGGAGGGTATGATGGGGGCAGTATGTACAGGTGGCATTGATGCGTATTAGTGCTCATCAATGCTGCCTAACAGTGCCCAACAATTCTGCCTATCAGTGCCATCTATCAGTGCTCATCAATGCCACTTATCAATCCTGCATTTCAGTGCCCATCAATTCTGCCTATCAGTGCCACCTATCAGTGCCATCAATGCCGCCTATCAGTATCCATCCATGCCGCCTACCAGTGCCCATCAGTGCTGTCTATCACAACCCATCAGTGCTGCCTATCACAACTCATCCATGCTGCCTTACAGTGCCCATCAATGCCGTCCTTTCAGTGCCCATCAGTGCTGCCTATCAGTGTCTATCAATCCCACCTATCAGTGCCCATTAGTGCCTCCCATAAGTGCTTATCGGTTATTGACAGTTCTCCCTCTCTCCTCTCTTGCACAATCTGCTCCTTCTCCGACCCCCCCCCCCTCTCCTGTGTGTACTCTGCGGGAAGTCAAGTGTGAAGCTAACAAGCTCACACAGGACAGAGAGGGGGTGGTTGAAAATGGAGCAGATCGTGCAAGAGAGGAGAGAGGGAGTACTGTCAATGATGGCTGTGAGCTGTTTAAAAGATACACGCTCTCTGCTCAGAGCCATGCGATTAGCAACCCCGCTGGGGCCCCGACAGTGGCGGAATGCCAGGGCCCAGTCGCAAGTGCGACTGCTGCGACTCTGGTAGTTCTGCCACTGACCGATACTAGGGAGTTAGAAGCACCAACACTCCCTGTATAGCTTTTCTGACAGCTGCTTCTGTTTCTATCCCTCCCGCGGCTGTCAGGGAGATTGGTGCTTGTAACTGCCCCCACTGCTGCACCAATCACCCCCCCAGGCTGTCCCCCTCTTTGCTCCTCCTCTGTGCTCCCTGGATCCTCCTCTGTGCTCCCCTTGTCCTCTGGGTCCTGATCCATTTTGTCCTCCGTGTCCCCCTGCGTCCTCCCCGGCTCTCCGTGTCCTCTGGGCACTGATCCGTTTAGTCCTCCAGGTCCCCCTGCGTCCTCCCCGGCTCTCCATGTCCTCCTCCGGTCCCCCCATGTCCCGGATCTTTCAGTATGGAGAATGGATGAAGGAGGCAGTAAATCTGTCATTTACCGGCTCCTTCCTTTTCCGTGATCACTGACTTTGACCATTCATAACTAAGCATCGTAAACTTTAAATGGCTCTATATTTAGGATGTATCTGGTCTATAAACCAGAGGCTCTGGATGGAGAGTTGGATAAATTGCTCTATATTTAGGATGTATCTGGTCTTTTTTTCCCCCCAGAATAACATATGCCTTATGGTTACCAAGTAGAAATACTTTGTTTCAATGTATTTAATTGTTTTATAACACAACATAAGAAATCAGAAGCAAGCATACAGGTCACCGCAGGGGCTGATGAATGATCAAGAATTACAGAGAGATCCAAAAGGAATATAAACAGAATAATCATAGTTTAACACCTTTATGCAATTGGGATGATATTGAAGGTTAATAAATGCAAAATGGAAAGAAAAGGGGGGAAAAAAAGTCTATATGCCATGGCATATAGACTTCTACATCCCAGGGGAGTAGAAATGCTTTCATAAAGGAAAGGAAGTCTATACAATATTAATGG
Organism: Aquarana catesbeiana; assembly: GCA_037953035.1. Classification (NCBI taxonomy): domain Eukaryota; kingdom Metazoa; phylum Chordata; class Amphibia; order Anura; family Ranidae; genus Aquarana; species Aquarana catesbeiana. The sequence continues at coordinate 2,116,055 of JBBHAA010001391.1, read as the reverse complement.
CTGCAGTCTCTAAAAAGACACGCTCTTGTAATTTCGAGGACAAAAATGTAATAATCTCTCCCACTTAGATTGCTGATCAAGGCCCAAATCGATTTGCTTCCATATTCTCCAGCCACTGCGCCATCTTTGGCTGTTGTTTCTGGAACACGGCAAAGTCATTTTTTGCATTTGTACAGAATACAGTGTGGTACTAAAAAAAAGATCACAAGTGACTTCCTATGCCACTTTTTGGCAATTTGCATATAGTTGACAACATTAACATTTGTTTTGTTCTTTAACCCCTTCACACCTAAGGATGAAACAAATCTAAATGTCTAAACCCAATTTTTTGACTTTGACATGTGGTAGTAACTTTTGTTCATCCAGGTGGATTATACCTTGTTTTTTTCAGGAGCTTTCATTTGGTGGTAAATGGCAATGGATATCTCCTGCCTTTTTTTTTTTTATTCTCAAAGGAAAACTGGCCCAAAATAGAAAATAAAATCATACCACATATGTGTACAGTGCTTGAAAAAGTATTCATACCCCTGTACATACAGCTGTTCCATGAAGCCCTCAGAGGTTTGTTAGAGAACTTTAGTGAACAAACAGCATCATGAAGGCTAAGGAACACACCAGACAGGTCAGGGATAAAGTTGTGGAGAAGGTTAAAGCAGGGTTAGTTTATAAAACAATATCACAAAGCTTTAAACATCTCACGGAGCACTGTTCAATCCATCGTCCAAAAATGGCAAGAGTATGGCACAACTGCAAACCTACCAAGACATGGCTGTCCACCTAAACTGACAGTCCGGGCAAGGAGAGTGTAACGAAACGTCCCTACACTCCGCTTCAGTGCTTTTGTCATATACCATTTCCTCATAGTCTGAATATAGATATCAGATATTCCAAGCGCTCACAAGCACAAAACAAGACAATACTTGTTTAGTTGCTAAACATAGACTCCTTTATTAGAACCAAAGTACAAGTCTTTATATACAGTTAAAGAGGAGGTTCCCCCCTCCTTCTCATATTACTCTAACAATACAACTGTAACCAGAAACAGAATTAACATGAGCTAATTAACTAATCCCTTAAAGCAGCCGATATGACTCCGTGCCCTCCTGGGCATTGTTATGATTAATCAGGATTTCACTACAGGTCAGACTTGTTGTCACCGAGCTTCACACAGTAGATTATAAGTATAAACACATAACTCCTTCATACAATTGCAGGGTTAATTAAAACAAACAACAATGTGGCAAGCCAGACTAGACTCATTTACATTATACAGCGAGGTCCATAAATATTGGGACATCGACACAATTCTAATCTTTTTGGCTCTATACAACACCACAATGGATTTGAAATGAAAAGAACAAGATGTGCTTTAACTGCAGACTTTCAGCTTTAATTTGAGGGTATTTACATCCAAATCGACTTGGATTTGGATGTAAATACCCTCCACACTACATTCTCTAACAGCTCTCCTCCACCATCCACACTACATTCTCCGACAGCTCTCCTCCACCATCCACACTACATTCTCCGACATCTCTCCTCCACCATCCACACTACATTCTCCGACAGCTCTCCTCCACCATCCACACTACATTCTCCGACAGCTCTCCACCATCCACACTACATTCTCCGACATCTCTCCTCCACCATCCACACTACATTCTCCGACAGCTCTCCTCCACCATTCACACTACATTCCCCGACAGCTCTCCTCCACCATCCACACTGAATTCATTCGACAGCTCTCCTCCACCATCTACACTACATTCTCCAACAGATCTCCTCCCACCATCCACGCTACATTCTCCGACAGCTCTCCACCATCCACACTACATTCTCCGACAGTTGTCCTCCACCATCTACACTACATTCTCCGACAGCTCTCCTCCCACCATCCACACTACATTCTCCGACAGATCTCCTCCCACCATCCACACTACATTCTCCGACAGATCTCCTCCCACCATCCACACTACATTCTCCGAAAGTTCTCCTCCACCATCCACACTACAATCTCCGACAGCTCTCCTCCCACCATCCACACTACATTCTCCGACAGCTCTCCTCCACCATCCACACTACATTCTCCGACATCTCTCCTCCACCATCCACACTACATTCTCTGACAGCTCTCCTCCACCATCCACACTACATTCTCCGACAGCTTTCCTCCACCATCCACACTACATTCTCCGACATCTCTTCTCTATCATCCACACTACATTCCCTGACAGCTCTCCTCCACCATCCACACTACATCTTCCGATAGCTCTCCTCCACCATCCACACTACATTCCCCGACAGCTCTCCTCCACCATCCACACTGCATTCTCCGACAGATCTCCTCCACCATCCACACTACATTCTCCGACAGATCTCCTCCACCATCCACACTACATTCTCCGACAGCTCTCCTCCACCATCCACACTACATTCTGACGCTCAACAAGATTATCTTTACTAAAGAAAGATTTCCTGCACTCTTAACATGAAAAAGGAGGCTCACCCGTGTGAATTCTCTGATGTTTAACAAGGCATTCTTTATGATTGAACAATTGAACTCCGAACACAAAAAGGACACTCAATCCATGTGAATTTTCTGATGTTTAACAAGGTATCTTTTACAATTAAAAGATTTCCCGCACTCTGAACATGAATAAGGACGCTCCCCTGTGTGAATTCTCTGATGTTGAACAAGGACTCCTTTATAAGTGAAAGATTTCCCGCACTCGGAACATGAATAAGGACGCACACCCGTGTGAATCCTCTGATGTTTATCAAGGTCTCCTTTACAACTAAAAGATTTCCCGCACTCTGAACATGAATAAGGACGCTCACCTGTGTGAATTCTCAGATGTTTAACAAGGTCTCCTTTTTGAGTGAAAGATTTCCCGCACTCTGAACATGAATAAGGACGCTCACCCGTGTGAACCCTCTGGTGTACAACAAAGTCTCTTTTACAAATGAATGATTTACCACACTCTGTACATGAATAAGGACGCTCATCTGTGTGAATTTTCCAATGGAGAACAAGGACTGCTTTATAAGTGAAAGATTTCCCGCACTCTGAACATGAATAGGGACGCTCAACCATGTGAATTTTCCCATGTCTAGAAAGACTTTCTTTATGAGCAAAAGATTTCCCACATTCTGAACATGAATATGGAGGCTTACCCGTATGAATTCTCTTATGTTTGACAAGGTCTTCCTTATGAGTGAATGTTTTTCCGCACTCTGAACATAAATAAGGACACTCACCCGTGTGAATTTTTTGGTGTTTAACAAGGACTCCTTTATAAATGAAAGATTTCCCGCACTCTGAACATGAATAAGGACGGTCAGCCGTGTGAATTCTCTGATGTTTAGCAAGATTTCCTTTATCAGTGAAGGATTTCCCACACTCTAAACATGCATAGGAATTCTCACCTGTGTGAATTTTCTGATGGTTAACAAGGTATCGTTTAGAACTGAAAGATTTCTCGCATTCTGAACATGAAAAAGGACGCTCACCAGTGTGAATTCTCTGATGTCTAACAAGGTCACCTTTATAAGTGAAAGCTTTCCCGCACTCTGAACACGAAAATGGAGGCTCACTCGTGTGAATTCTTTGATGTTTAACAAGTTTTCTTTTATAGGTGAAAGATTTCCCGCACTCTGAACATAAATAAGGACGTTCACCCATATGAATTGTCTGGTGTCTAACAAGGTCTTTTTTATCAGTAAAAAAATTCCCACACTCTGAACATGAATAAGGACGTTCACCTGTGTGAATTCTTTGGTGTTTCACAAGGCTTGATCTATAAGTGAAAGAATTCCCGCACTCTGAACATGAATAAGGACGCTCACCCGTGTGAATTCTCTGATGTTGAACAAGCACTCCTTTAAAAGAGAAAGATTTCCCGCACTCTAAACATGAATAAGGACGTACACCCCTGTGAATTCTCTGATGTTTATCAAGGACTCCTTTGTCAGTGAAAGATTTCCTGCACTCTAAACAAGAATAAGGACGCTCACCTGTGTGAATTCTTTGGTGTATAACAAAACTATCTTTCCTATAGAAAGCTTTCCCGCACTCTGAACATGAATAGGGACGGTCATCCATGTGATATTTCTGGTGTTGCAGAAGTGATGCTTTGTGAGTGAAAGATTTCCCACACTCAGAACACAAATAGGGACGCTCACCTGTGTGAATTCTCTGATGTTTAACAAGGCCACTTTGATTAGTGAAAGATTTCCCGCACTCTGAACATGAATAAGGACGCTCACCCGTGTGAATTCTTTGATGTTCAGTAAGGTATCTTTTCTGAGTGAAAGATTTCCCGCACTCTGAACATGAGAATAGATTGTCACCTCGGTGATCTCCTTCATGGGGTGAGGAAGATTCCTTGGGATTAGAAGGATCTGTTGATCGGTCTGCAGTGTGAGATCTTACATGGATATTTACAATCATAGTATGTGATTGATGAGAAGATTCCCCCTGATCAGAGGGATCCATTGATGTCTCCGGACAGGAAGGTCTGTGATGTATATTTTGTGTATTTGGATTTCCTCCTGGAGGATCCTGTGTGATGACATTATCTTCTGACTTACAATCAGCAGATAATAGAAGATGTCTCTCCGAGGAATTCCTGACATCACATCCATCTGTTGGAAACAAATAATAAAAAAAAGTCAGTTCCCAAATAACTGGAGTTTTAGCTCAGTATGTACAGTATGTATAAAGCATTTGCAGATCACTTATGGACTCTATCGTAAACACTTTTCTAAAAATGTAATTAATAGAAGTGTCATGTTGGTCTAACAGTCAACAGTGTCACATAGCTCTGGCATGGAACTTGGTACAATTGTAACATCAAAATATGAAAACAAACCAGTTAAAGGATACAAAAGACCCAAAACAGCTATGAAACAATAGGTACCATTTCTTTGTGCAATAATAATGGCTATGGGAAGTAATGGAGATGCCAAATCATTTTGTGGAAACATGGCATTATATTGAGGAATGAGGGTGGATCTTTCATATAGTCTACAGCAATGTTTCTCAACTCCAGTCCTCAAGTACCCCCAACAGGTCATGTTTTCAGGATTTCCCTCAGATGAAACGGCTGTGGTAATTACTAAGGCAGTGAAACTGATTAAATCACCTGTGCAAAATAATGGAGCCTGAATACATGACCTTTTGGGGGTACTTGAGGACTGGAGTTGAAAAACATTGGTGTGCAGTATCTCCCCATTTGTTGGGGACATGACGTTATATTGAGGAATGGAGATGGACCTTTCATATGATGTACAGTATCTCCTCATTTGTTGGGAACATGACATTATATTGAGGAATGGAGATGGACCTTTTATATGGTGTACAGTATCTTCTCCTCATTTGTTGGGAACATGACGTTATATTGAGGAATGGAGCTGGACCTTTCATATGGTGTACAGTATCTCCTCCTCATTTATTGGGAACATGACATTTTATTGAGGAATGGAGATGGACCTTTCATATGATGTACAGTATCTCCTCCTCATTTATTGGGAACATGACATTTTATTGAGGAATGGAGATGGACCTTTCATATTGTGTACAGTATCTCCTCCTCATTTGTTGAGAATGTGACTTTATATTCAAGAAAGGAGATATTTAGGAACAGGCCAGGCTTCTGAGGATGTTACGCATCTATGACGAAATGCGTAGGTCGGGCCTTTAAGTTACATCACTTCCGCTTCATTGGAATGCATGCTAGAGCGGCTTTCCTGGTTTCATTTTATAAAAGCCTTTTATCTAAATTTACATTGTAAATGCAATATACCTTTCATTGCGTGGGGTTATTTAAAAGCTGATTACACTATGAGAGGCTTCCCTTTTTTCTTGATCCTGCTGAATAATGTGTGGTGATCCAAGAGGACTTAAAAGGAACAGTGGAGTATTTCCCTTATTTGATGGAGAATCTGGTGAGCCCCAGCTTGTGGAACACCAAGCTTAAAGAAGCGGCATTCGAGTTTCTTATTATACGCAAGGGGTCTACACCACACATTAATCCTTTATTATTCAAACACATAT